>JAODLD010000040.1:1763032-1774960 GCA_026781065.1 Mormyrops boulengeri | reverse complement strand
ATATATATATATATATATATACACATACATACATATATTTAGTTTTGACGTGTGCCATCCTTCCCAGGTCCCTGTACCAGTTTTCCTGCCGACCACGCTGCATGGCGCAGAAAAGATTGTGGAGACAATTAGCGAGCTGAGGGCCAAGGTCCCCCCCAACGCTGTAGAAGCCGACCTATTAACCATGACGGACATGATGGCGGAAGCTGACGAGGAGAAGCCTGACTGCAAAGGTGCAGATGTGTATATATAGTTATTTAACGTCTGTATGATACTGGTACACACCTTAGTAATGGGATCTCTTTCGCTGTTCCCGCTGTGCTCAGCAGCTTCGCTTCTGTGCATCTTTGATAATGTTAAAGCATAATGGTTATGGTCCCCATTAGGAGGCCTTTTGCTTTTCGGGGGACTTGGCTTTCTTGGTTTCTCAGTTTGGTTTCTGCCTCTTTAAGACCTTAAGTGTGAGAGTGTGAAGATGGAGTGCGTAAAGGAGGAGCAAGTGAAGGCTGAGAGGGACACCAGCAGCAGCTCAGACGAGGAGGAGAACGACGACTCGTATGACCCCGACCTGGATCTAGAGATCGACGTTCCGCAAGGTACAAGCTGTAGAGAAGCCTTGTTTGCAGTCTTTATGTGGCCATTACACTTTCTCTTTTTATACAAATCAGGAAACTTGACTTGCTAAGTCATCTCAAAATTGACAATATGACAGATGGTAAAAGAAAATAACATTATTCATATTTGTACTGATAATTTTTTCCACGGCTGTGTAATAGCATTTAAGAGGCCACTGTATTTTTAAACATCTGCATTTTAAAATCGTGGTTCTGCTAGTAGAAGGCTACGCTGAGCGACAGGTCGCTTCCATGTTCAAAATTTCTAAGACAGGAGTACACAAGAACAAGGTGAAGCAGGAGACCAGCCAGGTAGAGGGTGGAAGCGACATTCTAATGCCAGAGATGACTGTTAACTTATCCAACAGTTTCTCATGAATCATAGGATGATATCATGTGACCTTGGGAATGGGAAGGATTAAGTGCAGGTGTGAAGTACACTGCTAGAAGAGTTTGTATCAGGCTCCCAGAAGCATGACTAAAGTCCATAAATCAAGGAAGATGCAATTCATTAAGGAGAAACAGAGAGGAACCAGGCTGCAGTTTACAAAAATAATATATATTATTCACAGACGCACAGCCATAAACTGAGAAATGAGTGAAACAAAAAAAATTGTGCTGTGGTCTCTTAATTTTTTCTGCATCTATATAGGGTTGTAACTCGGTTGTCATAATATGAAAGAACATGTTAATATGGATTTTTTGTGGGAAATTAAATCCCAAATGTCAGCCTTTCAGTCAGAGTAAGTTTGATACCCCTTCCCCTCTTTTGCAGTACCAGGCCTGGACCCAGCTACAGAGTTTCTGGAGGCTGAAATTGGGTTCACGTTACCCCCTGTCTTAGGAGAGGAGAAGGAGGATAAGCCACGACCTGCAGTCAGAAGAAAGGTAAATTGCTTGTTTTGCTGCCTGTTATCAGCTTGTGAAGTGTGCTTACTTTTAAGAGACTCAACAATGAAGGCAGTGCTTGTGTTTTTGCGTGTTGGGGGTTTACGCTGAAATGCACTGCAAGCACATTTTGGAGGGGCGTCACGACACAAGATATTTAATTAAATGGACATAGGCCATACATTGAAGTAAGTGAAGTGTCTGTGCAATGCTGTGCTTTCCCCCATTTTTATTTGTCCTTTTTCATCAGGGACACAAGAGACGGGCAGTGGAGGCAGGGGGTGGTTCTCTGCCCCCATCGCCCAATGGCTCCGCAGAGGGTGCCCTATGCCCTTTAAAGCCCCAGTATGGCGTGAATGCCTGGAAAAGATGGGTGCTGACCTCCGTTGGTCAGGCCCAAGATACGACAAAGGAACAGCTGAAACTAGGTGACTGACTGCAGGAAACTGGGAGAAGACTAATCCCATTCTCCGATAGTCTGCCCAGATAAGACTCATAGCTGAGCATTAGCTGAATGCTAAACCAATGCTGATCAAATGCTGATCAAAATGAACCTAATGACATTGGCTTTTATATTGTGTTTTTCACTGTAATTGCTGTGTATAATAACAGGGAAAAATCTGTTGAGTAACCCTTCTTAGAAAGCAGGCGTGGTCCCTGGGTTTTTAATCGTAACATGTGTGCTGTGATCATCATGAGACTTCTGTCCCTGCCTTACAGCAAAGCCGGTGAGGTTGAAGCGGAACTTGCTGTCCCTGTGTGCCGCTGAGCTGAGCCATGCCCTCTCTCGCTTTGTCAGCGAGGTGCGCCGGCCCAGTGGAGACAGCTACGCCCCCGACAGCATCTTCTATCTCTGCCTGGGCATCCAGCAGGTGGGAATGTTGCACTCATCCTCCATGATAAATGAACTAACAATTTACGGCTTGTTGCTGTAGTTCCTTCAGATGTTACGTGATAAACAAGCACATTTGAACATTTTCCTTGTTAGGTACGGTAAATATCACCAAAAACCAACCTTACTTGAAATTCTTTGTTTGAATGTGGCTGAGCATCACCTTGCAAAATGATGAATAGTATCTATGTGCACGCAAGTCTGCTCAGTGTTTGAAGTAGAGCCCTCTTCCAAATTTACACAGATGGTACCTCCTTTGACTTTTATACTCTGAAGGAAATTGAACATCATCATGTACATTGACAACTTTTGTTCACCTTCTGACACCTAAATTAATTGCGTTATGTGGTGACAGAAGTTCTTTCTGGACAAAGTATTTCTGAAACCCTAAAGAAGTCTGGACCTTATTGTAGCATCTCCATGACAACGGGAGAATGGACGACATCTTCAGTGACCCTTGCTACCAGCAGTTTGGTCAAGAACTTAACAAGGTCCTGAATGGCTGGCAGCCCAGTGTGCTTCCTGATGGTAAGGTCTATAATTTTTTGAATGAGAGTGTTGTTATAATGGTGATACTGTACTGTCTAAAATCCTTCACCCAATTATTGGAAAGATAATAAAAGTTCACTTTTGTCATGTTTCCAATAAATCGTTAGGACCAGGTCATCTATACAAGGTGTTGTAGTGAGCATACCAGGCTGACTCACATGTTTGTACTTACAGGTGACGATCCACCTGTGTTCAACATGTAAAACTCCTTTAACTGTTAAACACATCTTATTGTATTGTCGTTCTTTTGCCTCCCCTAGGCGGAGTTACCATTTTGCTCACTCTGTAAAAGAGGTTGTTGGTAAAGTCAAGCCAGAGGCTTTGTTAGATTTTTTTTTTATTGAAAGCCAAACTTCACCAACTTATTTACATTGTTTTAATGGTTTGTGACATTTTATAGTTATGAATTTTGGTGGTTGAATGGCTATTCTGTCTGTTTTAATACCCATATACTCTCACTGTGAATACAGCCCTAGTTGTAGACATGATGTTATGTCAACATAACTAACTAAATCCTTCACTGGATGTATAATTCTGTAAATTTAGAATGAGAAATTGCACAGTGCCAGATTTCATCTCAAGTGGTGGCAGTCTGATTTAATGTCTAGTTCTGTCATGTCTTTGTACTGGTACTAGAGGAAAACACTTTCAGGCCCTGTTACGTCTGGATAGTTTGTTTTTTCAGCATCATATTAAAGGAGGTCTCTCTCCTTTCCTCCTCTCCCTCTGTCTCTCTCTTTCCCTCTGTCTCTGCCCCCCCCGATTTTTCTCAGGCTCTCTCTGGAGCAGGGTAGAGGAGCAGTGTCTATGGCGCAGCAAACAGCTAGGTGCTCACTCCCCTGCCACTCTCCTCCGCTCACTGGTCTACCTCAACACCAAGTACTTCGGCTTGAGGACCGTTGAGCAGCACCTCCGTCTTTCCTTCGCCAATGTGTACCGTGAGCGCCGGGCCGGCCCTCAGGGCAGAGAGACCCGTGTCTGCATCTGCATCCCCTCCATCTCGCTGGACCACCAGGGTATGTGTTTGGCTGCTATGGAGTCGTCATTTTCAGACCCAATAAAAGTATGGTTGTCCATCACTAGGATGTATCCTGAACAACTGCGAATGTAGAATGCGGCCTGTCGTTAATTTCGGGTTCATGCAATTGTGTCTACATGCAGAGAAGACAGGCTCAGGGAAGAGGAAACGCAGAGACGAGGAGGGTGACCCAGACGAGGGCCCGGGGGGCACGTCTCGCTGTCCGGTCAAAAAGCATGAGTGCCGCTTGTACGAGCTCTACCTCTCCAAGTGGTGAGTCCGTGTCTTCAGGGTGTAAGTGCTTGTGTAAAACCACGTGCTCAGGTGATTTATTTGAGAAAATGTTCTTTCCTTGCACCATCCACACTCTTGATGAAATCTTAAGTGAAAACTAGTGAAATACTTTTTTCCTAAACAGATAAATATTTGGTATAGTGCAGGGGTAGGCAACTCTGATCCTGGAGTGCTGGTATCCAGCAGGTTTTCAGTCCTACCTGGTCTCTGGTGAACCACACCTGATCTCAGGCAGATTGTAACGCATCAGATAGGATAGAAAACTTGCTGGATACTGGCACTCCAAGATCAAGGTTGTCTCCCCCCGGTATAGTGTTGACCAGTTGTGTCAGCCAATCATGTTAAATGGTTTATTCACTGAAATTGTACTTTATTCAAAAGGCTGCCGCCATTGTCCATATCCCCTGCTACAGCCCAGCATCCCTGAAGCAGAGGACAGATATGTTCTATGTGAAGCCCGACGCATTCAGCAGCAGTGATAGCCCCCTCTGGTACAGCACCGCCCCTTTAGAGAGAAGTAGCCTAGAGGGTCTGCTTGCGCGTGCCCTCCTGACCAGGGACATCTACAGTGAGAGGGGGCAGTCTGATGAGGAAGAAGAAGAGGATGATGGTGGTGACCAATAGTCATGTTCTGTCCCCCCCTTGCCCCCGCACCTCCACCCAGGAGCACATTAACAGCAGTGGAGCAGGGCTGTTATTCAAAGGACCCTGCCTGCTCTCATCTGTTACTGATTTCTGATCAGTTGAGGCTAATCATTGAATAGGCAAATAGGCGTGTTCAAAACCCAAGCGCCACATAAGCGGAGCAGAACAGGGCTCCTCCCCCCCCCCCCAAGGATTTTTTTTAATGAAATCATGAAATGGAAACCCGAAGTGTTGCCTCTTCGGGAAACAACATACACCTGATGTAGCAGTCTCCCAGTTACAATCTGTGAATGATTTTAACATAAGGAAGACAGGAGGTCGCCGTCCATGCTGTCGCCAGTTTGTTTCTGAAAGCTAGATGGAACCAGTTTTAGATGGAACTTGGCTTTGATCTTTATGGGAAAGGAAGGTTTATTTATTACCCAGTTTTAGGTTTATTTGTAGGTTTTCTTTCTGACAGGACAGAATCGGAACGGGCTCGTGCCATGTGAACAGTCTCTTCCCAGCGAAGCATTAATTAAACCTTGCTGCGGCTCTACCCAATCTGTCCTCCGTCTCCGTTTTCATTCAGTGTGGAGATTTGAGTGGGTGGAGGGCCATGGACTGGTGTTCGTAAGCTAGAAGGGTTTGAATTCCAAAAGGGGCTTTTTTGAAAGTTATTTCAACTCAGTTTAGTAAATACCCAATGGAATAAATGTTAAAATGTGCAAAATTGTCACTTTCAATAAAAACATTTTTGCTTACACGTATTACTAGCAATAATTGCATTGTTGGTTGTCCTATGTGGCAGAATATTTCAAAAGTAATTTGTATTGTTTAAAACATGCCATATTTTTGTTTTGCCACCCAGTCAAAATTTTGATGGACATGGTCCGGTACTGTGCCCTTAAACTTGAGTAGTTAAGGGGATTGCACACTGCTGGCTGCTGGGGCTTGGTTGGTTTGTGCAAAGAGGCCTGATGGATGAACCAGCAGTAGAAAAACAAGGGGGCTAAAATTAAAACCGGTTTCTAGCTTGTTTCCAGAAGCCTTTGCGTTCTGGCCCTGGGACATGAAACATGCCCTCAGCTTCAACGCACATGGCCCTACCATGGTGTCAGACACACGTGAGGACAAACAAGAGACACCCTGCACGCAAGAAAGACGTTTTGTTGGGAGTGACATCAATACTAGTATGAGTAATGTCTCCATTAGCATTTACTGCACCTAGCGGCCACACCCATGCCAACCTCTGCAGTGTGTTGCCAGTTCATAGAAAAAGCTGAACCCGTTTGTGTCAGCAATGGAGTGTCATTTATCAGATTTAGGTGTCAGAACAATGTTATTTTTTTAACTTTACTCAACTGATCCCCTTATTGAGAGGTACTAATAAATATTAGTTATTGATTCAGCACAACTAAGCTGGGAGTGGTAGAGCAGTATTACTTCAGTATGTAACCAAGGCATGGAGAAAAAAAAAAACTTGCTTCATGCTCAAGCGGCTGAACTGCTGGATAGTGACAGTTCATTAGTTGACTTCCTGTTGGACGGGATGACATGGTGACACTTCTGCAGAGGGAATTCTCCATATACACTCATTGCTCCCTAAGCATAGAAGGTATAACCATAATGAGTCACATGGCCAGCTGACCATTGGCTAAGTGATGCCAATATTACTTCACACACCCACACAATAAAATGATGAAAAGGTCACAATTTTGTGTATTGTGAGTTGTGAGGGGGTCTCATTTCAACCTCTGTGCAAAAACAGCTTTGGGGGTGTGTGGGTGGACACTCTTACCTGCAAAATACCATTTTCAGCAACCAGCAGCATACAACTATAGAACAGCCAATGCAATTTACATACAGGCTATACTTTTGTTTGATTCGTATTACTGGAGATTCAGATGTAAATCGAGACTGTAGGGTACATCGTAGTTACAGTAGCACTGGGATCATTCTAATCCAACTTCTCAAAATGTCACCCTTCATAAACACAATTAAAATGAATAAAATAAGATTAATGTTCAAATTTAAGCTCAATTTTTTTTTATCTATAGCTTAAATTTTTGTGCCTTAGCCTTGTGCCCTGTGCTGCCTACAACAGAGGTCCCCAGGCTAGTGGTGACTGCTACAAGGGTAGTTCCGCCTCCTCTAAAATGTTACGAAAAAACTCATCAAGTATGTACTGTTGTATTCACATTTCAAAGAGTGTGTTAGAACGTATTCAACTTCATGGCTAGTTTGTTAAGAATCAGCAATAAGTTCTCGCAGATCGTCTAACGTGATTTTTTTTCCCCTCATACGTTACATTCCTATGGCAGAGCGATCCGATGAAACTCACTGAAGTGAGCGTCACTAAACTTCTGCTTTCAGGGAAGAAAAGCTTCGAAGTTTGTCAAAGTGGCTGTAGCTCTTTTTGATCGACAGCGTTTTGAAATAATACTTAGGCGTCGGAGTATTTCAACTTCTGTCAAATGCGCATTTCTCGGCAGGTGAAACATTCTAATTTTTTTTGCGATTTTCATTTGCACATATCCTACTGTAAATAAAAACATAAATGTAGCGTTCTTGAGTTTGCGTCTTGTTTCGTTCATAAAGTTTGTTTGTTTATTTCAGACTAGGTCTTGGATGAATGTTACATAAGCCAAATTTTTTACTTTTGTTATTATATGTATTTTTCAGCACTGAAATAGAATTTAAACATTATTATATTTGTCTGTTTCATTTAGCCAAATCTTGAACAATCTGTTTTGCTAGAACTGTGAGGATTAAGTTCCTTAGTAACCAGGGATCTGCCTTTGCTTACAAACAGTTTGTAAGGTGTGTTTTTAGCTTAGAATCCAAACCGTGACACCTGCTGTCCATTTATTATGGCTTCCTCCAGCAACTGAGGACCTAGTATGATATTGTTAGATCTGATGTGAGGTCAGAGGTTATTTGTGACTTGCAGCGTCATGGCTTCTAGTCTACAGTAGGGGGCGTCATGGAGCACTGAAAGGTATTTCAGAAGAATTCGCCAGTGAGGTCTATGTTCATTCTGTATAAAACCGATATAAAGTTGTGAAGCAGGATGTAGTGCTTTCTGTAGGAGAGGGTCATTTTGAAAACTACACAGAGTAAGAAGTAAACAATATAAATGGCAGAAAATTACATTATCACTGTGCCTCTGCCCTGTACCCTGTTCTGTGTTATACAACACATCTAGAATGTAATTTTAAGGTCGTTGGTTACATTATCATTTTTTTAAATTGGTCAATCTCAAAAAGCCTGGTCTCACTCACCCTCTGGGACACGACAGAGCAGACCAGCGGTAAAATACCACACTTCACCCCAGCAGGTTTTTTTGTTTCCATTTTATCCCTGGCTCTTTCAGGGGGCATAATGGAAGTGCTGAATTCAGCAGGGTCACGCGGGATTCCCCCACCTCCACAGGGCATGGAATATGAGAGCCGTGGCGATTAAGGTCCGTAATGTGCGGTGAGGCCTTTTGAAATCACATGATATGGACAAATGTGGCCATTTAGTGGTAAGCGAGAGAGATGCTATGGGGAGAGAGCAGGCAGGGCTGTGGGGAAGCTGCGTCGAATGGAATGGATGACAGTGGCATTTTTACAGCTTTGTTTTCTCAAACTGGTCATTGTGGGTTCAGGGAGGGGAAGAAAAGAGAACAAATAAATCAGCCAAAGTAAATGTGCTTGAAAAATAACCCCTGAAAGTCCTTCACCTTTCCTCTTGCATCAACGGCTGATTTCTTTGGTGAAGATTATATCATCCATGCTTTGTTATCACCCCCGATCTGCAGAAGCACGCCGTGGTTGTTTCTGCTGATCTCGGCCTGCAATATCACAGGTTGCCTGCTAATCCCACCCTTTAACTGAAGGATACTATTATTTAGCAGGTGATGCTATGCAGTTCTTCCCAGTGATGAGATAAAGCAGGGTTGGGGAATTCTGCTATTGCTTCCACCCTCCTTATAGGAGGGTTTGAAATAGAGCTTGCTGTTGTCTTGTGATGGAGCAGTATGTTCACTTCCAGCTACTGCCTGTGGATGTCATTGTGGAGCTCTCTCTCACGTGCTGCCGAAGGCCAATTCATACTTCACTTTCGCCGTGTGCTTTCAGTTGTGGTCGAGGGCACATGATGTAATTTTGTTATCGGGGGTTGGCTGCAGCATGTAGCCCAGATTTTTATGCCTAGCAGAAACTTTGTGCATCCTTACACATCAATTGCGCATGTGCAAGATAATTGATTAGGTATTTCCAGTAGGTGGTAGCGTGAACTTTCACACATCAGCGGACAACGATGATAGAGTAGAGGAAGAATAACTGTTGTTGTTGCAGTAGTTAGGATGAGCAGCCGTTTGAGGAGCGTCGGAGGTACCTGCATATCTAATTTTTCATACTGTCCAGACATCATACTGAGGTATATGGTATTTTAAAAACAGTACTATTCCGGCATTTTGAAATCTTGGTGATAAAATTTACCGTTGGGGGGCTAATTTTGTCGTAAGGATTTCAGAATACTGTGGTCTGCCTTATTACTGTAATGCCGGCCAAGTCTTGACTAATAACTTCAAAACTGTTTCATAAAAGTTTACCAGTTTTACTCCACTGTTTGTATTTCTATTTATTCCTTGTTGCCCTCTCCTGGTCTATGTTCCTCCTGGCCATACGGAGAACCGTCTGCAGCCCGAAAGCGCATGTAAGCACACGAAAGCGCACACTGGAGCATGAATGAGGCTTGAGGCCTAAACTGAATTGTGTAGCTGCTTATACTTATGGGGACACATCATCCGTTACCTTCTACAGATGTGAACTTATTATATATTGTTTTTATTATTTAAATACACTCCATTTTATTCATTTTGGTCTCTGAGGTCATTTCAACCACTTGGATGGTGCAACAGTGGCCATTCTGCTCACTATATAGGAGCAAGGATCTTTCATGCCCTCAGAAAGTCGGGAACTCAGTTTTATGTCTCATCTAAGGGCTAGCAGCATTTTTACAGCACAGGCTCCCCATCACTGCACTGGGGCATTGGGATATACACAATGACCACAGGATGGGCTACCCTGTCACTGCACTGGGGCATTGAGATCCGCACAGACCACAGGACTGGCTACCCTGTCACTGCACTGGAGCATTGGGATCCACACAGACCAGAGGATGGGCTACCCTGTCACTGCACTGGAGCACTGGGATCCACACAGATCACAGGATGGGCTTCCCTGTCACTGCACTGAAGTTTTGGGATCCACACAGACCACAGGATTCCAGCTGCAACCCAGCTTTTCTAACTGGTACTAGCTCAGGACTAGCCCAGCCCAAACCTGCTTAGCTTCAGGTGGATTATATAGTCTGAACTGCAGGCAGTATGGCTACTCACATGTATAGAATATAAGGACTGAGGGACCAGATTCCCCAGCGTTAATATCCCCTGTATACTTTTTAACTTTTGTCAGATTCAAGCAGGTAGTTTGTATAAATCAAAAAGCATTTTGCACATTTAGTATTTTTAAGCTAGAAAGATGGAACTCAGTAAAGATTTTTTTTTGTAAACTGCATTCATTGCAATATTCTGACTAAAAAAATATTAATTGTAAAAAGCTTTATTTTAAACATTAGGTATTATTCATAACTAGCCATGTTGTAACCATAGCAATGGAACTTAAACCAGACAGTGTGTGCCCATATTAAATGAAATTATGTAAAGTTGTGTATAATTGTGTATATGTATACAAAGCCTTTCAGCAGTTAAAAAGTTACACAAACCTTAACAAGCTTCTATTAAATCAAGTGCTGTTTCCACATATAGTGACACACAGTCATGTGCAGATACAACCAGCATGAGAGCTTAAAACATCCAGCAAAGTCCTTAAGGAAACAACAAGGGGGAGGGATTGTCGGCAGAGGAATTCCTGATGTGGGGGCTGGTGTGAATTTGTTAGCTGATTACAGGGTATAAATAGCACTGCTTGCCTGTTTTTAGGCTTTGCTCTGGGATCCTTGTGTTCACTGACAAGCGAACACTCCACAGTTCCCTGTCACCTTTTCTCCTGCCCCTCAGCTGTTATTACCGCCCTCTTTACTGTCTCCACTCCTAATATTCTGGAAATCCTATAGCTTCTGTGTTTGTTTTTGTTTCAGTTTTTGCACCAGGGTTATTGCCACTTGTCTCAGGTCCCTAAGGGAGATAAAACACTTTGTGAGGGATGATGTTTATGCATGGGGGAAGTGAGAAAAAACGAGAGGAAAGCTTCTTCTTCTCCTGTCACATATTGATAACTTCAAAGCCTCGGTCTCCTGTGCCTCCTTCCAGGGGTGTGGGGACAGGGCCGTGACTAAACAGCAATGTGAGAGGTCACGGAGGACAGGTTGGCACTGTGTGGATTCCTTGTGAGAGGCTTGGGGAGGGGGGGGGGCATTTTGCATAGCAGCAGAATCGCAGCCTGTGGAAAAGTCATGGGGCCATTAGATTATTAAGGCCATGAGGTTACCAGGAAGCTATCCGAGATTCCTCCTTGACCTTCCACCCGGGGGTCAGAAGGGGCACTATCAGGGATACATAACATAAATTTCTGTTTTTTTCGTGTTACCCCTTTAAAGGTTATCACTGTTTCATTTATGGTTATTTGTTAATATTTTAAAAAAAGAAATAACAGGCTTTTGTGCTTACAACACCAATTCATTTCTCCTCATTTGGACACAGCGCTCAGTGTGAGGTACCTACAGCCAAGGGTAGCATGGTGACTCATTGGGTTGCTCTATTGCTGTTTTTTGAGTCATGATCTAATCATCTATGTATCCACCATTCTCTCCTCTTATTGAGAGAATACAGAGTTGTGTGGGATCCTGGAGCCTATTCTAGTCAGAACAGGGTACACGGCAGGGGTTAGAGTTAGGTTTAGGGTTAGGTTTAGCCTGAGCCTGATGCTAGTCACAAGGCACACAGACACAAACACAGAGACACACACGTACAGTGGTGGTTCTAGTTGTTCTGCTGGGGGGGGGGGGGGGCAAAAGAAAAAATAATAAATAAAAAAAAA
>JAODLD010000040.1:1726906-1752836 GCA_026781065.1 Mormyrops boulengeri | reverse complement strand
CTGGAAATCTAAGTAGATCACATCGTAGGCCTTTTTGTGATCAATTTCTCTTGTAGCTTCCTCAAAGAACTCAAGTAAATTAGTTGAACAGGATCTACCTCTCCTAAATCCATGTTTGCTATCCCTCAGAATGTTATTAGAATCCAGGTAATCTACCACTTTCACTTGGATTATAGCTTCCATTAATTTCCCAGTAATGCTAGTTAAACTGATTGGCCTATAGTTTGCTGGATTGCTTCGACTGCTGTATTTATTGTTGTGGAGTACTGGGTTATAAAATGTTATAGCTATTAATCAGAAAGCATGAATGAGTTTTTCCATGTACAGAATGTGTTGTCAATATCTTAAAGTATAAGATACGTTTTGGATTTAATATTATTTTAATTACTTTTGTAGACCTATTAATCAGCGTTTGATAATGAGGCACTACTTTTTAAGTCTAACTATGGACGTGAATTATGATGTTTATTGATTTAGGTTTTATGAATGGAAAACACCTCATGGTTAGATAACCGAATCAAATTTACCTGGTTGGGGACAAAAACGTCGAAAGACCTTAATTAAACTGTCTACTGTCGCCCTCTTCTGACCGTCCTCTGAAATTTATCACTGGCGACTGGTTGAAACCGAGATGGTCGTGGGAAATACCGTTAAATAACTCGGATAACGGATCATTGGACATTTCAGTAAAAACTGTAATAAACACAAACTCCAAGATGATACATTTATTAAAGCCTTTGTAACAAAAATGTTTTGCATTCGCACTGAAATAAACTGTAGCCTATAGTTTGCATATACATATTTAAAACAATGCAATTATAAATTATAAAATATCATAGATATGACCACTGTTATGGCCATATCACACATATGTATAGACTAAATAAATTTTAAACAATTTCTTGTGGGCAGCATGTCAACAATCACATAGTTTTCATTATTATGGACAAACAGACAAGCCGTAAACTTACGTTCAGACTGCATACAGAAATCGCTACAGTTAAGGTTCCCGACGAACTCGCCGGTCAGCACGTTCTCGCAGCAGGAGAATAACCTAGACTGACCGTCAGTCACTGACGGGACTGAGACTTTCGCAGAGCTACAAAGAACGAAATTTTCTAGTTATTCTCACGTGCGCATATCACAAAGACTGGACGAATGGGAGCAATGGCATCTGTAAGAGTATCGCAAGCTTCCAGACGAAATAAGATATATACTAGCAAGGAAATTCGGTATCAGTGTAGCACCTTCAAACACTGAGCAGGCGAAAGAAGTAATGAAAACCTTTAAATCGGAAAGCAAGGAGGCATTACAGAGAACTATTTCTCAGATATCAATCTTAATATAATTAACTCCGTCACTGCTTTAAACGTTCAAATAAACTCAATAAACATGATTTCTCTAATTGATTATCATTGAAACCCTTTATCCTCCACATAATAAATGCTATACTAAACTAGACTTCTTGGAGGATGGCTGGTGTAATGATACTACCAAGTCAAAAGGGACATGACATACACCTGACTGTATGATAGCAGTTTGAAGCCTGTGGCTTTGGTTTCTTGGACTCAGACTACAATGTAGATGCTTGCAATTTTTTCTTCTAAAACAGATGTATAAACATTGAAGTCCACGTTTGGTATAACTGGTTAAGTCTAGTTCTTTAACTGTTAGACCAACTAGAAATCCATCAGCAAAAGAACAGGTGCTGGGCATTAGCCTATTTGTTTCTAACACTGAACACCAATTTCATTGATCCACAAGCTGAAAACTAGCTAAGCTATACCTACTTATTGAGGCAGAGCCACACACAATAAAATACTTTACTTTAAATACTTACCCTTTGACTGAGCAACTAACACAGTACGGTCATTGAGAGAAAGCATTTAATAATCCTGTCAGATTTTTTCCTGCAGTTTAGCCTTAGACCCAAATTTATTCCTCTGCTTTCAATCACATCAGTGAAAGTTTGGGATGTGAGGGTGTTTTAAGTAACATTGAATATGGAGGGTGTCAGTTAGCGTCAATGACAAAGGCACTCCTTCTTCAGATTCTGACTTTTTCATAGCCATGTTTATGAAGTTATTGCATCGTGGAAAGTGCTTTTGTTACACGGCAGGGTATCTAACACTTCAAGTGTACAGAAGGAATACCATGGGTCTGTGTATTTGCAAGTCTTTGTGTAATGCTAAAGTGCACCACTAGATGTCCCCACGAGGACAAGCCCTCTGGCTCAAGTCACTGATTTGGCAGTTTAAGTACTGAAAAAAAGAAAAAAAAATCCCAACATTTGAAGGAAATCAATGGCATCTCTGTGAACATAAACTAAACCAGCACTTATTTCACGTTTTATTTTGGGTGCCGGAGATAGAAATTATAATGCAAATGAAACAAAAAGCAAGCAAATATAATTGGTTCTATCCAGTCTTCTTGTGAGAGGGTAACAAAGCTGGTTTGTGGGGAAGTTAAGCCGTTAAAGTGGTGGACAACAACCTCTCATTCCGTATGTTCTGTCGGCAGGCCTTATCCTTGACCCTTCTCTCTGAGGCAGTGAATGAGTGCCCTTTGGCCGAGTCCCCAGAACACCTAATCAGTGCCTTGGCAATCAGGTAGAACAGCTCTGCCACATTGAGAACGATGCAGAGGCCCGAGGAAGCCACCATGAAGATGGTGAAGATGGTCTTTTCTGTTGGACGGGAGATAAAACAGTCAACCTTGTTGGGACACGGCCACTGCTCACACTTGACCAGCCGCGGCATTCGGAAGCCATCGTAGACAAAGTAGAGGGCGTACATGAAGCCAGCCTCAAATACCAGGCGGAAGAGCAGACTCATGGCGTATGTCCACCAGAGTGGCCCAGTAATGGAGACGCGCCTGTTTTTCAGGGTTTTCAGGTCATCCTCAGCTTTGTCGCCCCTGGCCCGGAGGATGCTCCGCTTGGCTTCACGCTTGCTGTAGGCCACATGCATTGCCACAAGCAGTGCAGGTGTGGAGACGAAGATCAGCTGAAGACACCACAGACGGATGTGTGAGACGGGAAAGAAATGGTCGTAGCAGACATTCTTGCAGCCGGGCTGTTGCGTGTTGCATGTGAAGTCAGACTGCTCATCGCCCCACACGCTCTCCGCCGCAACCACCAGAATCATGATGCGGAAGATGAAAATCACAGACAGCCAGACCTTTCCCAGGCTGGTGGAATGCCTGTTCACTCCTCCAAGCTGCACATATAGTGCCGCCCAGTTCATGCTGTCTGCAGCACCTTACCGCTCCTGCAAGATACAGGGATAGGGTTAAGAGTTCACAGGGTAAAGGAAAGAAAAAAAAACAGCCAAACTATTCAAACAGAGCTCACTCCATTTCACACAAGTATTTACTTTTAGTTGCTCATCTAATATCAATTTTGATCAGACCAAGAGCTTTGAAAATGTAAGGGTGGGTGTACATTCCCCCTAAGCCTTTAATAAGGCCGTCTTACCCACTTGTACAGCTGACTATTGTGCTAGGGTACTTCGGGTTAAATCTCAGTGAAAGTTACAGCAGCTGGACATGAGCTGGCAACGTGCTGCATTGCTGTCATAGTAAAAACTTTACTTCACTGATTTCTAAGCCTCTTTATGTCCGAAGCTTGTTAAGTATGCATTGGTAATTTACGAGCAATCGACACCACTCATTAAAATGCGCGTCGAAAACAAACAAGCAGTATTGTTGAATAACATAGTTCGTTAATGAATCATTTCTCCGAAACAATGTCCTATAACTTATAATTACCAATGACGGAATCTTACGAAACAAACGAATTTATGCTGAATGCGCGTTATACGCACGTCTTCAACCCCAAACGTTTATGCCTTAAAACCGCATTCATTAACTCAATAGAACAATAACTCCGCAAACCAAGGACATACTTAATTATGAAGTATAGTGCTCAATAACAAAGCTGGCCCGCCCTATAGGCGACGTAGCCGATCGCCTAGGGCGCCATTTGATCAGGGGGCGCAAGAGAGCGAGTGAAAAGATCATTAGTATTACCTCTGGTTGCATTCTGTGAGATTACAGTTATTTACAGTAGATGTAATATTTCAATATTCTTCTTGTGAAACAGACGCGAGGTAAAGAGCAACCAAATACCCTGTGTTACTGAAATGTTTTTAATATAGCGGAGTCTCGCCTAGGGCGCAAGAACACCCAGGGCCGGCCCTGCTAAGTAGTGCTACATCTCAAATAGTCATTTATCACCTCTCATCTTTAACTAAATCCTCGCTATTAGACGGTCATTGTCACTTCATTATTGTAATACATAATTAATCTTACAGGTTAAGCGCCACCCTCCATACGCCAAGCGTTTTTTGTTCATCCCAGTTATGTCAGATTCGAGGAAAAAAGAACCATGATTATTGAGCACAATATCATATAGCAATTTTTCAGCGATAGTTTGTATTTGGTTTTACAGTGAATGTAAGTGCAAACTATTTTACTCGAAGCTGGTACCACAATTGCAATTACATCCTGGATAAACCAATGACCAATGTCGGCTGAGCTATACATCAAGAAAACTGTTTTCTTGCATTCGTTAAAAGAAAAGCTGTAAGGACTCTTTATCAAACAACCTGCACAAGCCAAAATCACATTTTTTAATTTCTAAATAGCTCTTGACCGGAATAAAACCCGCTCAGTCACTTGTTTGTTTCAAACCTGACGTGTTTTACAGGTCGGTACGTGATTAAGTAGACAAATCGTTTCTGAGGCATAAATGGTTATTCTTTTATGAGGATTGGAGTAATGTATTATATAAACCATTTATTTATAAGCATTTCGTCTAAGTCAATAATTATTTGGTAGTGTTGTGTGGATATATAACGTCTTAGGATGGTCCAAAACCTTAATCAACTGCAAAAGTTTTGCTATTACATAAAATAACTACTCGTTGGTCGGGATATCGTAATGCCTCAATATACAATTATATAATAAGTAAAGCAGACTGCCCCAATTTGTCTGTCTTACCTTCGTCCAGGTTTCAGCACACATCCATCAAAGTTCAGCTCACTCTTCGCTGCCGCGACGTAAGCAGAGTGAAATTAAGTAGCAATTATCAAATGTCAGACACCGACGTAAAACGGGTCAGATTTACTTATGAAGTTTTAGACGGCTCACTTGATCTTCCAGCTCTCCCTCTTAAGTGTCCACCTGCTTTAATCTGATGAGGGCGGGGCAAATTCTGGCACAGTACATTATGAATGCAACTTTTTTTTTGTTTTTTATTTATTTTTTTTTTACTTTCCACTACTTATATGGGCCTAGAAAAAAATACGTTTAATATATTGTTTCACATAGTCTATTCACAAAGCAGTCTCGGATGAGGTTCTCTTGTTACGTCCTAAAGCGAAGAATGCTTAAACGTATTTGCTTCAATGGAACCCTCACGGGCATGTGAATTTGGTATGGTAAACGATGAATTAAATGAAAAACAAATTAACTACATAAACAAAACATGTTCCGAACGGTGGAATGACTTTAAACATTTTTTGATCATTAACCTATAGCGCACTTTTATCACATCCGACGATATCAAATCAGCCACAGGAGATACTGTTAGAAATGGCTACGTTATAAAGCACGCTCCATAACGCTAAGTCAAAATAGTACCAAACCCTATCGGATAATTTATTTCA
This sequence comes from Mormyrops boulengeri, assembly GCA_026781065.1. Classification (NCBI taxonomy): domain Eukaryota; kingdom Metazoa; phylum Chordata; class Actinopteri; order Osteoglossiformes; family Mormyridae; genus Mormyrops; species Mormyrops boulengeri. Next base: position 1,747,167 of record JAODLD010000040.1, on the reverse strand, counting down.
AAATTAAGTAATGCGGCTTAATCGGTATTTCCTTCTTAGACGAATATCCAGTTTTACTTTCCTATATTTTTCTTTTTTTGATTGTTGGATGTTTGAAGGTATATGAGCTATTTTAACGACGTTGACCATGTAGTTTATATTAATTATACAATTTCTAAAAAAACGTATCGTACGAATTAGGCTGTTCAAACCAGTATCGTTTAATTGCATGAATAACAAGGCAACGATGAATTCACGAATCTGCAAAAATTAAAGGATAATTATGCAATTTGTCTGCTTTACTATTACTGAATGGCTACATTGTTTTATGATAATGGCGATTACATTTGTTCATCAGTTTTATTTTTTAGTCCTTCAAATTGGTTTGGAAAAACAATTAACCCTGGCACAGCTTGTATCAAGCTGTGTGGGGCGATGAACCCGCCTGCAGGATTTTGCTCTAATCATTGTATATTTACCGTAAAAGTAAAACGATTCACTTCGTTACGTGAAATTAACTGAGAAAGATTTTCTACCACCGCCCACTGCCCTCAAACAAATCACATGGTGTTTCACAACGTTTTGCAAAGGCTACAACTACATTATTTAAAAGACCAGGAAGATACTAAATCTGATAATATAAGGGGATGAATAAAAATTTCCTTTGACTGAAAAGGTATGCCGTTTCCTCCTGCTTTACAAGGTTACTGGCACATTGCACCCATTCATGGTTAAGGGCTAAGTCAATAACCTCGTGCCCTTGCCCACTACAGCTACTACAGCTTCCTGCATGCCAGTCCCCATGAGTGTGACTTATTTTTGTATGTGACAAATTGTAAGTGCAGGTGCTGTTCTCTCTCTTTTGCTGTTAAAAAGCTTGAACTTTACATTATTAGTCATTGAATGCAGAATCTATCGGGGACCCCTAAAGAGTCCACGTTTTTGCAAGTTTTGTCTGTGGGGTGTTGTCCGATACTTATGAATATCATTTTTGCAGTGAAAACAGGCATTTTGGTGGTCTGTGAAGAACACCAGTAAACAGGAGAAAATATTGCTGAAATGGCATTTTGTAAAAGTGTGTGGTTCCATGGGCTAGATGTCTAGGATCAGGATGCTGATCCTGGTCTCTCAATAAATGTGTGTCATTTTGGGTAAGTGTCTGCTAGGTAAAATTTGAATTAATAATTAGTGGGAGACCAGTTTTCCTGTTAGCCTCTTGATTAGTATTACCCAAGGGAGTTAAGTCAAGGTGAAAGAATGTATAATAAAAAGACTCAAATAGATTCACAAAAAGGTTACTGATGGTCTTGTTTGATCATGATTGAGTTGTAAAACTTAATTATCAAGTAGCCCCGCAAACACCTCAACCACAGAACAGCATAGAGCACTGTAGATTTATTGATATTCTGACCTTCCAGGACTGGGGTAGAATTACACCATCCATTGAAATGAAATCTTAGCATGATGATCAGATTGTGTTCATTTTTACATTTCTCTACCAGTTAATACAGTCTTTCAGAAACCTGACAACATACCTCAAAATCTTTGTTTTGCCATTCCACTATAGGTACAAAGCCAAAAAATTCCATCTAATATCCAAGATGAAGATGTTACTTCCCAGGGTCTGACAAAGGAGTAACATGTTGGTCATCCGTCCCACTTAAGGAAGCAGATCTTTGGTAAGAGAAGGAAAGCTACTAGCACGATTTAAGTGTTAGATTTCCGATCCAAGTGGCGGCCTTTTGGAGGCTAAGATTTTCTGCTTTTGTTTACTGTGGTGAAAGCACTTCAAAGATAACTGCTAATGCAGAACATTTTATTCCCAAGTTCATGAAGCAGACAGAAGTATCACTTCAGGACTTTGTTTAAAATAACACTGAAAGACATCCATGACATGGACAAGTGGTTGAAAGGTGGATTGGTTTGATGGATTGAACTAAATTATTTAATTGCTAATCAGCATACCAAAGCAGGACACACATACACATATACAGGTTTGTAATTGTATCTTTGTGGGGACTCTTTATTTTTATGGGGAAAACTCTAATCCCAACATGATGACCTTAACCCCTACCCAGCCCTAACCATAACCAGAAGTAACCAAACAAAATACGAGACTTTTGCCATTTTTAGTCTTTCGATTGCATTTGCAGACCTTTGTGGGGACCTGAAAAATGGTCCCCGTAATATAATGCGAACATAATCCACATGCACACACAGATTACCTATGTATAGCTTTGTGGGGACTCTCATTTCTATGGGCATAACCCTAATCCCAGCTATGACAACCTTAATCCCTACCCAGCACTAACCTTAACTGTAAGTAACCAAGCAAAATACAATATTTTGGTATTTGTTTTTCGATTGTGTTCAGAGACTTTTTTATATGGATGTTGCATTTTATATAGCACTTTTCAAGAGACCCAAAGTGCTTTATAGAAACATTGGGGAGCCACTGCAACCACTGCCACCACCACTATGTAGCACCCACCTAAGTGACGCGATGGCAGCCATTCTGTGCCAGTATGCACACAACACAGTAGCTAAGGTGGTGAAGGAGCAGGAGAGAATTCACCAATTAGATATAGGGGATGAGAAGGAGGCCAGATCTGATAGGGCCATAGTGGGCAATTTTAGCTAGGTGTAGTACCCACCCCTAATCTTTCAAAAGATGCCCAGGGATCTTTTGTGACCGCAGAGAGCCAGAACCTTGATTTTACATCTCTTCTGAAGGATGGCACCATTTTTACAGCACAGGGTGCCCATCACTGCACTGGGGCATTGGGATCCACACAGACCACAGGATTGGCTAACCTGTTGGCCACACCAACACCTCTTCCAGCAGCAACCCAGCTTTCCTAGTTGGTCTCCCATTCAAGTACTGGTCAGGCCCAATCCTCCTTAGTGTCAGGGGATTACCTAGTTTGAACTACAGGTGGTATGGCTGGTTGGCATATAATTGTGTTATACATTGACAAGATAAAAAAAAAGGTCCCCCTAATGCCAAAATAAGTTTATTTTTTATGCCATTGTGGGAATATTTGGCCCCACAACATAATATATACATAACCCACACAAACATGCAGAAATATATATTCAAAAGGAATTCATGCATGTGTATGCATTTTTAGAAACCCTTCACAAACAAAACACATGCATACAGAAAGAAACATACACTGCAGAAAGAAAGACACAGTAGTACAAAGGAGGCTCAGTACACCGTTTTTGTATCACTCTTCATTTACACGAATCTGAGTAGGGTCCAGCTCTTGGGTTACTGATGTGAGAACCACATTCAGTTGGAGATCAAAGGGGACTGTTGTTTTCTCACAGTCTAACAGAGCATACCAATCCAAGAAGCCAGGCTCACCTTCATAAACTCCAGTGCTTCGCTCTACCCCATTTCTCCACAACCGTTTTTGTACAAAAATTGGTAGTAGTAGTCATCAAAATATTGATGGTATGCAGCTGCAAACTGCTGTAGTAATAATATTCATTATGACCCCACTGTGATGTCACAAGGCCAAAGGCAGACAGTGCTGATCTAAAGGTTCTCTGTCTCAATTATAGACAGCAAGCTATAAAGAGGCCCATTGTGTAACAGAACATAAAATAATGTTAAACTGGCTGGAACTGAAAGAGGTTAACATGGTACTATAAAGACCTGCAATCAGTTTAAATTTGTGAATTAAAATACTGAAGCCAGCTCGTTGTAACTCTTGGCTTGGCAGTTAAGACAAATCCAGAAAGCATTCTGTCCCTTGACTTCAAGCAGCCAGTCTATCCCTGTCCCCATCCCAAAGCTGAGCGGTTTCATCAGGACTGGCTTGACTTCTTTAGCTGAGACATCTGTAGGCATGGGCTGGTGATTAATTTCCACAGTAACACACAGTCAGCAAAGCTCTCGTGCCTCGTCTTCTACCTCCCAGTGGCTCACAATAGACAAAAGTGCATTATGTATAGGATTTATTCATTAACTGGCACACCTGTGAGGTGTGTCTTAAAGCTACACACAAAGCAACAAAGATGCACTAAATCACCACAGGGAAAGCCAAAAACAACTCGCTTCAAATTCACCCAGACTCCGGTTGTTTGCTTCTGTCGGGTCCATGACCCCGTAGCGCTGAAATAATCAAGCACCCATTACAGATATCCTAACAGCACTTTATTCTGCAATGTCCCCAAGCAGAGGCAGAGGTTTCTGAGAATGGCGAATGGACCATGTGACATACGGATTGGGCAGGGAATATGAGATTTCCCATCGGAGTTTAGAGGGATGGGAGGAGCAACACAATACAGAAAGGGAACCCAAAAAATAAACAAAGGAGTCATACCAGCTAAGATAAAGACAAACACACGCACACTCAAACAAAACTGAATCACTGCAGTATCTGCAAAAGATGTCAGGAGTTTCTTTGTGGTCACTGGGGGGCAAGAAAGAACAGAACACATCAAAATATGAAGGAGGGATGGGGGATGAATAACAGAACAGCCCCTGTCACCTGACTCTCCCACCCAGGACAGCCACGCCCCCCCCCCCTTCTTAAGGCTTTTGTTCAGCAAAACGACGGGAAGAGCTTTTCTGAAAGCGCTTGGAGTATGCACTCTCCAGTGTTTACCCTGATTAAATTCACACTTATCTCAAAATTTGAGCTGCAAATTATAAATAGGACAACTATTTGAAAAGAAATCAGGAGAAAATCAGGAGAAAGGAAATCGTAATAATGAAACCCATTCTACATTCTGTGGCAAAGGGTGGGGAGAGTATTTGTCCAGGCAAACCATGAGGATTCAGAAAACCTATTGCCCAGTTTTTAACGCCCCCCACCCCCCTCAAAAAAAGGTCTGCAAACAACCACTCATCTGTCTTTAGGTTATGGGAACCCAGAGATGGGTGTTGTGAAACCCAGAGAGCTTCCATTTTACTTTCCTTTTATGACACAGCCCTCATCTCAGCATATTTCATTACTGTGATCCTCTGTCCCCTACAGGAATAGGAAGGCCCCATGGAGGGTGAGGATGTGGGGTCGCTGTCATTGTCCTCTTGGGTTACCTGGCCAACAAGAAGCAGAGATGGAATTGGGAGGTGGGGGGGATACTTGTGCACAATGTTGTCTTTGTTGCCCATTATCCCAGCGTTGTCGCCACTGGCCTAAAACCAGCTGAGAGGGTTGCTACCCTCAGGGGAGGCCGGTGGAGAGAAGCCATTCTGTTCTCCAATCACTGGGGAGGATACAGCTGGCTCAATTCACAGGCGCTGACCTCGTGGGGAGCTGGAGGCCAGGAAGGGAAAGTGGATAGCAAACTAATTCACTGGTACCCATAGTCTCCTTCTGGTCCCGTAGAGACAGGCAAAATGGTTGCTTTTCATAGAAAATACACTCACCGAGCATCATTTGCGCGTTCCTGAGCACAACAACATATGCATTCACTAGGGTTAAAGGAAAGCCTACATCAGGACCAGTGCTGAGTCAGGTTACCTTGCGTAGATTCTGCACTTAATTTTGTGCGAGTGAGGTTCAGTTTGACACCTCCCCCATCTGGCCCTGGACAGTGAATCAGCAGACTTCAGAGCTTTAACTTTTCTGCCATCTTACTCTTGCTCTTCCTTGTCCTTCCATCTTACTCATGTTTCCACCCATTAAACCCAACTCAGATGTCATTTGACTGTGCCGCAAGATGTTTTGTCTGATTTTCCACGAAATGACATTTGCTTTTACATCACAAGTATTTTTTCTTTGTATTATGTAGTTTACTCCACCCCTTCACCCCCTCCCCACCCCCCCCCCAATAAGAGCTTTGCCTCGGTACAGATTCTTTTATGCACATTTACAATGTAGGAGTTCATAGCCAAGCCTAAGTTGCGAGAAAATTCCACCAAGCCATTGACCTGCCCTGGCTGCATTTTTTGGCCTTCTCTGACTATACAATAGCATTTTTACAGCTTGGTACTGGAATAACCTGATGGATCAGGATTGCATAAGTTCTTGAAATTGTACAGGCACTGTAAGAATGACAGCAGTGCTAGACCATTTGTTTTGCATGTTCAGTGCCACAGTGTCTATGATAAAAAAAACTGTCTTGTCATCCTGTAAATTGTAACCACAGAAAAATTGGTGGGATATCTTAAATACAAAAAAAACCTTAAAGTACAATTTGAATGTGACAATGGACAGAATGTTCACTGTACTGTAAACATAAATCTTCAAAAACCAACTTTAACTTTCAGTTGCACTTGTTCCTGGCTATTAATAGAAACATTTAAATTTTTAATGATTTTAACAAACTTAATCTATGACATTTTCAGTGAATAAACTCAGTATGTGATTCAGCAAAATGACAGAGGGATGCCCTGAAGCTAGGTAGAGTCAAACCATGATGATGTATGGAAAAAGCTAGTTTTACTCTGAGGAATGTGTGAAGTGTTTTGGAGTCATTTCTTTTGATGTATGGCATGTCAATACTCTGAAGTGAACATTCATTTGATCTTATTTTTGCAAAGATACTTTGGGTTTGTTACTAGGCTCATTCTTTTGGCCTTCAGAAAACATAACATTTAAGTCTTATGTTTTTGACTAGGAGCTTGGCTAGTACAAATGCAGATGCATCAGCTACCTGCAGTGATGAGATAATAGAGCCTGGGAAAGTTGACTGACATTTAGCTCAATAGAACAATTATCTAAATGTGGTAGCTGATTCATAAAGCCAAACCACCTACCTCTGGAATGTACTATCTCTATTCAAATGTGGAAACATTACCTAAATAGGCTTGTTTTTATTCTCTTTGGTAGATATCTGTCTATCAGAATATTAACATAAGAGTAAACGGTTACTTTCCCTTTTAGGTCAACATAAAGGAAACTGTCCCATTATAAACAACTAACTCTGTCATAACTCGTGTGTCACACATATGACAAGCTTCAGAATAACATCGGTATTATGGTCCCATTAAAAGTAATTGCCACTTAAGTGCTAATTGTTAAACATGGCCTATGCATATCCTGAGTGTCATTTAACAGGAGCTGCTGAAAGCTACATTCTGTTTGCTGTTGTGAGTAGCATGACTACAGCAACCATCAACACAATGGGTAGCTTTCTTTTCAGGTAGAAAGAATGCGGAACCAAGTGACCAGGGAGGATGTGTGTGTCCTTGGATGGAGGGGGGTGTTGCCCCTACTCACTGTGTAGAGGAAGAACAATTTCATCTTTATTTGCTCGCGTCTTCCTGGCACCAGCTATGGAGGAGCCGTTTATCCTGGTTAGCATTTCTGCCTGCAGAACATTGGCAGGTGAGAAGCTTCATCGCCTACTATGCATCTGGCATCCTGGTGGACCTGTGGGAGAAGTGAATGCATGGACATAAATTATGGGGGCCAATATAACCAGCCAATATAATGCCCCAGACTCCCTTAAATGGGTGGAGACTTCAACCCTCCAATACTCAACCCAAAGTTATACCCTTGAGTGAACAGGTCAGGTGCAGGAAAAAAAAACAAGCTAGCAAACATATAAAAAACAGGAAAAAAAAACAAGCTAGTAAACATATAAAAAACAGGAAAAAAAAACAAGCTAGCAAACATATAGGCAACATATACATGCTGTTAACACATCATGCTGCTGGCTGACACAACAGGATGATTATGGTCATCAGCAATACTGCAACTGATGCCTTCGCATTGCAGACCCTGGGATTTTTTATCCTACAATGCAGGGGTCAAAAATGGTAGTAAATGATAAAACAGCATCATCTCTCTAATTTCCTTAGACATTTCACTTCCATAAAACCGCACCACAAGAGCCATGTCTCCAGTCTGTTTGCAGAAAAGGAGAGCTCGTAAAGAATCATGATACATGCGGATTAATGTTTAAGAAACATTTTTAGGTAAATAGAGAAGGACTTACAGTCTTATTCTGGCTGGAAGTTAAGATAAGATAAGATAAAATAATCCTTTATTAGTCCCACAAGTGGGAAATTTGCATTGTCACGGCAAGTGTTGTACATATATTTTCATTTATATATTTCCACTTGTACATATTCAAATTCAAAATTTGAATTTGAATATGTACAAGTGGAAATATATCAATAAAAATATATGTACAACACTGTGGAATTGCACTAAAGAAATATTGCGCATAAGAAAAACACCCTGGTGTATTGGATGTGTGTGTTTTGTTAGTCTATGTGTGTGTGGTCTGCAGCAAGGACTTTGTTATAGAGTCTGACAGCAGATGGAAGGAAAGACCTTCTGAATCTCTCCTTCCCACATTGTGGATGCAGAAGCCTGCCACTAAAGGAGCTGCTCAGTGCTGTCAGAGTTTCTAGCTATGATTAGATTAAGATTAGATTAAGAAGTTATAATTAGATTAACAATCAAATAGCTTGCTGCCCCCTAGTTATTTACACAACCCAAGTTATTTAGGCCTGTGCTAAAAATAATTTACTAGGATTTTTTTTTTTTAAACAAAAACTTGCCAGGTGGAATTTCAGTAGCTAGCAAGTACGGGTCAAAGTCCTTTCTTGTTTTCACTTTGACATCTTATGTTCTGGCATTGTGTGACATTTAACCGCTGAAAACTTTATCAGCACTGATTTGAGGAGCTGGGGTTGGAAGGGGTTTATAGGAGACTGGTATATATGAGTAGGAATTCGATATGATAGAAAGCATAAGCAAGCAGATAGTGGCTGAATTCTGTATGCAATATGCAATATGAAGGTGGACATTTAGGTGAATTTTCAATAATGAAACAGATGGACAGCAGCTGACATTGCACAGTACGTCACTGCGTGGCAGAAATGACTGGGCAGTGTACACCTCTGGACAGCAGGCCTGATGCAGTGCTGTTCTACTTGCCCTGGGGCCTTTAAAATCTCTCCTGGATTTTACTACAGCAGTGGGAGGAAAAAGACAGAATGGCGGGAAAAATTCTTTCAGTCTTACCCACAATTCCTTTTTGGCTTCCTCTCAGATCTCTGCCCCCTGGTGAAACTGTTAAAACAGTGCCATTGTTCCTTATCATGGCGCTGCATCATGGGCCAGGAGACGGGACAACGGCACCCAGTGTCGCAAGCCTCGGAGCAGGCTGGTAACGCCCCACGCGTCCAGCATGTGACCTGTGCTTCCTCGCATTTCAAGTGCTTGGCATTGGCAGCATGGCCCTAGCGGGGGCTGCAGGGGGCGCTGTAACCCAGGGGTTACCCCCTCTACACTCACATAATCATACACGCAACATCTGACCCAGTTGCTGTGCATACAAATAGTAATTCACATAACATTATATGTTGCACAAACACAGATACAGATGCACATGCAGCCATGAACACACTTACACATAGTCACACAATGGAAGGGAAAGTACAAGTGAGTGCTTTAATAAAGAAAGAATGATAATGATGTCCTATGTATTGCATCTTTATGCAAAAGAGATGCCATTAATACCACAGTGAGGAAGGAAAATATATATGGATTTTATGATCTAAAAGCCAATCATACTGGCAGACCTCACCAGAACTTCTGAAACTTTAAAAAAGCTGTGCAACTTTGTTGAATAAGTAGAGCATTAAGAATTAATCCCAGTAGTCCTGTCTTCTTCACTTATACATTTAAACAGAGACACACTGCTGCTGGACTTCTGGCCTAAATGACTAGGACTCAGAGCAGTTACATAAAAATGCATTTTGGCTTTCACCAACCTAGTCCAAAACAGAACACCACAAACTGGGCAATCTATCTACTAGCTCTTCTGTTCACTGGCCTGAGATCTTAAGACAGGAGACAGGTAATCAATGGGACATTGGGATGCTGACTGGATGGGCACTTCCAGGATAAGGTACACAAAAGATAGACCCGAGTGAAGGGCACTGGAGAACAGGAACAGGGACCAGGAAGCAGGAAGTGGGGCTGATACACAAAACCAGAGTAATCAAGCAAATCTAAGAATAAGACATGAGTTGTCTGATCACCCCAGCTGCAGAACTCTGGCTAATCAGGACCAGGAACCAGGCATTGGCTTTCAGTTTTTCATTCTAGGAATGTTCACCAAACGTTACGATTGAGGTATGGAAACGCTCAAAGTGTCCAGTTTCCCAGAACTTCATCCCACCACTACAACTAAGGAAAATAATGCAGAAGCCAGTGAAGGACATGGTACAGCAGTGGGCGACACTTTTGCTTTGCACCTCAGAGGTCATGGGTTCAAGGTTGGACAACGTGTTTGTAGGTTACACAAATAGCACTTTTCTGGGAATGTTCCCTGTCAGCTGGGAACACTAACCACTATCCGGAACCTTTATGATGCCAGAGCTAAAAATCCTGCAAGCAAGAAAACTGCTGAGTGCTCCCACGTGGGTAGCTGTGTCATCGAAGCACTCCCTTCCAGGAAGAGACTTTGGACCACAAGACATGCAAGCAGATTCTTACCTCAAACAGTATCTTTGTCGGCCAAATCTGTCTCCAACGTGCATAATTAATCACATTATACTTAAGAGATAGTTCTGATTAACTGCTAGAACAGGAATATTGTGGGGTTTTTTAGCTGGCTTCCTTGTATCTCACAAAACACATAATTTATAGCACTTTGCAAAAATGATGTACATAGCTATTTATCTGTTAATATGTGCATATTCACTCAGAAAAAATATAATTTAACATTAGAATGTATAGAAATGTACAATAATACAATAAAAAGCAGTGAGAATTTCTTCTTTTCTCCAAAAGATATCTTGGATATCTAGAAGACAGCTTTTATTTTCCACATTTATCTTTGGAGGTACCGCAGCCATTTTGTGTACTTGTTGCATTTCACCACCAGCTTACTTACCTAACTTAATTAAGCCATGTGTGCCCTGTGACCCTGAATAGAACAAGCAGGTACAGAACATGGATGGTATTGATTAGCCAAACAAGGTGTACTGGGGGTTGAGTTCAACAAATATGTTAGATGGATTTGAAGAGAGATTTAAAGATGACTAAGCTGACACACTTTAACAGATTTAAAATAGTTTTATGGCAATATAAGATCATTTAAACAATTTCTAAATATACTTTACTTGAGGAGACACAAGTAACTTAGTCACTCAGTTACTACTCAAATACAAATCATGAACGAATATAATATATAATTAAATAATGTATAATTAAATACATGAATCTTTATGATTAATGATGAACAAATATAACAAACGCTTTTGCTTACTGAATGCATTAAGTAAGAGTATACTACTGCATTATTCGTGCCTTCTGAAGTAGTGTCACCAAATTTCCTTTGTTGGCCTGAAACTTGTGCACTGTACTGTACCATTTATAATATCTTTATTGTATAAACAAACATTTGACACTATAACAACAATTATAAACATACTTGGCTTATAAAATAATTCTAAATTATTTCTCTGTTAATTAGATGTAAGAGGAGAACAGCCAGAATCATGAAAGCTAACAGGAAGGCCACAAAAATAATGGCTTAGTATAGCATTCATTTCTGGAGTCTGGTAGGTTTTGCAGCATTAGAATGCTGTCGTTTCTGTCCCAAACTATTCATATCATCAATAGCTAAATCTGGGTCCTACAATATTTTTTGCACTTCATGTTAAGTGTACAGTCAAAGTGTTGTTTAACTGCATTATTGCATGTCTATTGTCTGATTATTTATTTGTGCTGTGTTGTTCTTTATACTGGGTGTCACTGAATGAGTAAGCCTCTTGAATCTTGAAATGTGTATGTGACCTAATTATGTCAGTTTCAGTTTGAGTAATGCCCCAGCAGCATCTCATATTCAAATACTATTTTAACAAAATCATGTGAGCTGTTAAGAGACAATTGTGTGAATTTATAGAACCTGTGCTCCCCCTGCTGGCAAATATGCCATATAAAGTATATAGACAATTCCAGGGTAGAGTAATGATTAAACTGTTAACATTTAATGTAGGGGTATGCATCTCCTCAGGTGATACAATACACAAGGAGGTACAACGATTATGATACAATTCGCTTCATTTCAGCAGTGATTGACCCCCTACTACTGCTGTGTCATTGTACAAGTAGATAAAAACTAATTAGTTTTTAAACTGAGATTGGTGGGCTAGGGTATGTCAGATTGAGAAGAAAATTAAACAGAATTTTAATAATATGTTTCTGTCCGTATGATAAGACATCTGTCAGTTGAAAGACATTAAAAACAAATGAGGATTGCACACTTGCTTTCTATTGCAGCAATGTAAGGTGGCTGGAACCTTAATATGAAACGTGTGCATCCAAAGAGGTGTGTGTGTTAAAGCTGTTAGGGGTGTGTAGTCACAGTTATGCTTTTATATATTTATGATTCAGAGACTTTAGCAGTGACAGGGCATGCCCTTTCTAGTGAAAAATCACGCCTTTCCCACGTATCCTGCTGTTCCAGCTGTTACAACGTACGGAGTTCTAAGTCAGCAATAGCTCTTGAGGGGGTGGCAAGGGGGGGGCGGGGGGGTCGCCAAAAAAGCATGGCAAACTAGCATGGCATAAAGTGTTCTCCTTTATGACACAACCCTTATGGCTTATTGAGGGTCCTCAATGCCACTCAGAACCCCAAGATTCTGATCTGTGATGACGTTTAACTAATAATCCAGTCATTAATTCATTTATCGATGGCATATCCTATACAAGTTGGGGTCAGTGTAGAGCAAGAAGGTCGGTAGGCAGTTACTTATTGTATGTTTTAATCCATCGCTAACATAACTTTGTACTGTAATACAAACATAACATATAGGGCTAATGTATGCCTGTGATCGGAATGTTGTTGGTTCAAATCCCCTGGTTGCCAGAATACTCATATCACTGCTGGGCTTAACTTCAATTTCTCTGCAGACTGTCTGCTCTTTGATCCTCACTTGTATGTCACTTTCGACACAAGCATTTGCTAAATAAATGTAAATTTAACGGACCCACAGGTGTTCCCAAGCCAGCCCTGAAACGTGTCCCCACCCGTTTCCTGGGTCCACCCTTATGAGGACTAAAGGAACGTGGATGATGGAAAATGTTTCATCATTATGCACACTGCCTCTCTGGGTGTTTTCATGTACTTTTTAAAATATGTGTGTTTCTGGTAGGGAGTGTTTTGTGTGTATTTTTCTATGCTTGGGGTGGTTATCTGCTTGTGTATGTCCAGGGGCTGGGTGCAGATAGTGACTGGCCTCTTGTCCAGGTAGTCAGTGTCCAGGTGTGAGGACAGATCCTGCAGATACTAGGTAAGAAGTGTATGTATTTTTTTGCTGGGTATAGGATGTGCTTGCTTTTGCATGTACAGTACAGAGTGAAAAGTCAGAGAAACACCCCTGACCATGTAAAGAGTATCATAAAATGTGTGTTCAAGTCTGTACCCCACCTCCCATTTCTGGGTCGGTCTGGTTCGGAAACTGCTCTTCAGAGAACAGCAAAGCCCTACAGTGTGTGGTAAAACTGCCCCAACCATTTCAGGGACAGCTCTACCAGCCCTGGTGAGCATTTACCACCCCAGGCTCATCAGGGGGACTCACAGCATCATAAAGGACAGTACCCTCCTCTGCACAGCCTATTCACGCTCCCGTCTCCAGGAAGATGCTACAGCAGTGTGATATCAAAGACCACGAGATTACAGGGCCATTTCTACATGCAAGCCATTAGGCTTGTGAACAACTCATGCTCACTCCCTACACCCCGATTCTATTCATGCGATCCACCTAGAACCGATGAGGTGCTCTTTTTTAGCACTCATAACCTGGCACATATTGTTGGCCAGCTATATACCCCTACCTCCCTATCCATTTACATTGTTTACTATGTTTGTATTACACAACACGTTACATTGCATGTCTATGTATTTATTGTGATACCTTTCATTATATTTATTGTGTTACTGTATTTGCAGCTTAATATGTACCTCAGGTCTGTGTTTTGTGTTCATTTGTGTTTAGTGGAAGGGCATGTAGAGTAACATTTTCACTGCATAGGGTGACTGACTGTTCACAGTGAACATTACAAATAACGTTTTTGGGTGCTACACAGTGATGGTGGTTGAAGTGGTTCCCCATTGCTTCCGTAAACGCACTTTGGGTGTCTTGAAAAGTGCTATGTAAATGAAACATTCATTCATAAACTCTTGAATCTTGGATATAGAGGACTCCTATTGCTGTTTAGAGTATTCAGAGCTGAGTTAAGCATCAGAAATTCTTTGAATAAGGCTGAGTTTTACTTCATATGTAATGCTTTACAACAAATGGTAAAATTACGTGTGTGGCAGCACACTTTAAATTATTGTTGTGACTTTTTATTTCAGGACTGTGATGGGCATCTCTTGCTGGTTTGTTTGCTCTCCTGCAACCTGACAAGAGGGTATGCATGTCCTCTATAAAACCATAGCACCAACGAACTGTTACAACCCAACCTATGGAGAGTCCCAAGGGTCCTCGAAACTACAGATGCAAAGCAGGGAATAACCCAGGATGGGGCGCCGCCACAGGGCACACACAATTTGATAACTTCACATGTGTTTGGACTGTGTGGGGAAACGAGAGAACTGGGAGGAAACCCCATGATGACAACATGTAACCTCCTCATGCATGGAGCCAGGCCGCAGACTTTAACACCAGTCCTAGATATGTAAGGCAACAGTTCTAACCACTGTCTCATCCCACTGTTACAACACATATTTAGTTAAATTCATTGAAATATACTGTATGTGGCAATATGATTGGTTTTAGATGCAGGTTATGGTTTTGTGATTAAAAATTTTATTTCTCTTTTTCATTGATTGGATCACATAGTCCTTTAACATGAAAGTTTGTCTATATCTAATTCAGATTAAATTTGGTTCAGTAGCGATTTTGGCTACAGTTGTATTATACTGTACTAGTCCATTTGTGTTTCGTCACAACACCATCGGGAACCAGCAGATGGCGTGTGCAGCCTATCTGCCGAGCTCCACTATGAGCTCACCAGACTGGTTTTACCAGTTCTGACTGGCACACCTGCCTCTAGTTCCCACATTCCCCTCTGTCCATTTAAGCTCTGGGTTCCCAGTAGTCCTTGTTTGGACACTGAACTGATGGTCTGTGCTTCCCTATCTCTGTTAGTCCTTGTTCTCTGTGCTTACCCCATGTTTCTCCTTGTTTTTTATTCAAGGCCTGTTCACATTTCTTAGGATGCCAACAGTGGAAAAGAAGTGTACACCCCTGTTAAAATGCATTGTAAGCTCTCTGTGAACCATGGCTTTTGCTGTAGGATGCAACTGAGTAAATGGCAGGAAAATCCTACTATTTAGGACAGCTTCCATTTTGTTGTAAAACCACTAATAGTTGACCGTGGAAAATTTAGTAGCGAGGAAATTTCATGAATGGGCTTATTGCACAGGTAGCATCCTATCACGGTACCACTGAGCTCCTGAGAGTAGCCCATTCATTTGCAAATGTTTGTAGAAGCAGTCTGCATCCCTATGTGCTTGATTTTATACACGCGGCTATGGAAGTGATTGGAACACCTGAATTCAATGATTTGGAGGGGTGTCCCAATGCTTTTGCCAATATAGTGTACGTTTACCATTACCATGGCATGACACAGGAATATTCTCCTGCTTTTTATGGCCATCAGTGTGCTTATTTCAATCAGAGACAGCAGAATATGTGAGTAGGGACTGTTGTTTCCCTACACGAGAAAAGGACCAGCTGGACCTCCACCCCCTGTCCCCACCAAAGCCAGCAGTGCTGGCAAAACCGCCAGCGGGGCCAGTGTGGCATCCCAGGGTAAAAAAGATAAAGCTTAGTTGTGAAATAAAGGCAGGAGGCACAAACCTTACCTGTTTTCTATTATCATGGGCAAGTATGTTAACTTGCAAACAAGTCAAAGTTATCAGTGCTGACCAGTAGCTACATGGAGTACGAACACTGCAACTTCATGTGCTTGTCAGAAACCTGAACTGGTGCTGAACTTTTTCCCACATTTCTGCGCATTTCCACCGCAAAAAAAGGGCTCCACAGTTTAAATGGAGTTCATATTCGTTCACTTACATTTTGCCCAGACTACTTTAAATCCGACAAGTTACCCCGATAAGCCAGTAACCATGCTTCGTAGTACAGGCCACTGGTTTTAGTCTCTCTCTCGCTTTATCGTGTCGTGTGCAAAGACGAATACACCAATGGGATTGTCTTTTCTGTGCATGTTTACAAACGTTTTTAGGCCTCAACCAATCAGTCAAGTTAGCTGGATGGATTTGGAATAGGTAAAATGCATGGCAAAATGTCATCTAAATAAATGTTATCTGAATTAAATGAAACAAAAGTAACAAGCCTAATTTGAAAATGTAAGGAGTAGAAAGTACAGATAATCATGCTAAAATGTACATAGTAAAAGTTAAAAGTTTACACAGAAATAATCAAGTAAAGTACAGATACTCGAAATTCTACTTAAGTACAGTAACGAAGTATTTGTACTTCGTTACTTCCCACCTCTGATTCTCAGGAATGAGAGCCCTTCTAAAGCCCTTCGTAAAGTCCTTCTAAGAAACCAAGGAGACAAGCTGTGTTATAGGGTCCAATGGTAGGAATATGGTGTATGACCTCCTCTGATAGTGCTGCACATGGTTATATTACCACCACGATGACCTGGCACACCCTCTGTGGCTCGGTAGCCTGTTAGGGTTCTGCCACATCGCCTGACTTTGTTCAGGTTGAATCCTGTTTCATCTACATACACAAACATGTATGCAGTGTTGCTCGCTTCCAGCTCCATTGCTCTCTGCAAAGCAAAATCAGCATATCAGATCAAACTGAAAATGAACATCCAATAGTATAACACACCACTCAAAACAAAAATTACAAAACTGAATGCTTACTGTAAAGTATGGTCTCAAATTACATCGACATATTGATGGGAAAAACATTATTGTACCTGCACATCCAGGAACATTTGCTCATTCATCGTCTCATAATTTCTGGAAAAAAGGAACCCCATAGAGCTGTTTCATTGTTTCAGTATCTCTTCAGCACCCTATCTATGGCAGAGAGACTGACAGGTGACGTTCTGAAAGGTGGTGTCATCTTGTAGAATGGCGCTCTGGATGTTACAAAGTCTAAGCACGTTATTGGCTCTCACCATGTCAACAATTGCTATCGCTCGTTCTGGTGTAAATAATAGGCCTTTGCCACCAGAATGGGAATGTGGTACAATCCTAAAATGGCATCAGCATGAATCCATGAATTCAACAGTACAAATATCTATTACAGTATGCCATTACCCATTACTAAGTTTGCACAGAAACATACACAAATATATATGCTATATGCAGGATTTTGGTTACATACCCATTTTCATTTTTGAAATGAAATAAGGTGCGGCTTATTTGGGACTGGACCCTTCAACCAGCCTCAGCCATGCTTAGGCCATGGTTTATTACATGGTCAACAATGGTGGCCCCAATCTCATTTGATATGTTTAGTCTCCTTTGATGCCCCCTGCCTCTTTCTTGTCCTCTCTGCTCTCCTCTCCCCCCTCCACCACACATTCTGAAATCTCTGCCTCTTGCCCTTACATTTGCTACTTGCTCTATTGTTTTCCTGCAGCAACAATGAGGTAGACCTTATAAAGGTTTGTAATTAGTAATTGGATACAATTTGCCATGATGTGCACACGTAGAATGGGGGGGTGCTTGTTATTCTTATACCTTCTAACAAACTGCTAAATAAATACACTGCTTATTGTACATTATATTTAGCATGCAATGATTTATACAATGACATTGTGCTGATATGAGTGAGAAATGTAAATGTCAGGGATCGTGCTGGAAGATCCCCATCATCATCTCAGCCACACCCCCCGGGGATTCCGAGCGATATGGCTTCCCCAAGGCTTCGTGCCTTGTTGTCCAGTTTTACCAGTCGCTCCAGTCCTGGACACGCCTCTCCCAGCTGTTCCTAGTTTCCCTTGGTTTGGTGCGCTATATCAGGCAACTCGGTTTTCTGATCTGTGTGAGACCTTCATGGCCTGCCTTGAGTTTGTGCGTTTTTCCTGTTACCGGCTTTTCTGTGTACCGACCTCTGCTTCGTGTTCCAGACCCCGAGCCTTGCCTGTCCCCTGTTTTTCTGCCGACACCAATCGCCCGACCCACGCCAGGATTTCTGACTCCGATCTCTGCCTTCCCCCTCTGGATCCTGTCGCCGATCGCCCGACCCACGCCCGGCGTACCAACTCTGCTCCTGGTCTCCGCCCTCCGGACTCTGTCGCTGATCACACGATTTTCTGTGCCGTGTCCTCAGCCACCGTTTCGTCTCAGGGTCTGCTGAGATTATTTGGAAGCCTGATCCTGTGCTGGTTTTATTTCTACGGCATGTCCTGCAATAAAGCCGCTTCTCTGAACCTGGTCTGTGTCAGTGTCCATCCTGAGCATCCGTCACAGAAGATCTCGCCACCAATGATGGATCCAGCGGACCAAGCCGATTTTCAGCACTTGTCGGACGCCCTGGGGAGGCAGGGTGCTCTTCATGGCCGGCACCAAGGCGACATAACAGCGATTGGGGAGTCACTGGAATCTTTTCATTCAGGACTAACGGTGCTCACTTCGCAGATGCAGCAACTGCTCTCCAGTTGCCCCCTGGTGCCATTAGCTCCGCTGGTGAGCGAGCCCCATTTAAATCCCCCGAGCCCGTACAACGGAGATCCAGGTACTTGTCGCTCCTTCCTATCCCGGTGAACAATGGTGTTTGAGCTGCAACCCTCCGCGTTTCCCACTGAGCGCTTGAGAAACGCATACATAATCACTTTACTCACAGGTTCGGCCAGGGAATGGGAAACAGCAGTGTGGGACCTTTCTGCAGTCAATACACGCTTTTTGCGGAGGAAATGAAACGTGTGTTTGACCGCACCAAGTCAGGAAGAGAGGCAGCGCGAGAATTATTGCACCTACGACAGGGAAGTCGGTCAGTCTCTGATTTTGCCATATAGTTCAGGACTCTGGCAATGTCCTGTGGATGGGGTCCTACTGCGCTGTTTGATGCCTTTTATGATGGCTTGTCTGACTCCATAAAGGACGAACTGACCACACGAGAGCTTCCTGAAAACCTGGAGAGATTAATGGACTTAGCCATTCGGATTGACAACCGAATTCACCAGCACGAGAGGGAGCAACGGGGAAGAGATCGTTTTTTGCAATCCATCGAACCCACAGCTGGCCTGATTGATGCAGTTCCCGAGCCTATGCAGGTGGACAGGACACGGTTGTCTCCAGCTGAGCGACAACGTCGCATGGCCTCCAGGGCGTGCTTATACTGTGGGCAGCGGGGTAATTTTGCTACTACATGTCCGGTAAAAGGACGCGCCCACCAGTGAAGAAGTGGGCACTGGTGGGCATAGCTGTAGTCCTGCCCTCTTCCCAAGGAAGAACCATCCTACTGGCTGAGCTATCCTGGGGGTTACGGCGACAATCACTGGCCGCCCTCATTGATTCAGGGGCTGAGGCCAGTTTCATCAACGCCGCTCTGGTCCAGCAGTGGGGAATTCCCACCACTCCTGTCCCGGCACCCCTAGTGGCTCAGTCCCTCACTGGAAGACAAATGGCTACTATGACTCGCATCATCATTCCGGTGTGTCCCTGTCTATCGGGTAATCATGTTGAAATGATATCATTCTATGTCATAGACTCACCCCAAGCTCCTTTAGTACTGGGGTATCCTTGGCTACTCGGGTAGAACCCTCACATTGACTGGGAGAAGGTTCCCCAGAGTCCTTCTTGCCATTCCCAGTGCCTGCGTTCTGCTCTGATTTTGGGGGGTTTCCCTACTCCTGAAGAAGGACCTGACCTTTCTCAGGTGCCAGAAGAATACCAGGATCTTAAAGGGGTTTTTAGTAAGTACCAGGCCTTGTCCCTTCCACCTCATCGACCGTACGATTGTGCTATTGACCTGCTTCCGGGCACTAGTCCCCCTAGGGGGCGTCTTTACTCTCTTTCGGCACCAGTGAGGACAGCCATGGAGGAGTATATCGGCCAGGCTTTAGCTGCTGGCATTATCCATCCCTCCTTTTCTCTGGCAGGGGCTGGGTTTTTCTTTGTTGAGAAGAAGGATGGCTCTCTTTGCCCTTACATTGACTATAGGGGTCTGAATGACATAACGATCAAGAACCGTTACCCTTTGCCACTGTTGTCCTCCATCCTGGATCAGCTACACGGCGCCAGGTTTTTTACAAAGCTGGACCTGAGGAATGCCTATGTAGGATCACACATGCGCATATGACAAGGCTGAGATTCCAGGTTGCCTGAGACAAGGCCTAGCCTGGTACAGAGGG
>JAODLD010000040.1:1704400-1718391 GCA_026781065.1 Mormyrops boulengeri | reverse complement strand
AATTTTAAGGCCCTTGCTATCCTGCAAATTAGTGATTTCCGCTTTTAGAGTTCTTTTGGAGTTAAAATATTGGAAGAAAAGAAGAGGCAAGATTGGTGATCCTTACTTGGGCAAGACGGCGTTCCTCAGCTTAATTTTTTTCAGGAGGACTTCTAATCAACATTGCTACATCATCAAATTCTGATGTTCCCTCAGTATCTCCTAATGAACTTGAGCTTAAAGAATCTTAAATATAAACCATATCAATTGTTTGATTATCTGTTCATGCCACTTTGATAGGATGCTATTCAGCTATTGAGAATTAGTCCAATAAACATAGCAAATTTACTATGCAAATAGGTAAATTGGTGAATATTGCTCAGAATAAACACAAAACTTAAGTTAATACAAGCAAAACTTTTAAACAACTTACCATCAAGGCTTGCTGTGCCTGGGATGAAAATTTGTAGGACACCAAGATCTGTTCGTGTCATCAGATATTCGAATGCTTCCTCATCAACTTCTGTCTTCGTGTCATCAAAGACTTTAACATCCATTGTAGGAAGATCAAATTTCTTGGCAACTGAAGGAAGATAAACCAATGGCAAAAGTTTATTGAAAAAGGCCAGGGATGCCAAAGGAACTACAACAGTTATGTTTTGACCCCATAAGATACAATCATGCACTTAATATATTACTATCAAAAATACTTTTCAGAGGGAAAAGTATTAATGATGTTAACAATGTTAAAGTTTATCTCTTACCACATTCCAAAAACGTCTGAAATGTAAAGGGTTTTGAAGAAAAAATATATTTCTTGCTGTCTTTGAACTTCACCTTGACAACATTGTTGGTTTGCATCCTGAAGGAACCAAAAAGACAAAGTTAAACATAAGGATAACATTCACAGTCAGATGAAGAAAAGAACATTCATTAGTACACTACACAACATGAATAATCTTTGTTCACTAATGTGTTTTTAATATGTAATAACTGTCCAATAGTTATCTTAAGGCAGGGTGCTCAATAGCTCTTTTCAGAGGTAACTGTTTCTCATGTGAATGTCTGTAAAAATTGAACTCTGAATTGAAACACCAACATTCTAAATTCAGACGGAGATAAAAATCACCGACTAGACCCTGTAACTGTTCCTATAAAAAAAAAAATATATGGTCCGAATTGGGATAATGCACGTCAAAATGACGTCCAATCCAATTACGTTAACTCTATACCGAGTCAAGTACATGTGGCGTAACAACTGGAGCCCTTTGTCACAATAGTTTGCTGGACAAACATTTGATAAGCAGCTAGCTAATGTTAGTTCTCTTCTAAACCCAAAGCAGCAGCGGTCGATGGCCTTGACTAATAGCAGTGGCGGATAAACTAAACTTTGGGAGGAGAACAGTTAGTAGAGAAACAAGTTATCGTACGCTGCTCCGCGGTGGTCAAAAATGATTCTTAAACTGAATTTTGAATTGAAACATCGACATTGTAGAGTTTGACAGAAAAAAAAAAAAACACCTAACTAGCCCCTGTAAATGCTGAAAATACCTTATGTTCCCACACTTATCCTTCGAACAGGGATAATGCACATCAAAATGGCCTCCAGCAATCCAATTAATTAACTCTATACCGAGTCAAGTACATGCGGTGCACAACTTGAGCCGCTCGTCACAATAATTTTGTGGATAAACATTTAACAGGCTAATGTTAGCTAGTTTCACTGATGCCAATTAACGTTAGTAATTTATATGTTAGCTATTTGCTTTAAAGATTACTAAGCCTAACTTAGTTCTAACCTGGCCTAATTTAGTTCTCAAGTTAACATGAGAACGCAATCTCTGTAATATGCAAAAAACATGTGCTCAAAACAGAGGTGAATATTATGAAAATGAATATTGAGACTTTGAAAATATACTTACTTTACTATCCAGTGCACGTTCTCTTTCAAATCCAAAGCAGAAAATGTCGGTCGTCGTCATGACTAACTGTAAAGTCGGATCAACAAAACTTTGCATTGAGAACAGTTAGGGGAGGAGTCACAGTTACTCTGTGATTTAGCTCTCACTCTACTGACACATTTTACTCTGTATACTCAAAATAGAGCAAAAACAACTATTTTTGAGTAAAAAAATTTAACTCTGGAAAAACGACTGCCGTTTTTCCTGTATAGTTTAGCTGTTAGTAAAAAACAACCTGATTCTTCATGATTATTTGTTAAATGTGACGAAGAGTCATCAACAGGGAAAAAAACATGTAGCACATTACATATCCCATTACGTCCAGAATTATTTCATTGAGTTGTGTGGTCAGTGTTTATTAAATATGACTGAAAAAGAGCAAGGAGAGCCAACATACTACAATTGCTGATGGAACACCAGAAGTGTCTCATAGAGAGCCAAACGTATTGATGTTGAGATATGTCCATAGACCTGACACTAAAAGTCAGTGCAAAATAAAAGAACATTAAATTGATTTTAAGGATTTTTCAAAGAAAATAGGGAAGAGCTTGCTGGATGCTGCATGCTCCTATGACATTCCTTGGCAGTTAGTGAAACTCTCCCCAGTTGCATGGGTTCCCTGGCATCTGGAAAGTGGGAAGAAGAGACTTGTATCTGAGATGGGAAGCTTGAAAACCTGGGCTGATGCTGGCTGACACCCATGGTCTCAAGAAGCTTATTGAGTCAGACCGAGAGTTAGATATTCTCCTCTAAACCAAGGTCTCTTCACGTAATCTCTGTCTGAAGGTCCTGATTTAGGCCTCTTCTGTACACAGTCAGAAGAGCTAGCTCATTGCACCCACTTGCAGCTGCCAGGGTACAGAACTCAACAACCAACTTGGCCGCTGAACGTAATTGCTAGTGGAGCTTGAACAGCTGGTTGCCAACCAAGACTTCCTTCATGTAGGAGATGAATGAATAAAATGAGTGCAACACCGGGCTATGCTGATGAAATAAAGCTGTAGGTCACTCTCAGGGTTTCCCTGTCATGGCTCAAACTTGTTGACAGGTTAAAAACGTTTATTAGCCTTCATGAATGAGGTGTCATGCCCTGCCCATCCCACCCCCGTATTTCTTCCTTAGCATGGCCTAACGAGCCACACCTGTGTATGGATTGTCTTACCTTTTGTTCCCTTCCTTGTATTAACCTTGTCCTGTGTTCCCCAGTCTTGGCATTGACGTCTATCCTGTTTGTAGCCCATCCTTACCTGAGTCTTCAGTGTTCCCAATTGATCCTGTGCATTCACCATGCCAGGTTTTCTGCTCCCTGGCCCTTGAAACCAATAGTCCAAAACACTTCCGGAAAAAGAGAACCAAGAATACTTGACCTGGATGGATGGCTCCAAGATGAGGTGAACCAGAAGGCAGATTCAAATGCAGGGGGCTGAAGATCCCAAACCAGCTATAAGGGTATAAGAATTAAAAATCCTCAAGTCATAGAAACCCCCCTAGACATGACATCAGCAGCACAGCACACCAGCCATGGAATGCTGGCCACTTGAGCTGATGAATCCTCAAATTTAACTGGCTAACCAGAAGCTGAAAGTCAAGTCAACAAGAACCATGAACCCCAACCCAGTACCTCCTGGCTACTGACATGCACAGAGGAAACACTTACACAGCCCCATAAACTAAACCTCTGACAAGGAATCAACTGAGCTCTATGTTCCAAGAGTAATAATGACTCAGCAGTCGGAACTGCTCACTGCTCTGCTTAAATAAAGTTGGGCTCTAACTGCGACCAGCCCTGAGCAGAAAATTGACCTGTCGGCTTAAAAACCAAACTGAGTGATGTCAAGGTGCCTGTATACTTGACACTCGCAACGCATATGCTTATCACGGTCATCACACACATCCTACGTTCATTCCATGCATCATTTGTGCAGCTCTGCGAGGAATAAACGCTATGGGTATGCGAGATGCAGTACCAGCAAAAACCTTGGGGGCCGTATGATCAACTTTACTTAACAATTACTTTTTGTTCAGTTAATTCATAATAAATAAATAATGCTAACATAACTTTGTACTGTAATACAAGCAAAACTATTAGAGCCAATGTATGACTCCATGGGTTAGGGCTTGATGCCTGTGATCAGACGGTTGGTGATTCAAAACCTGTGGCAAGCTGAGTGATTTCACAGTTGGGTACCTGAGTAAGGCCCTTAACCCTCGTTTACTCTGGTGACCCAGCTCTCTAATCCTCATTTGTATGTCTCCTTATTTGTAAATTACAATTGTATTTTGAGTTTGACCAGTATGCTATCATGCGCATGAATACAGTAACCCTGTGTGGAATTACCCTCTGCACCCAGGCATCTGTATCCTTTAACACCTCTATCCTGACTGAGTCCTTGCCCTTATGGTCATCCCATTCATGTGCAGCATGCTACTTGGCTCCACTCTTAAACAAGATCCTATACTACACCTCTTGCCAATAAGTTATCATTGTACCATGCCGCTTAACTGTCAAGTGTCCTAATTCAGTCCAGTATTCAGAGCGAGCTCATAGGTGTGTTTGCTATCAGGTTTATTTAATCAATTACAGAAAATTGTAATACTAGGAGGATGCCCACATTAAGATATTAAACTGGTACCCAAAGAGTTGGCGCTGCATACACAATCTGCTCAGAGCAGGAAGGATAAGTGCCACTAGCCCAGTTTCAGTTCCCACAGAATAAACAGTTTTTTAATTACATATTGTGAATCAATAAAATTTACATTAACTATATGTCATCATGTTGTAACAGTCACGTTATCTGCATAATAGTGCCTTCTCAATATTTAATTTCAAAGTGTAACCAATAATTCTTATATAATTTAAGAAAACTAATACATTATGACTAAACTGGAGTCGCGGAGGGAGGGGGGCCGGAGACCGACCAATGTCCGACCTCAGCTCTCCATGACGGCTCGGCCCTTTCCAAACCTGTACCACACCCGGCCTTAAGTAACATGAAAATCCCAGTTCACATTTTGTTGCACTGAATGAAATCTCTTTATAATTTGTGGTTCATCATAGTAAATGTTGTATTTCACATACTATTCGGACCATTACATTGAAAATCAACAAGTACAGTGTAAATCTCAGGCAAATCCATTGTTACCTAAATCTTTCAAGTGGTTATACATATAAAGTATAGTAAAATATGCTAAAGATATCTAACAGTGCTTAACTACATGTAAATTTGACAGGGCATTTTAGCAGATTAATACCAGAGTCCCTCCTGAACATATTTTGGTATCACACCTCAAATCCTCTGTTAACTACCCATGTGTGCATGTATATATGTGTCTGAAAATACAGTACTATATGAAGGAGAGGATGACCCTGCATGGTAGCAGATATGGGAAATGGGTGCATTCCTAATGATGCTCCAAAAGCTACCCAGGCTAGGGCCCAGGGGGCAATGTGCTCCATCCCTGGTGGTAGAAGTAGGTGGTGTAGTGGTTTATGGCTTTGCTACTTTAAACATTTCTAGTGTAACTCCCAAAAGGTTGTCCTTATGTAATACCTACTTAATTATCCTGAATTAATCCAGTAAAATATCTATCCATATTAATGGTTAAAATTTAGAAGCTGTTTAGGATAGTACTGTCAGCCAAGCATCTGAAGATTTAAAGATATGTACATTTTGAGACCTTACAGCAAGCAAATGAACAGACATTCAGATGGACAGTGGCTAAGGTACCAAAACAGGAACCACCTACAGTGCTAAACTTTGGGTCTCTTTAAGCTTATCTCAGAAGTGTTGTTGCTGGTTTCGTGCAATGAAATTGAAACCTGGTAGCAAAACTACAGTACACTTCTACTAAACCCAACTTCTGTATTTGAGGAGGCCTTTGTTTTCAGGTCAAAAAGACTTCTATTTTGATGTAGCACACCAAAACTGATTCAAGTTCTTTAGACTTCAAGATAATTTGAATAACTATTCATATTTGTTAACCTACAATTCAAGCATATCATAAATCTATCAAAACAGTAGTACACAAATGAAATTCAGACAGCAATGACCTGAGCAACAAGTCTACAGAAAGACTAAAAGGCCCGTCTTTGTAAAAGGCCTATACCTGTACTATTCAACAGCTGGCAACTCAGTTAATCGCACCAGGAAGCCAGGAATACTGCCTTACAATGGCATAACACTGTAGATGTATATTTTATCAAAACTGAACCTTGACTGAAATCGAGTTTCTTAGGCTTTTGTTTCATCTTATAACAAAATATCTTAGTTCACCTATGCTCAGTATTGAGAGAACACTATCATTAACGCAAACACAAATGGGTTGGAAAAACTTTGAAGCCCTTTTTCTCAGTTCCAGTGTCAGTGTAGTTACTGTGTTTTGCCTTTGTAGGGCAGTATACTTTTCTGTTTGTGACCAATGTTATTGCCTCACACCTCCTAGTTTGGCTTTGAATCTCGTCACTGCTGTGTGTGGAGTTTGCATATTCTCCCTGTGTTCCTCTGGTATACGTATTACTGCCTTTCTCTTTCCTGTCAAAGTATGGCACTATTGCTCAGCTATTTCTTGGCTGTCTCACAGGAAAGTTACATTGAAGGGTAATGCGCCTTCCCAGAAAAGTATTCCATTTATAAATATGTTTTGGAGATAAGAATTAGGATATTCAGTAACCCCTTACATGTGGAGGCACAAGTAACTTAATTAGTACAAATCATGAACAAATATGGTAACTGCATGAAATATATGAACTGTTATGACTGATTAATGATGAACAAACATGGAATCCGTACGGAACCCTTAGTTTCTGGTTAACTAGTACATTAAGTAAGAGTATAATACTACATTACTTGTGGCCCCTAAACTAAAGTGATTTGCAACCTTGCCAGAGAAAGGGGCATTCAAGAAAACTGCTGTCTTCATATTAGTCAAGCACTTTGTTACTTTGTGAGGCTACCTTTTGAGCAATTCTGATATTAAAAATACCACAACTGGCTAACTAGCACACTCATATTCACTTTTGTTAATTTCTCAGAACCTGGAAGACAAATCTTGTTTTTTGAATAGTTTTTTTGCTGTTGAAGAAGAATAAAAAATAGTCATTTTATCAGTAGCACAGTAGCAAGGAATGGAGGATATGAGCACACTTTGGGTAATAAGGGCTAAAGGCAGTGTTTTTTGCCCTTCTGCACATCTCTGCCCTCACACATGATATGAAAGACCATGCAAACTCTGGACAGGTGGGATTTAAGAAAAGAGTTACTTCAATATTTGGGATTTGTTTGTTTTTCCATGGGAATTTTCTCCTCAGAATTACTGGCCAAAGGGTTAAAAACCTGCCTTCTGTTGGAGTGCTGAAAACTCCGTGTCAGTGCCTTAGCAATCAGATAGGAGAGTTCAGCTAGGTTGAGCAAAATACATAGACTTGAGGACACCACCATGAAGATGGTGAATATGGTCTTCTCAGTGGGACGGGAAATATAACAATTCGCTTGGTTTTCACAGGGCTTTACATTGCACAGCACAGCTCGACTGATGTAGAAGCTACCGTAGATGGCATACAGAGCATACATGAAGCCCCCCTCAAGCAGCAGCCGGAGAAGCAAGCTGAAAAAGTAGATCCACCAGAGCGGTCCAGTGATGGGCAGACGTTTATTCTTCAGTGCCTTCAGGTCTCCCTCTGTGTTTTCATTGCCTGAGCGCAGAATGACTCTTTTGCTTCCATGCTTGTTGTATGCTACGTACATGGCTACAAGCAAAGCTGGCGTGGACACGAAGATCAGCTGCAGGCACCACAGGCGTATGTGTGAGATGGGGAAGTAATGGTCGTAGCAGACACTTTCGCAACCAGGGCTCAACGTGTTGCAAGAAAATCCTGATTTGTCATCTCCCCATACTTTCTCTGCCGCCAGCATTAGAATCATGATACGGAAGAATAAGAGTACGGAGAGCCAGACCTTCCCTAGGCTGGTAGAGTGTTTGTTTACTCCGGTCAGCTGGGAGTACAGCGTTAGCCAGCTCATCTTCTTTGATGGCAAATCACAGTTCCTGCAGAAAACACTGTTGGGGTAAGTCGAGGTAAGATATGATGGAGCAGGGATCACAGGACTACAGTGAAAGTTACAGTGCAAAAGTAGAGTGGATATTCTTCCTTCTCACAAAACTAAAAGTCAAGCCAAGCACTTTTTCTTTTCATCCCAAACCACCATGGAAACATGATTGGTCACATACAAGACACTTTTGATTCTGAAAAGCTGACCAACAGGTCTCCTTAGCAGTGATTTTTCAAACCATATGGTTTAGGCTATAGTGCATTAATGTTTTCTAGCTTCTTCAAAACTTAATATTTAATCAAACAAATTAATATTTATGAATACGTCATGAACATTATGTTTGATATCTGCTGTTTTGATCTATCTGTATATCTATTATGGCCCTTGTAAGCCAAAACGCAGCAATATTCATACTCATTTATTTATACAAAAAACATTCGCATAACATTTTACTATGTTAATAAGAAATTATTTGTGTTCTATCCCTTTTTGTTAGAATAACGGTATTCATCTGTTGTAATGCGGCTTTCCTTTTTAACTGAATAATTATGAAAAGATGACAAACAGATTTGCTCTGATTATGAGAATAATTATTTATAGATAAAAGAAATCACAGTGACCATAAAGTAACGACAGACAACTTAAAAGTATATTATGATTATCCAAATGGTGTATGTCTTACCTTTCAAAACCAGTTTTCTTTCCTTTGCCAATATCAAGGAATTCACAAGTAATGTATCAAAGTACACAAAATTCAAATAGGTACGAGTATCTACAGCTTTCTTTGCTGATGCTGTCTTTCCCAATCTTTCCACCACGTTCTTAGCTTATGACTTTTCACCAACGGGGCAGGGCTAAATCGACGTCATTTAGGAATAACTTAAATTATATGTAGTATAGTGAACAGTATAACGGTTGCCTTCGTTCGATTGGTTAAAGATATCTGAAGTTCTTTACAGCAGTCCCGACCAAATAACTGGGAAATTTAAAGATAAATGACTTGATTTTGCAAAAGCACGATTACATAATGAAATACAATAATAACAATAATGGTTCAAACTGGTCACACGTTTCATACATTTTATAAAGAATTAATCGTAATGCAGTACGAGAATCACATCCATTTCCTGTAAACTTAGAAGTCCATTTCAGAAAAACGATTTGTAAACCAAAGTATTTAAAATGAACACATTTTCGTGAAATAGTATGAGACGTTCTGCAATTAGGAAGCATCTAAGCAGCGAGCCTCTCTGGATAGAGACAATATCTGTAATTCAATGACAATATCTGTAATTCTTTTTTCAATAATATTTGAATTTATTTAAACAAACATATAAGTGAAAACTTTGTCTAGAAGTTAACTCAAAATGCAACATGTAGCCAGAATATGGTCAGTGCTGTACCTAGAACAGTTGAAAGTTCCCAAGTGGGAAACTGTGATTTTAATCATTTAGCACATGCTGAATAAGAGAGGAGATTTGGCAAAGTACAGACAGAGACATGCTGCATGTAGGAATGGAGCAGATTGCACTGATTACTATCATCTGCAGTAAGTAAGATGTAGTAGAAACTTATTCATGGTGTGTACACGTAACTCCAAAAAACAAACAAAAAGAAAAGTCATAAACTTCCACACCCTAACTGACTAGATATCATGACAATAGATACAGTATCATGCTGTAGTTTCCATCTACTGCAGGGCTGGCCAATCTTATCTGCAAGGGGCCATTGTGTTTGCAGTTTTTCGGGGTAACCTTTAGGTCAGCTGTTCAAACAGGGGTGTGAGGACTCTTCAGCCAATCAGTGTTCTAATTAGTAATCTAATTAAGGAGTTGCAGTGAAAACCCACACAATGGCCCTTCCTGGATAAGATTGGCCACCCCTGAGCTTTTGCTTATGCGGACGCACCACAGCACACGCAGCTGTTGTGACATAATTCTTGTCACAGAGGTTGAGAGCAAAGACTGCATTTAGCGGCTTTGCGCAAGGGTGATGCCACATGAACATTGAAAGAACTTGAAACTTAATGTAAAATTTCAGCTTTTGTATAAATATTTCACAAGGCAGGCTCGAATTTAAACAATGGCAGTCTCCAGTTATTGAAATTAAATACATTGGTATTAAATAGTTTCAGTGCTTGCAGGACTGATAACGAAAAGATCTTTAGCCTCATCTCTTAGAGGGGATTATGTCTGTTTTTTAGATTGACAGGGTTGACTTATGTATTGTTTTCAAGACTCAAACTTTATATCTGGGTAATGAGACTGTTCTTGTTAGAAGTAAACATGTTATTCACTCAGCATTGTATATAAAGTTGAATATAGAAATTAATTGCATCAGCGATGTAGCTGTTTTCCAATTCACCAAGCAGACAATTGTCAGGGCCCAGAACACTTGCAGAGACAGAAGTGCACGATTCCCTGGTCTGTACTGAAACAAGGGGCAAACACTGGTAAAATTGACATGCTGAAGCTCAGAGGTCAGTACACAGCAGGTATCCAAGGAGTTGGGGTACAGACTGAAACAAGGTAGGCGGGACATGATCAGGGCTGGATGGAGAACAAGGAAGAGTTGCTTAGTTAGTAAGAGTAACATCAACAATACCTCACAGCGGGTGCAAGCTCACGGAGCTCTTTTAAGGAGCTGGACGCAGGTGCAGCTGACTCCCGCTGATCAGCTCTCAGGATGGCCATGACACGAATAAGCTCAGAAAGAACTTTCTGGAATACCAGGCAACTCTATAGTTCATGAACACACATTTAGGCCCATATAATCATCCACATACAGATTTTCTCAACTGTAGTTAGTTATTCATGTTTTTTATTAGTCTGTTACCATTATATCTTGCTTGTAAAACATACCTTTATTATATAGTGATTTTATAAAAATACTGAATTTAATTTGAATTCATATTATTTTTAAACAGTGGTGGGATCATGGGATGTGGTCATATGTCTTTGTCTCAGTTTCCCCTACTGTTCCTGAAAATCCTGAGTCATGAAGGGCTCTGTAACCGCAAATGTTTGTCATGCAGAGTCATTTAGCAGCTCCCACCTGTGTGTGTGCACATACAGAAAGCTCACACTCTTATGCAATTGTTTCAGGAGAAAAAGCAGTAGATAATTCAGCCGCAAACTACATTCTGGCTGCTTGCTCAAATAAGGACATTTTCAGGTCATTGTCATAATCTGGTTCATGACCTTATACAAATGAGAACCAAACTTGTCAGCTAAAAAGCAAGGATGAGGTGAACGTGTCAATATTCCCTAGTCCTGCTTCAAGACACACATAGTAAGCAGCCCTGCTTTAGTCCTTCATGTGCATATAGATGGCAGATAACCATTTGACTGGTAGGAGAACATGTAGTTTTCTTGAGACCATAAACTGAAATGTCTAAGTTTGTTTATAGATATAATATATTGAAAATATTATCAGTTGTGGGACGGTGTGTGTTTTTACATTTATATTATGATGACTGTTATGCAGTCGAGCAACTCACATGTAAATATCCAACCATAACACTCAGCACCAACTCAGTTTTGAAGTACATGTTGTACTGTCTGACATGTATGACATGTATAGTGTGAGTGTGTGTGTGTGTGTGTGTGAGAGAGAGAGAGACAGAGAGAGAGAGAGACATGCCTGTGAAATAACTATTGTCCATGGGAAATCAAAAAGGGCATGAAGTGGAATAAAAAGGAGTAGAATTTAAAGGTAAAATAACGAATATTTTTCCATGCACAATCCTTTAACTCCAATTGTATTACATAAAGTTTTATCAGATCAATTTTAATTTGGTAATAGGCAAGGGCAGAGACAGTATTGATTATTTAATGCTCATTTGGTTGTATTCTAGTTACGTCTTTTATAGTTTGTACTTTCACTAGATTATCTTCCAGTTGCTTATCCAGGTTAACAAGACAGACTGATCCCTGAAAGCACAAGGTACCAGGATAGAGGCACTATAAATGGGATGCTGGACTATCATAGGGCACACACAAAAACCTATGCACACAAATAGAGACTAGGAGAAACTGGACTACGGGAGCAAATTGGAGGACTTGTTAGGAATCTCATACAAACCAAGGGAGAACAGACAAACTCCACACACACAGAGCTATTAGGACTGAATCTCTAACTCCGGAAGTATGAAGCCACTGCAATGCCCAGAATGCTCAACACAGTTAATTAGTTAACCAGTCAGTTCTGCATGCGTGTTGGTGTTGATGTAAAATTTGAGTTTCGTGAAGTCATGAGAAGATTCTGTATCTCACTGCTCATTGGTAATTAAGTGGATGTGAAAAGGAATTCAGAGGAATTGTGAAGAAATAGCATTTGCTTATTCTGCAGATTATGGGTAAGAAAGAAGAAGTGTAAATGATGACACATCCCTATTGACCAGGATCTGTAGTTATAACAATCATATGATGAAATCCACTGGTGTTTTTCTACCAAAGCACAACTTTTCTTGTATCCATGACCATTTTTAGCCTGCAGTTGTCGTGGACAGTGCCTGTTCTGACCCCGACCTCCTTCTCTTCTGTGTCTGGCCAGCAGGTATTGCTGGCCAATCTGCCTTTTCCCCTCTGTAGTTGAACCCTGTGTGGCTCGGTCTGTCAATCCACACATTGTGCAGTGATGGGCGGTAGCACCGCTACATGTAGCGAAGCTATTTGTTTAACTACATTTTCTAGTAGCTTGCCTGTAGCATCGCTGATTTCTGAATCAAATAACTGTCCAGTAGTAATGTTATTTTTTTGATCAAGCTTAGCTCACTACACTTTACAAGTAGCTTGCCCAACACTGACAGTGTGTGGAACCCAAACAATTGAAAAATTGTTTAAAAAATTGGATTTTTTTTTACTTTATCTTGATCGCCCTACTTTGCCTTGCGGTAACCCATCTGCTTCTGGCTAGCTACCTATAGCTAATGCGGCGTGCAAAGAAAACATGACAGGAAAAAGAAAGTAATTTTCTCTCAAGGACAAATAAAGACTCATCAAAGCTGATGATAAACTGCAAAAAATGAGCCACAGAGATGCAGCAGTGAAGCCACAGTAAGCTATATTTTATGTACAGTACTGTACTGTATTATAGCGTATTTCAATTATACACAGTTCAGTAATTCAATTTATGCAGAACTGTAATTGGAGAAGCGTTTGAAACAGCTGTATTGTATTTTGAAAGAGTCAATAAAATTCAGTAAATAGTGACACTGTCCGTTTTATTACCTTATTTTCATGTAATAAATATACAAATGTGAAATAGATGGTAATCTGCCTGAAACATAAAGAAAAAGAAAAAAAAATGGTTATAATGATCATCTACATATAGTGATAAATTTCACCCAGACAGACGTGATCACAAGCGGTTTCCATGTTATATGATTGAGTTGTTGTTGGAGATGTTATTGCATCCCTCACAAGCTCCACAACAATCAATATTACCCTCCCGACTGAGGCTGCATCCTTTAAGTAATTCAGCGTTCGTTTAATGTTTCCATGACATTGCGACGTGGATTGACAGCAGCCATTTTGCGACTGTTTGCAAGTTGGTCTTAGTGCCTTAGGAGTCCTTTCGACTACTTTTTAGTTCACAG
This sequence comes from Mormyrops boulengeri, assembly GCA_026781065.1. NCBI lineage: Eukaryota > Metazoa > Chordata > Actinopteri > Osteoglossiformes > Mormyridae > Mormyrops > Mormyrops boulengeri. The sequence continues at coordinate 1,704,802 of JAODLD010000040.1, read as the reverse complement.
ACTTAGGTGCTACTGTTACATAATTTACAAACAAGAGGAGGCCATTCGGCCCATCAAGCTCATTTCGGGAGAACTTTAATAGCTCAGAGTTGTTCTAATCAGCGTGTGGGCTCAGTGGGCTAACCCTGTGTGCTTGTAATCACAAGGTCACCGGTTCAAACCCAGCACGTCTGTGGATCCTTGAGCAAGACATTTAACTCCCAGCTCCCTGGGCACTGCTACAGGTGGCTGTCCTTCGCGGACAACTTACTCTGCAAAGAGCAAGTTGAGGGAGGTGTAAAAGACAATTTCCCTATGGGGATTAATAAACCGTATCTATTATTATTAATCTTATCTAGCTCAGATTTAAAGGAACCCAGGGTTTTAGCTTGCGCTACACTAGCAGGAAGACTATTCCATACT
>JAODLD010000040.1:1666835-1678224 GCA_026781065.1 Mormyrops boulengeri | reverse complement strand
GTTAGGTTCTCCCCAAACGAGCTTGATGGGCCGAATGGCCTCCTCTCGTTTGTAAATTTCTTATGTTCTTATGTAATCAAGACAAGGTCCATAAATGAGTCTATTATCCACATTGGCCTGTGACGGGTGGCAAAAGTCTGAGCTCCATCCGGACATATGGGAAGGCAGAGAGCATGGATGGTCAGAACATGCGTTGACAGATAAATGGACATGCATAGTAGATAAAAATGACATGTTGAGATTTAAAGACCGAATTGGCATCCCGAACATTGGCTGGTAAACCATTCCACAATATAGAGGCCCTATAGCAGAATGCTCTACTGCCCAGTCTCACTTTATTTATATGTGGAACATCATCTCACACATGGCTTTGACTTTCTTAGCACAGAAAATATTGAGGTATACATACATATTGTTATTTTGCCTAAAAACACAGAGATATGTTTTTTGGTCCATATTGCGCAGCCCTATAAGAATCTGTTACAAGTGTGCCCGGCCCAAATGCAGATGGGGGTGGGTAGTGTGGAAGCACTTTATTAGCAAGGCCAAAAAAACAGAAGACAAAGCATGAGGGGCAAGTAAAGGGAAAATCCAGGAACGGACTAAGGGTATCTTCAAATAGGGCTAAGGTACAAAATCCACAGAGACAAAGGCAGTAGACAGGCAGAGATTCTATATACAGGAGGCAAATGATCACAGGTATATCCAGAACATGGGATAAAAATCAGAAACAGGAGTACAGAGCAACAACCATAAGTGAGCACAGCAGAGGCACAAGGCAGTGCAGGGTGGCTAGAGTCCTTCATGATGCGGCCTGTCTTTCTGAGGCAGCGTGTGGTGTGAATTTCCTTCATTGTTGCGAGTGCAGATGATCTTCAGTGCCGTTTTCACCACACTTTGCAAAGCTTTCTTGTCATGTGCGGAGCAGCTGCCGTACCTGGATGTAATACACCCTGTGAGGATGGACTCACAGCATACCTGTAGAAATGGGAGAGGACTGTGATGAACATCCGGGCTCTCCTCAGACACTGAGGAAGTGAAGGTGTTGCTGGGCCTTTTTGTTGACAGCTGCTGTATGCTCTGTCCATTTGAGGTTTTGTTGAGGGTAACCCCAAGGAACCTGAAGCTGCTGAATATCTCCACAGCATCTCCTCCAATGTAGATGGGGGCATGAGCTGCATCCCTTTTCCTGAAATCTATGACCAGCTTCTTAGTTTTGCTGACATTAAGAGAGAGGTAGTTCTCCTGACACCACTCTGCCAGGAGTCTCATCTCTTCTCTGTAGGCCGCCTCATCATTGTCAATGATCAGGTCCAGGAAAAGTGGTGTCATCAGCAAACTTAATGTTGGTGTTGGAGCTGTGTCTGGCCACGCCATCATGTGTGAACAAGGAGTACAGCAGCGGACTCAGAACGCTTCACTATGGGGTGCCAGTGTTGAGGGTCAGGGTGGAGGAAGTGACTTTGCAAATCTGTACATGCTGTGTCTGTTGGTGAGGAAGTCCAGGACCCAGTTGCACAGAGTAGCACTGAGTCCCAGACCCAGCAACTTCTGGATCAGCTTGGAGTACAACAACAACAAACAAACAAATTTATTTTTGTACAGCGCATTTTCACAACATGACATTGTCTCAAAGTGCTTTACAGCATCCCCACCCAAAGCCCCCAAAGAGCAAGCCAGAGGCAACAGTGGCAAGGAAAAACTCCCTAGAAGGAAGAAACCTTGGGAGGAACCAGACTCAGAGGGGGAGCCCATTCTCCTGGGGCCGGCAGGGAAAGTCAAATCAGGGAGATGGCTAAGTGGAGAGTCACACAGTCATAAAATATGAGTCACAACCGGGGAGCAGGGAGGCGATGACAAGCCAGTGTTGGCACTCCTTTAGATCGCCGGGCAACTAGTAGTAAGGCAGCCGGGCATACATGGAGGACGACACAAGCAGAACAGCGAATTGGACAGAAGGATGTCATGCCTAGTGGAGACGTCGCATGTAGCAGAGTGTGCAGGATATCTTGATAAATTTTGGGTCTCCAGGCGGCATACCCCAGAAGGGGTAGGGGGGGTATTAAAATTTTAAAAATGCAATTAGTCAAAAATAGGGGAGACCATAGGCAGTGCTAACAGTTAGGTGAGTGCAATATGCAAGTGCAATATCCAGCAGATATGGCTATGGCAGCATAAGTAGGAGGGAGAGGCAAGTGGGAATACAGGTGTGGGGAGTCCCTAAAATGTCAGCACTCCAATTCCACAAGGGATTGTGAAGCTAGAGTGACAGCACTGACAGCTCAGAGTAGATGACTCTGTATAATGCAGTGCTGTAATCCACAAATAACAGCCTGGCATAGCAGTTTTTATTGTCCAAATGAGTCAGGGTGGTGTGAATTGTGCATGAGATGGCATCCGTAGTGGATCCATTGTGGCGGTATGCAAACTGCAGCAGTCCAGACTGTCTGGAATGGAGTTCTTAATGTGTCCCAGTACCAGCATCTCAAAGCACTTTATTGTGATGGAGGTTAGTGCCACAGGATGGTAGTCATTAAGCTAGGTCATTTTGTTCTTCTTGGGGACTGGAACAATGGTGGTGTTTTTGAAGCAGATGGGGACAGTTGAGCTCTGCAAAGTGTTAAATGTGAAAACTGCAGACAATTGCTCACTGCATGTTTTTAAAACATGACCTAGGATTCTGTCCGGACCGACAGCTTTGCAGGTGTTCATTGTGTTAAAGGTCCTTTTCATTTCCACACCAGAAACGCTGAAACTGACATCAGGCAGGGCTGTGGGGGCTTGTGCTGGTGGATCTGGATTTGCCAGCTCAAATCGTGCATAAAATGTGTTCAGTTTGTCAGGGAGAGACACACCAGTAGCAGTGAATGCCAACTGGAACTCCACTTTATTGCTGTACTCACGTTTTGCACTTCTGATGGCTTTCTGAAGATCATACCGACATTTCTTGCTCATCTCCGGACTGGAACACACGTGTGCGCTCACGCATCATGTGACAAATCTCAGAGTTAATCCACAGTTGCTGATTGAGAAATGCACAAACAGTTTTGTTGGAATGCATTGTTCCACACAGGTTATGATGAAGTCTGTGGCATACTGTGGCATACTCATTCAAATCAGAGGATGAGTCTCCGGACATGTCCCACTCCACAGTGTCAAAAACAGTCCTGCGGTTTTTCCTCCACTTCTTGCATCCAACACTGTACCATGCGCGTCAGTGGCACCTTGCTCTTCAGTTTCTGTTTGTAAACAGGAAGCAGCAGCAAGGGGACATGGTGTAGGTGCTGAAGAGAGCGGTATGCTCCTTTGTGTGCTGTGTAGCAATGATCGAACGTGTTAGGACCACGAGTGGGGCAGGAGATGTGCTGGTAGTATTTAGGGCAAACGGTCCTCAAATCTGCCTGGTTAAAGTCACCAGAAACAATAAACAGTCCTTCTGGATAAGTGTCCTACTGGTGATGACTGGGTAGAGTTCGTCCAGAGTGCGCTGTGCATTACCCTGTGGTGGGATGTAAACTGCCCTCATTAACACAGTGCAGAACGGCAGTTCTGTGAAAGTACTTCCATGTTTGTGCAACATGAGCTGTTCATGAGAATGCATACAACAACTCCTCTTCCTGGATAATTCTGTCCAATTGGTGCAGTGGATTTAAAATCCCTCCAGCTGAATGGCGTGAAGCAGAATATGCAGCATTCCGCAACTCTCTTTGGAGTTCCTCTGGGTCTTCCTCGGGATTTGTCAAATTTCTTTTCCAGAGACTGAATGTTGGCCAGGATGGAGGGCATCGGAGGTCATAGCTTGAGGTGTTTCATTCTGACTTGCAGCCCTGCAGCTCCATCTCCAAGCAGGCATCCTACTGGTGCTACCAGCTGTGTCGCGACGGCCATGCTGCTCGTGGGTGAGCAACTAACTGCGGGTCTAAAACTATTACATCTCATTGCACTGTTTCCCCTATTTTTAGAAGTGTTTGTCTGTTGTAGGTAGACTGTAAATTGGCTGAAAAAAAGATACAAACAAGACAACGTACACAAAACAAACTAGTCTGCAAAGAGCAGCATTCAACACGTCACCATACACTGGCAGCATCTTGTCAGAATATACTCCACAACAGGTAAATCCCAGGGCTGGCAGATTGATACCACCATTAGACCCCTAAGCAAGGCCCAACAAGGCCCTTAAGGGGCGCTGCACACTGGCTCACCCTGACCTGTGACCCCCAAGCTTTCTCTCACCTGTTCATTTGTCCAGGTATTTCATGGTGATCAAGATAGGATGTGTGAAAAACAATTTCCCCACAGGGATCAATAAAATATCACTATTCTATTCTATTCTATTCTAAATTTTTTTCATGCATCAATTCCAAATGATGAAATCCAGAGCCACAGTGAACCTGAATCCAGTTTCAGGAAACGCAGGGTACAAGAGGAGGGAACACCGAGGGCAGGATGCCTCTCCAGCACAAAACACCGAGAGTCACATATTACAGGCAAATTAGGTTAAATAACTCACCTTTGTGATGCAGAGAATGTATTTTCCATAGCTATGTGATCATCAAATGAACTTTGTAATAACATCTAAGTTGTCACTAAACTCAAGGCAAATGATCTATAATGGGGGTGACAGGACCCAGCTTCTGCTGTTAAGCAAGTTGTTTACCATATACACAAAATCTAGCCCTTATGACTAGAGGGCAAAACATTTGGGTTATGTCCCTCCTTTATTTCTGTGTGTATCGCAGTACAACCTTCTGTCTAGAAATGCCCCTACAGCATCCTCCAAATACAAAATGTTCATCACATCCTAGACTAGCTGTCATCTGTGAACAGAATGGGACCAGGTTCCACAACATTTTAGTAATAATGATAGAGACCTATATAATGAAGAAAAATTATTAAGAGCTGTCCAGAAACCTCAGAAGGTGCAGCATTTATGTGAATTTCTCAAAATTGATATAAAATTGTCTGAAAGCACAACTGCCATATCCAACTACCATAACAACAATGACCTTTTTATGACATTGACATTTTGTTAGGGGGCTCAAAATTTATAGCTATGTCCTTGGCAGTATGTAAAATTATGTTTACGTATAGGCCTAAGAGAAGTCTAATCACCCACTTTGAGCAACTGCAGTCAGTGTGATGCCTACATTATCCTTAGTTGTATTGTGCAGTATGGTCCTTTATAAACTTTACAAGGATTGATACTATCATTGGGTTGCAGTGAATAAACAACCCCTTTTTACTTCTAAAATAGTCTGCTAAATACAGGGTGCACAGAGTAAATGGAGTGGTGACTTCAGCAATGGGAATAGATATATGGCCTAATATTCCATCCTTTATCCTGCTGAAGTACATGAAAAAAGAGAGCATACCTGTATATTAACAACATCAACACCTTGTGCAAAGTTATAGATTACTTCAGATACAAATTTGATATCCAATATCCTATCTATAAATGATGGAAAAAATAATGAAATCTACGATGGAGCATGAGGGCCACATGGAAAGGATACAATCTGAGATTTTGAGAATAAAGTCATAATATTATGAGAATCAAGTCGTAAAATTATGATGATAATAAAGTCGTAGATTAATATTACGAAAATAAAGTGGTAATTGTATGAGAATTAAGTCATAATTGTACGAGAATTTTAGGCTGCATTTTATTTTAGAGGGGAGATATCAGAATTCTACAGATAACGACTCCTAGCACAGTGGGTACTCCAAGTGGGGAGTTGCAAGATGATTTACAGAATATCTAAATGTCCGACCCATTGTAGGACACACTCACACACCTTGTTGGTAACTACAATATACCGTAAAATACCGTAGCACATTTTTGGACTGTGGGGTGAAACCAGAGCATGTGTAGGAAACCTCACTGGGAGAACATGCAAACTTCGCTCCAAATAAAGGTTAGTGACCACTTATATGAACCTAGTGTCGGTCGCGAGTCTGTCACCATCAGGGTTGGGGCCAATCCAGAATGCATTCATCAATTACAATCCAAATCAGGAAATGGAACTGGAGTTAGAATTTAAATCTCCTTGAAATCCAAATTCAATTCCAATTCTGTTCCCCATAATTTTTTTTTCAAATCCCAACTCCAGTTCTATTTCCTGATTTGGATTGGAATTGATGAATGCATTCCAGAATGCCCCCAACCCTGGTCACCTTTATTTTGGTGTCGTGGGTTAAAAAGTTTGGGAATCCTTGTCGTAGAAGACGCGAGACTTCATTTTGTGTGGAATGAACCCAAAAATCAGCTGAATATGAGGCATCTGTATGACGTTGTCATTTAAGACTATTCACCTCCAACATTCAGTCACTAACAGGTTTCTTCGGTTTAACTTTCGATTTTTTTCTAGAAAGTTTACTTCGACTCTCAAAATGCATTTAACTTTTTATCTTAGATGGCCCTAATACTCCTCCGTAGAAAGCGATCAAATATCCCGTAAGACAATATCTTGCTTGTAATGCATACAATCCCCACGAATGAAATTTGCTTCTGGGAAATCGCAGTGAGCGTGTCTCCTTTTCTGTATCCTAGCAACAGGTATAGTTCGTTCTTAACCAATTACTTTATCTAAAGACGCCTTTGAAAATGAATGACGTACCCATTTTCCAATCCGCATGTCTAAAATAGTTTGAGGTTACGCCCAGTCTATTGCATTATGGGACTGCATGGTTTTCTTACTGTAAACAAGCTTTTTCTTAAACATCACTACAGAGCAAGGAAACCAGTTAGTCTTATATCTGTTGAGATCTTTTATTAAATGGTTGTCTCTCAGGAAATGTGAAGTTGTTAAAATATACCAGAGCCAAGAAACTAGAGATGTACTTAACATTTCTATGATATTTTGCATTCGCTACAGATTGGATAGCATTTAGACGGCTAAAATGCTAAGTTATCGGTAACAGCCAGCTATCGATAGAACAAAATACGTGTATAAAATAAATTTATTCTTATTTCTGCTGGAGAATAAAGGAAGCCAAACGAGTTTTTAAGTTGTCGGTAAGTATTAAAAAACTGCGCCATTTTTAAATAGATATTTGCAGTATTTGTGTTGACAATGTGGAACATTGCGAAAAAAAATATTTGCAGGATAATGTATATATTGTATCATAGCGATTCATTATTATACCAAAACGTTCTCTTCGTATATTTGAGTTGTTTATGCATTTTAATATTTATGTCTAAGGTCGAATTATACCGTTTTGTACGTCAAGTGCAATTGAGTACAAATTAAAAAAAAATATATATGCTATTTTATTAGACTATGACTTTTGAAGTTATCACATATATAGCTGCTTATATAACAAAAATATTTTTTAACCATCAGTAGTTATCCGTTGCCATGATGGAAAACGTCCACCTGGCTGGAGAGGAAGACGATGATTTGTATTCAGGATATAATGACTTCAATCCGACATTTGACACAGAGGTAGGGCCACTGGGTGTTACAGTGGTTAAGGACGTACTGTATAACCAAGGAGACTTACAGAAAGGAATCTACTATTGTGTTCTTGTGCTTTAATATATCGAAATATTACTTTGAAACATTTTTCCTCTTGTTTATTTTTAAGTTAGTGGTATTTTAAAGTGTCTTTGCAATTGTACAGCACTTTGTGGCCTCTTGTCTGTAAACGGTGCTTTCATAAATCAGATGAGACTATACTGTAACAGTCAATCAGTGTCAAAGTTCAGGGTATTATTAAACACCATTGCATGTTTTCAGGAGCTTGACAATGATGTTGGCTTCCAACAAGCACTGCGGACAAGCCATGGAAGGCGGCCTCCAGTAATGTTGCATCACTGTGTCATCGTACCGCTATACTTAGATGTCTGTCTGTCTGTCCGTTTGTTCATCCATCCATCCATCCATCCATTCATCCATCCATTTTCTGTAACAGATTGTTCTATTCAAGATTCAGATATCATGCAAACTTCTAAGTACCTTTTGGCTACCATCTTGTCAGAGACAGCTCTATGAAGCACGAGTATAATTTACCAGAATTCTGTATGGCTGATTTCTTTCTCAGATGACTGCAAAGTTTCCTGGTACTGCAGTTGGAGCACGGGTCCTGGGAACAGCATTTAATGTGAGTGAAATTGGTTTGAATGGTACTTTTTTCCTCCATCTCCTACTCAGGCAGCGCTGGATTAACCACTTACCATATAATTAAGAATCATAAAGGGTTTCCTGTGATGTTTAGATCCCTAAAGGCTAAGTTGGTTAATAAAGCTTTCGATGGCCAGTCAGACAGATAAGCTTTTCACATTCTTAACTGAGCCAAGCCTCATGTCACTGTGAAAATGCTAAATTCATTCCATTTCAATTCAACAAATTTCCAAAATGTTTTTGCATCACCATTTTTGATTTTGATGAAATTTAGCATGTTAATTACACATACCTTCCAGGGCAGAGAAATATATATATATTTTTTTTCTTCAATTACTTTTGAGATATAGTGCCTTTTCAGCATCCCAGGTAGCAAAAAGTATGATAAATACTCATACCATGAAAATGGACTCTCTTTGAATTTTCTCAGCAAGCTATAGCCGAGCCATGTAGCTGTAAAAATAATTAAAAAAAATACAGCTAGTAAGAACTGTCTGAGTTATGTATTTTTGCTACCCAGGTGTAGAAAACGCGCTCTTTCTCAAAAGGATTTTTTAAAATAAACAGCAAACATTTCCGAGCTCTGAAAGGTATGTGTAATTCACATGCCTAATTTCATCACAATCAAAAACAGTGATGCAAATGTCAGTTGTTGTTAAATTGGAATGACCAATAATGATTTGATTTAGATATTTATTGATAAAGTGTACTTACTTCATGTAGAATTCTTCTGTTTTTTCTCCTTCTTCTTATAAAACACAAAGTCACGGGTGCCTATGAGCTCATCTATGGGTCGACCCATAACAGGTTCTGTACAGGTGAGAGGATCCAGGCTACATATTATCCCTGCTTGCATGTGTTGTGCATTTCCTATCACAGTGTTTAGACCTTAAGGACATCCTACCTCTGCACTAAGGCTCTTCATTGAACAATTAGTTGAAAACTTTGTAGCCCATTTAACATTTAGTGGCCCACAATGTTGGAATATCTCCAGAAACTAATAGTGTCAGCTCAGTGGAAAGAGTCTGTTTGCTTTTCTGTGTTGATATGCGTACTGACCTAATGTTGGCTGATTGAATGTTGGTGGCTTCAGCAGACCATGTTCTTGTGTGTTTCATTTAGCCTGGATGTTACTCCTGTCTGTCTCAGTGTCATCTCACTGCATCCTTCTTTTTGATAGGATGGAGTGGCTCGGCCCATGACAGCTGTGCGAGCAGCTGGGTACTCCTCAGCCATGTCAAGAGGTTAGTTTGGCTTCCAGAGAAGAGAAAGGTGAAACCCTAGGGAAATCTATGCTAATGGTTAAGATTTTGATTTAGCTTAACTGTAATGTTTTGAGTGTTTCTGAGAGATATTTCTTTGGTTTGTCTTGTATTTTTTGAATATTCTTGTTTTGTTATTGCATCACCTTTTTATGTGCAATGTGGCTCCCATTTACTAGGAGAATGAGGCTGGACCTGTCCAGACTCCAAGATCAGTCTGTTTCTAATGTTTCTAATTTGCACTCAGTTTGTGTGAGGAATTTGCATACTTAGGTGTGACAGGTGGTGAACCAGCTGGGGATAGGGAAGGCTGCAGGGATCTGTGGCATCTGGGGTGAACTTCTCCAAGCTGATGGTAAAGCTATTCTCGTGGAGTTGCAAGCAGTCCTTGCTTCCATTTGAGAGGCAAACATCATCCCAACCAAATGAAAAACAGGACTTCTTGTCTTTATCTGGAAAGGGAAGGGTGATTGCCTGGATTGCAGCAACTATACTGCTGTCAGTGCCAGGCAAGGTCCTTGCTACAGTCATCCTTAACAGGATTCGTGATCACTTACTCACCTGATCCTGTACCTGTCAGCTATTGGAGTAGTCTGGTTTTACACCTAAAAAAATCTACCATCATCCGCATCCTAGCATGGAGGATTCTTATCGAGCGGAAACAGCAGGGCTTCTTTGCAGCCTTTGTCAATTTTCGTAAAGGGTTTGACTCAACTGATCACACCGCCCTGAGGGACATCCTGAGACTTTGCAGGATCCCTCTGAAGCTGTTGGCTGGCCTGTAATGGAAGCAGAACCTCTACTTTCTTCCCACTGGATTTTGGGTGTCGCCAGGGGTGTGTTCTTGCTCCTACTCTGTTCAATGCTTGCATGGACTGCGTGTTAGGCAGGATTGTGGGGTCCAGTGGCTGTGGGGCATCTGTTGGTCAGGAAAGATTTAACTTTTTTTCAAACTTGACTTTATCGACGATGCTGTGATTTTTATGGGGTCAATAGAGGCTCTGATCGGGGGTCTCGAGAGACTGAGTGCAGAGTCTGTGTCTTTGGCTTTGCGATTGTCCTGGATCAAAACTAAGATCCAGGGGCCGGTTGCACGTATGACACTTAAGATTTAAGTTCTCCTTAGCTGAGGGTTTTATTTAAGGGTGTTGCACAGAATCCCTTAAATGGTTTCCTTAGTTAAGGAAAAATCTAAAGGGATTTACTGCGTTGAAAGATATTTTTACGGCAGTAAAATTGTACAGTTTCCATGGAGACCATTTGTTTGCTTGCCCTCACATCAGTTCATGATACCTGGTATCGCCTGCTGTCGCCTCCAGTGTTAATTTCATTGACAGAAAGGTTGGCAAAAATATAGCCTGACAAAGGTTCTTTTGCGTGACGATAATTAAAACAAAAATGTGATTTAAATATGCATTTAATGACAGTGACGAAATGAAATGTATTATTCATCTGACGAATATAATTATAATTTAAAAAGCCAGATCCTTATCTGATGAAAATGTGTAGTGTTCCTCCAGCTGTATTGTGTTCACTACGAGTAGGTACTTTTCGTTCGACTAAGAACAATTGAGTGGAGTATATAGCGATAAACTTTGCTGAATCGTTGACGACAAACACTGGTGCTAACTTGGAAGATATGCGGAAGTACTGGGAAAAGAGAAGTAGTGGAGGAAAAATTGAGTAGATAAAATTATTGTTATGTCTCGGTTACATTAAATGCATTTTTGCATGTGTCTACTCTATGTGCAGAATTATTAGGCAAGTACTATTTCCGAACCTATTTTTTAGCAAAAGTTGGGCAGACTTATAAAAATAAATTCATCCATGTAAATGCATTTAGAGAGAAAATGTTACATTAGACTTTCACAAACAAAATTAAAAGAGAAACACTTGATTTTCAGTGTGTAGAATTATTAGGCAATCGGAAACTAAGTGGATTTTCTCACTTCGCCATCAACAGAAATAATAATAAAATTGTCTTATTCAGTCTATATAAGGAAT
>JAODLD010000040.1:1606323-1618776 GCA_026781065.1 Mormyrops boulengeri | reverse complement strand
AGTGCGGTTCTGCCGTGTATCCGTGTCCGAGCCCCGCATTCCTTACTACTGTGTGGTTCTGCTGTGTGTCCCCATCCGAGCCTGGTGTTCCTTACCACAGTGTGGTTCTGCTGTGTGTCCCCATTCGAGCCTGGTGATCCTTACCACAGTGTGGTTCTGCTGTGTGTCTGTGTCCCACCCCAGCGTTCCTTACCACAGTGTGGTTCCCGCTGCTGATAAGCTGGTTAACTTCATGGAAGATGCCCTTGCAGTCTATGGACTTGTCCAGGGAGCCACGCTTCACAATAACAGCCACTGCCAAGAGAATCTGCTCCCTCACGTATTTCTGCAGACTGAGAGCCGCAATAAATGGGGAGAAGAGGAGGTGGACTTTAAAGCAGGAAGCAGAGCAAGAAAAGATGTCAGCTCCTGCCAAGCTTTACTTAATGTCAAGCTCCCTGTGTGAACACTGACATATACCAGCCGAACACCAACCCAGCACGTTGATATTACAGTTCCACCTTTTCAGTGGCTCAGGACTTCAACACTGCAGCTCAGGCTCATGCTTGCAATTTTTTATGATAGTCGTCATAGATTTTCAGGTAATGATGACTTCATTCCCAAATACAGCTCTAAAATTAAGAGAACAACATATTTAAGAATCTGCATTGTTAAATCCTGGTTTAATCCTGGATCTGCTGGCAGAAGGCTACACTGAGTGACAGGTTGCTTCCAGGCTTAAAGTTTCTAAGACTGCAGTACACAAGAACAAGGTAAAGCAGGAGGCACTGGGAACAACCAAAAACTAGCCAGGTAGAGGACAGAAATGACTTTCTAATTCCAGAAATGACCATCAACTTATCCAACAGTGCCTTATGAATCACAGGATGACCATCAAGAGGAAAGGGAGATATTTAGAGGTGTGAAGTGCACTGCTAGGACTGGTTCATAACAGGCTCCTCGAAGCAGGACTGAAGTCCCATAAAACAAGGAAGACTCCCTTCGTTAATAAGAAACAGAAGAGCCAGGTTGGAGTTTACAGGAAACGTATATTTTACACAGAATCATACCATAAAATTGAGAAATGAGTGAAACTAAACATTTTGCTGGGGTTTCTTCATTTTTTCCAGAGCTGTATACTATAATTATGGAACAAAGCAGGCCCTAAGATGACAGCAGGACCCATGAAGACACCAGGTCCCCGGAAGGAACTCACTTCGGCCGCTGTAAGACATAGGTGAGGAGGAATGTTCTGAGGGACTCTATGCTGGACTTCTCCAGCAGAATCCACTCTCGCACGACAGCCTCCATGATGGCGGTCGCTGCCTGGAACAGCACATAGTCCACACGGCTGGTCTCTGGGCGGGAGAAAAAAAGGCAGACATATTTAATCTGATTGTTTAAAAAAAAAATAAATAAATCAGTTGTGTGGATTCTCGTGCCACTATTGTTGTAGGAGCCAGTGAGTTGCCACAACTGACACGTTCCAGGGAAAGCCTGGCTGCTGGAGGGGTAATGATTGAGTGACAGGCCAAGTGTTTACAAGGACCAAATAATTCAGGACTGCCTGATTTTACACACTACACAAGGACAATCAACATAGAACCTAAATGTTTATTCAGCATAAGAGAACAGATGGGCGTAACCAGTAGTAATCTAGGGAGAGACAGGCAGGAATCCAGGATTACTCGGAAACAAATGCTGGATTTGCAGTTGTTCTCAACAGGTATAAGCTGGCATGAGTCGTATGACTTCATTTCAGTAACCTGGATCCAAGCTGAGAGCAGACTGAAGCACAATCAGAAAAGATGTTGTCAGAACATCCTGGGACAGTGCCCCCCCCCATCTAATCAAGATCATCTGTTTGCAGAACCGCACCACCACGTCACCGCAGTTATACGCCAGCAGTTATAGACCAGTTACAGGATGGAAGTTGAGGTGGGAACAAACCAGAGATTCTTCTGAAAATACCGACGCTCCTCTACTTATGAACGTTCAACTTACGAACTTTCAGATATACGAACGAAGAGAATTTTAAGTCCAAATTGTGTTCACAGGGCTCCCGTTTCCAGTCCACAACATCGATTTTTTTTCTGGGTTCCATTTCCGCCTAGTACGAGTTCTGGCTACTACTCGCGCTGCACAACAGCGTAGCATACGTACTCCCAGCATCCTAGTTCTTAGTACTTGCGTATACCCTTAAAATGATGTTGAATAAGCACTTACTAACATTTCAAGTTACAAACGGCCATTCGGAACGTATCTCGTTCCTAAGTAGAGGAGCGTCTGTATGTAGGATACAGAGGTTATTTAGAGTCTCCACCTCCATTTCAGGTATTAGTTTAGGTGTTAATTTAGAAATTTTAAAAATCATAACGCCTTCGAAAAAGTAACTGGAAAGTAAGGATGCCATGATACCAGAAATTTTGTAGTCGACACCAACACCAGAGAAATTCCACAATTCTAGATACCTAACACAATACCGTGATCAAATTCCATGTACCTCAACATACACCCCTTCATAAACACTTGCACATTACAAAAACAGTACCATAGTCTTCAAGTAATAAAACTATTATAAACATTACAAAACATGAACAGTGACATGTAGCCTTCAAGTATTTAAGCCAAGTAATACTGTACTTAAAATACTATTAGTATTTTAAGACAACTTTTCAAAGCACAACAATTGCAGTAGCTTGCTGAAAAATGAAAATATACTGAAGTACAAGGTAACATTAATAAAGTTAATATTACAAAAAAAACATGGACAGTACCTTGCACATGTACAGAATTACTTTCCAAAAGTAGGCTATTAAGTCAGAAATGGAAAACAGAACAACAAATACAAGGCAAAGCAACTACATATTACATATTTATGTACAGTTTTCAAGACGGGTTGTGGGAAAATCGAAGGCGACAAAGCGATCATGTCGCCAACTGCGAAGCTTAAAAACAAATGTAATGAAGGCGAGTAAATTTGAATTCAAGTATTTTTCATCTGTATAAGTAACAGTTTAAGAAATCAGCTAACATTTTATGACTGTCAGGATTTGAACCAGTGTATGTCTATGACTGTAGTACAAGTGGTTCAAGAGTAATAAGAGTTTAATTTATGGAATGTCCAATTTTTTTGAATACTGATTAAATGAGTGGTGCTTCATTATCATCATAAAACAAACACTGTGTATTCCATTATCATTGACACTGGTTTGCTCCTGCCTCTAAAGTTCCATCCTGAAACCGTTGGTTTACAACTGCTGGCCTAGACCTGCGGTGACGTGTGGTAGTGTAGCCCTGCAAAGGGACACATCTCCATGTAATCCCTTCCACATCCCCAACCTCTACAATTCCCAGAATTACTGAATGGATCAGCTGGAACAGCGAAAAGCCAATAAATACTCTGAGGCCTAGTTGTGACACATAACTCTGAAATTACGCCTATTCATTTAATCCCACTTACATGCCAATTTTGTATAATCTGTATATTAATATTCCATGTCTCATTTTCTCTATGACCAACATTTTCCTTGACATGACACCAATGGTATATACAGAGCCCTGGAGGGGCCATGGACAGTTTCTTTTTAATTTTGTGGGTATGATGTACTAAACCTCGTTCACAATTTCTTCATAATCCTGCATCCCTTCCATTCCAAATTTATAGTCCTGTACCTTTTTAATGTACCACATACATACATATTTATGCATCATTGTTTTTATTTTATTTTTTTAATGAAATTTGCCTTTTACTTGACAAATACTTTATTTACAACTAGCATTTGCATATGTGCGGGTGTCTTGACCACAGCCCAGCTGCTCTGTGGGCATATTTTCTTAAGATTTCATTACCTTAATTTAGTGTATGTTTCCCACCCAGTGAATACAATACACAGCTCTGTGGTTTGAAATATACACTGGGCTCATGCAGAACCCACTCTACACTGCCCCACATGTGGCCATGGCACCGTCTGCCATGCTGACTTGGTGTGCATATGCAAGATCGAGGCTTTACCTAGGATGTGCTTGCACACGGCAAAGGGCGATTTGGACTTGCGGAAGGAGAGGAACACGTGCTCCGCATGCTGGCGCTGCTCGGTGCTGACCATGGATGGCGGCGCCTGGGAAACGACAGGGAGCAAGACTGTCAGAAGAACTGCAGCAAAGAGCACTAAACAATATGACCTAAAATTATTATCACGGTATTTTTCACTTTTTGGATGGTGACGGTATTATATCACCGTATTACTTTTTTCCAAGTTTTGGGAGGATAAGTATGTCCTGTCCCTTTAAACAAATTAAAAGAAATTTTAGAGAACACAAGTGCCTTTTAATTGCTAATTTACACTTTAATTACAGTTGGGTATGGGCGGTTTTATTTTGAAAAGATACAGAAAGTGACAGGTGATATTCTCATATTTGTTTTATAATAGTTGGAGTAACAACGCAAAGGGAATGACAAGCTGTTTCAGCCAAAAGCAGTGCATTTTACTTTTAATTTCATATAAAACACAGGATTGCCAACTTTGGTCAGCTGTCTGGAGTGCGACTTTCAATTCAAGACAAGTCTGCACACACATGCAAAAGTATTTACATGTATGTAATTTTTTTTTCCTTGTAAATGGTATGTAGGGTTTGCAAACTACGCCACCACTTTTAATGTAGCTAATTTTAGGTTCATAATGTAATACAGATTTGCCACAAGATTTCTTGCCTATTTTTTTGTATAAAAAAAATAACTGATATAACGCAAATTTGATGAACATGAAGTCACAAATAAACTATGTGTATTTGTCCAACATTTTATAAAATACTCAGTTTAAAAACTTTTCAGCTGTACGATTTCAAGACAGCTACTCTGTTAGGAACATTATGGCTTTTTGGTTGAGGATGTTAGATTCACTGCTGTTAATACTAACGGCACATTAGCTGAAACGAAAGGGATGCATATATCGAGGACATCTTGCTCGAAGGTGTATAATTACACAATCTGTTTATTTTGAATTTGATCATTTGCTATCATGACACCCTGTCAGAGTATGTAGTGGAAAAAAAAAAAATCACACAATGCAGATAAACCGGTTACACAGACTATATAAGGATACGTACATAGATTTCAACAGAAGCTTTGAAGAAAATAAAATGCTTCATTTTTCATAAATAGACTGTTGTATAATTAGGCTGTAACGTTAACAGTATAATGCAAATCTATATCGTAGTGCACAATCACATCGGTAATGACTATGATACCGGTGTAACGCCCACCCAAACACACACACACCAACATGCACAGCGCATCAGATGACAATTAAATAGTACTGGTCAACAAAGACATGTCTTAAGAATGTATGGGTATAAAAGTTTTTTAAGAAAAGTAATTTAAGAAAACTTATTTTATTTCTATTTGTGCCATTAAGATTTCACAGAAGGGCACAAAGTACTGTAAGTTTGCTATAACAGTTGGACATGTTGAGACAGGATCTCTCTCACTGATATGTAAAAACAATATCAAGGCAAGCTGAGCCCTAGTATGCACACTGATTTCTGCTGGACCCTGAATGTTCCTGAGGCCAAGTATAGGTGAAAATCATACGCGTATACTTATATGTGTGATTGTTTGTGTGTCACTCAAAATTACTGCATAATATGGAAATTCTTATTTATATATTTCAATTCAGCTCAAAATTATTGTAAGACTCACCTATTTTGATGTGCGTTACAAAAGAAAGATTTGTGGACCCATATAACCCACTACGAAAATCAAATAGCAAGAGAAAACAGATGCTGAAACCCAAATAGAGGCCACAATGCATATTGTTAATGCTCTGCATCACTTAGAGCAGAAATGAATGCTACTGGGCAATAGCTACAGTGGCTGTAGGTGAACATTGACTGTAAGGGGCAGAACCTGCCTTAGATTAATTCATAAGCAAAAAAAATCAACGTCATAAGCCAGTACCTCGCTACACTTTATATACATATACAGTGGTACCTCAGTACTCAAACTCATTAGAACTCGAATTTCTTAAAAGTGGAACCAACCAGAATCTCAGAAGTCGAACCGTGAACGCCGACCGAAGTCACGTGGCACGTCTCTCATCGGAAACAAAAGGGTAACAAACGTTACAACCTAAAAGTTTGCAATTTACGAACAAATTACCGAATACAGAGTATTAATAAAAATAAACAATGGACCGTATGGCATAGTCTAGTGTTGGCACAGTGTTGGGGCATGGCGTGGGGTAGTGTTGGGGTACATTCTTTATCGTTTTGGAAGCCATTAAGAAAAAAATTTTATGCTTGGAGTACAGTGCTGGCGCAGTGTTTGCGAAAAATTAAAAATGGTATTTTTTTCTCTGGTTACTCTTTTATTGGTAGCCATGGCTCCAAAAAAATCAGCACCAAAAGTGGTGAAGTGCAGGACTGTGCGAACCACAGTTGTTAAAAAAAAATTATTGAAAAATAATATTTTAATTTTACACATTGTTTGGATACACTTATTTTCTTACTTTACAAATTACTGTTTTGATAAATGTGGTTAGATGTGTTTAGTATATGCTCTTCTTGTTTTATCCTGTTCATTTTGTGTTTAAATGCTAAAAAAACATATTCATGTCACGTCACACCGGGGAAGCAAGAGCAGGGAGACGGAAGATTGGGAAATTACAGGGTTTAATCAGGGAGCAGCAACACAGAACAAGAAACTTCAACGACATGACAACAGAAGAGCTGGTAAACACGGGGTATCCACACAAGGTTAACGAGGGGGCATGGCATACGAGATGATCAGACAAGAGGCATGATAATTTTGGTGTATTTCTTTGGGCCGGGAACCAATTAATTGGTTTTCCATTCATTCTAATGGGGAAAATTCAATCAGAACGCAAACTTTTTAGGATTTGAACCTGAGTTGTGAACGGATTAAGTTCGAGTTCTGAGGTACACACAAGAATAGAGCAGTGCTTGTATTTAAACTCATTTCCCTCCCATTGTATTATAAACCATTCATGCAAAAGCAGACCATGACATTTTCTATAATCTCCAGTTTATATCTCGGTGTTTGTCTTGACATACAACTTAATCAAAATTGGTCCAAATTTATTCAGTTTTTGTACATGGTGTCCCTAGTTGAGACCATTCAAAACAGCAAAAAAAAATCATATACAAGTGGAGACTCTTCAGTGCCATTGGCACAAACAGATATTTTGACTCTCAGCATCCTGAAGTGGAGTAAAGGACCAGATTAATACACTTATCCTACTATGTCAATAACAATTCAATTCATTTTTATTTACATAGTGCTTTTAACACACATAACCAAGCACATGTCCTCAAACCTGAAGTGGAAAAGGATAAAACACACAACAGTTCAAAGTCAATATAATAGCTAACTCACTGCAAATTCCTAATTTAAAGCCAACACATGATTACCAGGTATGACAGTCACTGTAGGTGTAGAAAATTGTCATGACAACAGTTATGTGTCAGACACTATCATAGTGTTCAGATTTTAGTCTCTCAACGGGACTGCAAATCAGTACATGAGCATACCGAGCATATCAATGGGTTCATAAACAGGCAATAAATTATCCCAACAATTAACATCAATAGTCAAGATAGTTTCACTTACGGAAATCAGCAATGAGAACAATTTGTTAGTGTTAAGTGCTGTAGTGTGAGTGTCATGCATCTTTAATAATATTTTAGACCCACTCATATCACCACCACAAAAAGCCTCCGGATGAACACACAGGATACAGCTCCTTTGGTGTGCCATGCAATACCTCAGGTTTTTGTACAGCACATAGCCTGTCTAGTACTTCACTAAAAGGTCCACAAAGTTTGGAAATAAAATTGGTTCCCAAGTTACTGATGTGACATTTCATTCAATTAATCAAAATCCGATTACTAACTGGTATTGACACAGGTATCAAAGCGGTTAACAGTTGACAAGTCCTCAAAACAGCCAGGGGGAATTATTTACAACTCTTTCAGATGCTAAATGCATTGAATTATACTTAACAGGATAGTACCAACAGTATCAAAAATGGAAATTAACTGACTTCTTAGATCTTTGAGGCAGAAAATTTCTTAATGTCCTCTGACCAATTCAAATTGCTTGACTTATCTTTAAAAAAGATCAAAACTGCAATAACTGATCAACAATCTCAATGGCATTTGTAGTGGATTTGTCCTCCATGTATTACCCACAATAAGATTAATTTTGAAAATTCTAAGAGGCATTAGAGTAGAGAGAACTAACAGCTATTTAGTTCATTAAATCACAACCTCTGAAAAGGAGTCCAATTAGGTGCCATTACTACTAGCTTTCTCAGGAGTAGAGCCGGATGAACTATAAAGTGTCATTTTTTTCAAGGCAAAAGCACAAACAGGATACATCCTGTCACACAGAACAGGACATTTCTTAATCCACTGAGAGACAAAATGGTGGAATGATAATGCAACACAGAAGGAAAACATAGCTCACACATCAAAGTGTAGATATAAGGCCACACTACAGTATTCCTCTATACTGCTTAAGAAACATCCCATTAAGTTGACACATTGCTATAAGACAAGAACCCTTATTAACACAGCACAACATGCTTTACTATATATAGCAACCGGGGATGTAATTATGTCCACAGTGACTTCAGCTCAACCAGCGAGGCAATTAACAAGTTGCACCTTGTTCAAAGGTCCAACAATGGCTTCTCATAGGATTATAGGATTTGAGCCTGAAAACACAAATTTTACTAAACTTTCATATGCTCCAGACAAGAAAACCAACCTAAACATTATTACACTCCACTAGTTTTAGTGACGCTAGTGAAAGAACTCAAATGCAATATTTTCATAATCAGAAAACATTATCCCCGAGGAAATTTTGCAGCAAAGTATACTTTCCCAGGTAAAACTAGGCCTTAGAAAGCCCCAGTAAGCACTGCCATACCAAATATTCAATAAATACATTCATAAAAGCTTAAAACTCCAGGGGTGCTGGAAGTGGCTGGCCCTGCGCTGTGATTCCCAAGTTTGCTCTAACCTGTACATGTGTCTGTGTCGCATGGAGAGCAGGATGAGATAGGAGAAAGAAAATTATGCCATAGGGATTAATAAGTATCACTAATCTAATTTCTCATTTTTTAGCTTTTGGTAAAAAATAATTTAAATAGCTCAATACTGTTGAAAATCAAACCGTTTGGAAATCATCTAACCGGCAACAATGAGACCAAAAAAATAGGCAATTCAAATCAAAAGTTATTTAATTCCTCACTGTATGTCGAATTAAACCCCAACACCTGTGTTTTAACGTGTATGCACCAAACACGATTTAACCCCCAAACCGTTAGAGCTCGCACAAAGTTAATCTTAAACTCATAAATCTAACTCAAATAGCAAATATATCCAGGACAGAGATATCTGATTAGTAGTTAATAAAAGTTACCGCATTTGAAACTCACGGAATGTGTTGCTAGTTAACTCTAGCAACATGATATATGTGTGGCACACGGTTTTTCCGCGAAGCCGCAATCAGGCGCCCGACGGCAGGAGCAGAAGGATAAAGCCCGGGTCTGAGGTTAATGCCGCCGGCTTGTAGTCGTGCGGTGTTCGAGAGCCGTCTGTCGTACAGCAGCTCTACAGATTTATCTAAACGTATTGAAGCGGAGAAGCAAACAAGGCTGCGGCATTAAACCAGCTTTCGGCACCTAAAAACACAACGAACTACTCTAAAGTAAGCGGGAGACTGGTGGACACGGCGGGTTTGTCGACTGGTTTTGCGGGATGGAGCGGGAGCGGGAGCCGGAGCGCTGCGCCACGCACAGCCTTCTCCCGAGCGAAGACAAACCACCCCGGCGCCATTAAAGCCTCGCCTCCTACGACTCGACATTTCAGCGTAACGTGAACAACCCAGCCCGACCGACTGCCTGCGCGGAGAAACGGCATTCTCTCCCTCACCATTAAAACTTTGGCAGCGCTTTCCAGCTGTGAGATCACTTCTGGTGCACCGACCGCCGCCATCATGGTCTCTGTTCAATGACGCGCCTTGCAGTGCATTGTGGGATCGAGCGGCCCTCCGGGCCAATGAGGTCACAATCACTTCGGGCCGTATTCGCTTCGTCCTGTGCGGTCACGGAATAGGCGAGCACGACACGTAGAGACTGCGGCGCGCAATGAGGTCCCGAGGTCTGTCAGGGTGCGATGCTCTTGTCGAGCATCTAATTAATGGTGTTATGTGGTAAGGGTTCCAGTTGTCATGAGATGCATGTGGATGCCTACCACTCTGAGGGAGAAATGACTAAAATCATCCATTCTCGTTCGCTCTTCCAACTCAGTAAATTTAACTGCGGGGACCCCCCTCTGGCTGACCCCCACCTTCCCCTTTGAAATATCCTTATAACTCGACCACCGTGTGTATGCTAATATCTGAATACAAATGACTCCGTATACTTATGATTTCATGAAATAATGTTTTTAGTATTAAATAGCTATTATAGCTATTAATATCTATTAAATATTGTACTACATATTGTAACACAAAGCCTAGGTACATCATCACTCTGTCAGTCACTTCTCAGATTCATCTCCCTAAAGTAGATAAGCTTGGGCTCCTTGGGGTAGCCTGGTACAGTGGATATCCACCTCATGTTGACATGAGCTAGTACATGAGTTCCCAAACTTTTAAGCCCACGACAGCCCAAATAACAGTGCCCAAGGCTCACAAACCACAGAGAGGGGTGGGGGTGGTCCCCCTCAGTTCATGTGTCCTCCTCAGTAGAATTATCCTAATGGACCAGTTATAATGAATTTTTTTCAGGATTTTCAGTTATTATTAACAAAATTTGAAAATCATCTCACAACCACTCCAGGGCTCGCTACCCTCATTTTGGGAACCCCTGATCTAGTACAGTGGTAGGCAACCGGTCTCTCATGATTGACTGCTGGATTGCCAAAACATTTCTATTCAATCGTGACACAAGTGCCACCCACCCATCGGCAAAATGTACCACGGGGGACCCCCAGTCAGCAAAATATACCATCGTAATTTAGTGGCTCGCCAGTGTATTTTCTGTGTAAAAGCAACTCTCACTGTAAAAATGGTTGGAGACCATTAATCTAGTACCTGATGAGCAAAATATCTTAGATCTTCTCTGAAAGAAAGTGACATTAAGAGGCAGCCTGAGTGGAACAGAACGCTCTAAGCAGAACTGTTTTGATCGTCACTCTCTCCAGCTTTTTCTGTATTGGCAGTTTACATGTTTAAAGTCAAAAGATTTCAAGGCTGTCAAGCTGGGGTCTTTCTGCATGTATTTGCATATCAACAGAATCAGGACTCTAGGTCTGGGAACCAAAATACTTTTTGACAGCAGTTACGTCTCATCTTGTCTCCTCATCAATTTTAAGCCAGTATTTTGAGATGGTCAGTTCAACTTGAGGTCAGATCAAATTTAGAATACTTGTTCAGTCATAAACTTTGAACTTGATCTAAGGTGTGACCAAGCAATTCAAAGAGCACGAATAAAATGTAGTTTGGTCTAAAGACATGAACTTAGAATTATATTGAATGTCAAAAGATTTCACGTCTTATATTAAGTAGTGACTTTCAATGTAGCTATTCCTGTAGTCAGCTTAGTAATTGATGCTGTTTTGGCTACCTCAAATATAAACCAGTGTCAATTTGAAATGAATGTGTTTGTTTTTATCATTGTGGTAAATCTCAAGAATCACAGCCTCTGTTTTACAGCATGAAACTAAAGAAAACAAAGTTGGCTTGAGTGAAAAATGTGAAACCTGTGAAATAAAAGACTTTACCAGGGTTGAGAATGTTTGTATGTAGATGTATTGAAAAGTATTGTATTTCAAAATAATTCTGGTCCCTACAGAGATTTCTAGTTTTTCTCGATATTATATATTTCATACAGCTGATGTCTTTATATAAAATGAACTAATTAAGATGATTGTATCATATCCATGTGAAATAAAAACACAAGAAAAGGCATAATGTTGAAGTTTATTTATACAGATACATTTTTACATGTGACAGACAAAAAAATTCTTTACAAATAGTAATTTCATAAATGTAAAAAAATGAAGAGGTGTTTTTCATGTTGATGTTTATGCTTATATTGATTGTGCTGTTAATGAAGGTTAATGCAGTCTGACAGAAGATTAAGGGTATAAGTACAAGACATACAAGTATCTGTATAAATATGTCTTCAAGAGTAACAATATTGCTTTTATACATTAAAGGGTATCAAGGGAGACAGAGAGATTCCACCAAATTAAAAATATAAGTATTATGCACAGTGGGAAAGTTAAATAAAAGCCCATATCAAAGCAAGGCATCCAGTCTGTCAAGGATTGTCAGTCAACACTTATCCAAGACACACACACACACACCACACACACACACACACAATAAGATTTATAATAATTCATTTTAATATATATACCACTGATTCTCACTAAGCA
>JAODLD010000040.1:1578036-1606223 GCA_026781065.1 Mormyrops boulengeri | reverse complement strand
GTAATGTACCCGTAATGTATTTCTTCTTTATGACTTTTAGATTTTTTTGTGCCATGTGTAACGGGTCACTTCCAAAGTATGTTCTGCTTTGTTGTTTTAAAAAAGAGACCGATATCGGTAGATATTCAGATTTAAAATATCGGTATCGGTATCGGGACTGAAAAAGTCGGAATGGCCCATTACTAGTTTTTACCATCAGTCACTCTCTCTCATACACACACAAGCATTATAAACCTCATCAGATGTTCTTTCATTCACCAGTTTCATTTTCAGGTGAGATGCCATCGTCAGATTATGAAACTGAAATCCATGAATAAAATCCACTGTCACTGCCACTGTCATTCCCGTTACAATGTGTCATCCACGATAAGGTTTTGGTAAAACACGCAATCAAATGGTCTCATATTTGCTTTTCACATGCAGTTCACGCGCCAATAAGACTGCATAAACAGCCTTTTCCTCTCTCAGTCAATCCATCAATCCATCCATCAACATCAAGCATCATGGTGTAAAAATGTGCTGTCAGTTGCTTAGTTATGGAACAGTTACTGATTCTGAAGACCACCTGCTGCCATAAGATCTCTGTTCCCCCCCAGTATCATAGCTGCTACCCCCCAGCACTTCCCAGCACCCAGGAGGCTTGTGGAGTATATCTGACTGATACTCACTGAAAAACTGCATCGAGATCCCGGCAGTGTGCCCCAGCCCATGCTCTCTTCTCCTCTCCAAACGCACAGCACAATGTTAACAAGAACAAGAGACAACAGTCTGCCAAGGAGTGCTCAGATAGCCATGACATTTCTGTCAGGCCCATCTGGCTGACATTACTGTGATATAATATAACTTAATGACAGGGGAATCGCACTGCTGCATCGCGCATGGGTTGAATTCCATGGGCTTTAGGTCATCCGTGCTGCTGGTATCAAACTCAAGGCCAGAGGGCCGAAAATGGACTCATTTCTTGCAGCCTGCATAAACTTACGTAAAATAACATATGGGCTGTAATCAAGCCCACAACAGAATTCTGAAATACGGACAAATTGATTTGAAAAATGCTGCACAATTTTAAAAGTAAAACGCCCTGCTATTCTTCGTGTTTCCACTAGGAGGGTTCTAGAGTGCTGATGGATGAGTCAGGCTCTTGTCAAATGTGGTTGCAGACAAGATTTTAGATTTTGTCTATTTTGATGTGTCTTCATTCATTCATTCAAGAACGCCATGATAACTACATGGTGATGCACTGCACCTTACTGAAACTGAGACCGCAGGCAGGGGGAAGTTCTGCTTACATGAAATACCAGGTGTCATTGATTGTGTGTCATGGCAGCAATCACATTTTGATTAGCACACCCTTAGTTGTTTATGAGGGCAGCCTATATGGGGGAAACTGTTAAACCTCACTGAGGTTTAAAATGTTCAGAGGGACTCCTGCCCAGAACAGAAAACATTCAATATGGATGACTAATTTGTAGGCTAGATTATGTTGCCAATCCAAATATTAAAGGCGTTGCTAATGTGATATTAGCCTATAACACATGAGATTGGACTGGATCCAATGTAGCTATTTAAATGAAATGTTGATCTGCGTGAACAGGGTTGTGCACCTCTCTGAGCTCTGTGCTCACCACACGTTTTCAGACAGGCTTCCACACAGCTGGAAACACGTGTGTACATGCATGCGTTTCCTATTTCTGAGCGCTGCCTAAAATGGTTATTGTCCTCGAAGCATAAATGTCTTCATCTGTTGTCCAGTGGCTCAAAATTCAAGATGCCATTGTGTGCAAGGTGGCAAACCCCAGGGGTTCCATTCGCCATAAACACCACTTAAAGGCTTTGGTTACCTCAAAGAAGTGACCTTGCCTTCGAAAAAGGGTCATTATGAAAGAGCAATTCATGCCATGCACTCTAAAAGCTCATTTACACTTTCCATCAGTAGCCTCCATGGTCTCTGCTGCACATGGGTGACAGATGCGCACAGGTCCATGTGGACACAAACATTGGAAGGCATATGTTCTGGGTTGCGGTTGACTGCGTGGTTGCATCTGATAATGAAAACTGCATCCCTTGACCGTTGGGGACCCCTGTGGCTGCACAAAAGCGTATCCAAACCTGAATACTGAGAAGTGCTTGCGAGTTATTCTATAGATATTTTGTCTAATCCAGTTCTGTAATTCTAGAAATATAAAGTTCAGTCAGTCAGTTGAGGTTTTCTATTAAAACATAAAATTATATTGCTACTAGAAGTAGGTTTTGCAAGAATGCAGTCCTGAGAAATTAGTTTTTTTTTGGCATTTTTCAAAAAGTTCTTTTGTTTGGTAAGTGAAGCTTTGGATTTTATTGATGGTACAAAGGCAATTTGGTCTACAGCATAAAACAGTTTGTTCAATGCTGATGACTTGGTCTATGGGTCCAAAGCCCCATTCTCCTGCACCGATGAGATCACCGCAGACACTATTGTGACTGGACAGGTGTGTAGCGGGAAACAGAAAGGCTAGTTTGCCTTTCAATAAAAGCAGCAGCATTTCAAAAATCACTATCAGCTAGCCTGCTGTAGAGCAGAAAGAGGCAGAAATGTGGTCAAAGCCAGGGTTTTGCTGTACAGAGGCACATCCTGTGAGGAAAGTCCAACACTTTCCTGTGGGCTGCTTGTTCTCTACCCAATCACAGAGTGGTAAGAGGAGGAAAGTGTTCTGGAAGCCTTGGATGCATCCTTCCCCCAACCGCAACCTCGGCTGTCACGGCAGCAGATGTTCCAGAACATTCCAGGAGCTGAGAGATTCCAGCCATTTGGAAATCCCCTTCGATCCTTCTGTCTCTCTCTCTCTCTCTCTCTCCTCATACTTCAGGTCATCTACGTTCTGCTAAAGTTCCCATGCAGAGCTCCATACCCTACTGTAATGCAACTTCAGGGAATTGTTTTTATCCTCTTTCTTTCAGATCAGTCTGAATGCGATATTTTGCTGAGGTATTTGTGAATTAATGTTACTGATATTATGTGGACATTTTTCATTCAATCACTTCTGTTACTTGACGATAGCAATCGGAAGCTAAATAAATCAATACAGATGGCATCCGCAGCACCATTCTCCGTGTATCCTTAATATGCCAAAGCTTTGCTGAAAACCGTTCATATAACCTCTACCCCATAATTACAGGCTCCCAAGACGTATGATTTTTGGCCATCGTTTTAAATGAAGCAGAACATCACTATAAAGTGAGTCTCATGACCAATTACCCTTGCTGGAAAAAACAACAATAACGCCAAAAGATATTCTAATAGAATTGAGTGAGACATCAAAAAGTGTTATTTCATAATGAATCAGTATTCTGACCAGGAAAAAAGACCCATCTGTCAGTTTTCTGATCAACAAGTCTAAAGGTGAGACATATTCCTGATGGAAACTGATGATGGACCACAAACACCATTTTAGACGATATGACTGAGCTGAACGTGGTAAATACCAAGGGAGAGAGAATGAAAAGGGAGGCAAAGGGTATTTTTCCACCATACCAGGTACTGTACTTTTGGTACTTCGAGAAAGTACCCAAAGTACGGTACTTCAAGGTGTTGGTTTTCACTAGGTTTTACTGGTACAGGCACTGAATGACATCACAACTTGAGGCAGGGAATTTTCTACTGAATTTGAAAAATGGATATAGTATCTTATAGGACTGGATGATGTGCGATAGTAGTACCAACATCGCATGTTATGCAGATCCAATTCTTACATCGCTAGTCAGATAGATTAAGATCAGGCCTTTTCTTACTCTCAATTTCGTACGGACGCAGGGGGTTAAAGTTTCCCTAAAATATTTTTACTCTGTCACAGGAAAAAAAACTTAGCAAGCTTTGCAATTTTAATTAGTACTCCTTTTATAGATTCTTATATATAGTTTTACCTCTGCTGACGATGCATGAGCATTGCATACGTTCTCCGACACAATCGTAATCATTTTGATCCTTGCTGTTTCAATCACTCAAAGACGGATTTGAGAGAAATTTATAGACTCTTTTTCTGTTTTATAAATACCCCAATATTTATTAGAACAAAATCACATTGCTATATTTATAAGAAAATCACATCACTAGGATGACATGCTATATGGGTGCTGTATTAGTATATTCAACAAAATATTTATCCCTCATCCTTTTTTTTTGTTGTCATGCCATCCGTATTATTTTGTATATGTTCTTACGACTAAATCATGCTTTTTTTTTTTTTTTTTTACTTTTTTCACATTTTTTAAACATATATCATTATTTTCTGGTTTCTAAACTGTTTTCAATGTGGTGTTTGTATTGTGTTTCAGTGGCAGGCTATTTGCACAACCAATGGACAAAGAAGTGTTTCAAGTCCCACCCCAAAATACCGAAGTACCAAAAAAGTACTCCAGCTGGTTTGGCACTTTCGGTACTGAAACTTTTGGTACTGGTACTCAACCGGAAGTTAATGGAAAAGCGAAGGTACCAAAGGTACCTGGTGTGGTGGAAAGGCACCCAAAGAGTGAGGGAGAAGAAGCAGAAGAAGAGGAGGAGGAGGAGAGACAAGGGGTTTCAAGATTGATTGTAGTGACACAGTGATCCCATTAGCCACTCCATTTTAGTGAAGGTTACATCCCCCACATGG
Source organism: Mormyrops boulengeri (assembly GCA_026781065.1). Taxonomy (NCBI): domain Eukaryota; kingdom Metazoa; phylum Chordata; class Actinopteri; order Osteoglossiformes; family Mormyridae; genus Mormyrops; species Mormyrops boulengeri. Next base: position 1,601,595 of record JAODLD010000040.1, on the reverse strand, counting down.
ACGTTCACTCATGCAGGCACACACAAGCACACACCTGCACACAATGCCACACATCAGAACACACCGACACACACCGGCACACACCTGCACACACTGGCATACACCTGCACACACCTTGGCACATACCTGCACACACGGGCACAGACCGACACAACACCAGCACACACCAGCACTCATCTGCACACACCAGCATATACCGGCACACACGGGCACAACACCGGCACACACGGGCACACAGCAGCACACAATGGCACACAGCAGCACACAATGGCACACACCTGCATACACTGGCACACATCGGCACACACCAGCACACACCTGCACACATCGGCACTATACTATCACACACCGGCACAACACTGGCACACACCAGCATCCACTAGGACAACATGGGCACACACCGGCACACACCAGCACAACACCGGCACACACCAGGACACACCAGCACACAGCTCCTCCCCAGACCACGTGTTGGCATGTGTCCTGAGAGTGGTAGCACCATGAGCGTCCCCGGGATGTCATTCTCACACTGTCAGATCCACCGTTTTTTCATCATTATTAACATAGGGGTCTTTTCAATCAGGAGGTTATGATCTCCTCCATTCCACTTCCAGAAAAGTCAAACAGCACTGGTACATCATTCTAGAATAACACTTAACTCTAATGGCATTTCAGTCTTTTAGTCTGAACCTCAAAGTCATAGTCTGAGAATCAGAGCATCTCAAAGAAGTCTCAGTCACATAGTCTGAGTCACATGACTAGGGAAACTAAGACAGTCGAATGGCTGCCTCTTATCAGAGCCTGGGAGTCTCAAGAATGTGTCGTTACACAAGCGTCCACTCCGGCAGTCCTCCACAGCAGGTGGGAATGAGAAACATTCCTCACTGATCATGTGCACCCGCACGCATAGCGTAACAAAGAGGCGCACGCGCACACGCGCACACACACACACTGGTTTGTAATTATATCTTTGTGGGGACTCTTCATTCATTTCTATGGGGAAAACGCTAATCCCAACATGATAACCTTAACCCCTACCCAGCCATAACTTTAACCAGAAGTAACCAAACAAAATTCAAGACTTTTGGCATCTTTACTTTTTGATTACATTCACAGATCTTTGTGGGAACCTGAAAAATGATCCACAGACCGTCAAAATAACAGGTTTTTAACACATTGTGTGGGATATTTGGTCCCGAAATATCCCACACAATGTGTATTATGTTATATAAACATAATACACACACACACACACACACACACACACACACTCACACACTCACACACACACCACAGAACCACAATAACAAAACCTACACTAGCGAATATTAATCAAACTTGTCCGGAGAATTAGTTTAAAAATCCCTTTAAATTGCCTTTTCAAAAGATGGAGGACAGGAAGGAAGAACCTTCTCCCCCCTCCTCTTGATCCCCACAAAAACATTTCCGTCTCCAAGCGAGTTATGTAACGAGCAGCTTAGTGGCTGCCGTGAGGGTTGGCTGATAAGGATCAGCTCGTGGGACAGAGACATTTCTGGGAAAAGCCCCAGGGGTCATGAAGACTAGTCACCCTCCCATCCGCGGAATGTGCTGGAGAAGTACATGCAGGGGGATAGAAGGGGAATGATGGGAGGGCAATGGATTAGGAACACAGGGCTTCCCATGAATCGAACCTGCTGTTCGTAATAGGTGGTCATGCGGCCTCACAATACAACACGCGTTGGAGGACTCTGTGCTGGCAAGCTCTGTGTGTTCCGTAGTCACCTATTTTTTGGGGGGAAGGCAGGTCACAAATTACTCTGAATCCCCCTCTGGATAAACTATCCTGCACAATGGTACCAGCATCCACCCTGGACTCAAGACTGGTTACACAGGCCGCAAAGCTTGTTTTAACAGACTACTGCACAGCTGGGTACACACCTAATAACAAAGGCATTTCTACAATTGTAAGCTGTTCCTGGCAAATGTATCCCTAAAAGTGGCAATTTCCATTTATAGAAACAAAAAAAGGCTCAAATCATCAATCCATTTTCTATACCCACTTGTCCTATGTGGGCTCACGGGGGTCCAGAGCCTACCCCAGAAGCTATGAACACAAGGCAGGGGACAACCCAGGACAGAGCACCAACCCATCGCAGGACACACTCGCACACAACATTTGTACATACAGACAATTCGGCAAATTCAATTCATCTTAGCATGTTTTTGGACTGTGAAGGAAACTGGAGTACCCGGAGGAAACCCCATAATGACACAGGGAAGACATGCAAACTCCACACATATGGAGCCATGACGGAGACTCAAGTCTCAGAGGTGAGAGGCAACAGTACTACCCACTGCACCACCACACCATCCAGCTCAAAATTCATATTTTAACCAACTAACCACAGGAATATACTGTAAATATCAAAACTTAATTTAATATAACCACACATGCTACACTGACAGTAGGTAAGTGGTTAGCCCTGTTGCCTCAGAGAATCAGTGTGATCTAAATTACCCATAGGTATGTGTGTGCGCTGTCCCATCCTGGGTGTTCCTCGTCTTGTACCTGTGCTTCCTGATACAGGCAACAGGGTCACAGTACTATATAAAAGGCTAGGGACAGATGGATTGAGGTCACATTAAGGAAATATGTTCCTGCTGTGTGCTGCCAGGATTACGACGACTCAGCCTCAGATGGCAGATCCACCGCAACAGCTCTCTGAGCAACAAATATAGTGTTTCTAAAACACACAATAATCTTCCACATGAGCAATCCCATTAAAATTTTAACATATAAATTTAACAGAACTTTACTCAAAGACCCAGGAAACCCAGAAACCTCATTTCCCAGCACACGCTCCTTAAATAACAACAATATATTGGAATAGTACTTTCCAGTGAATTTCCACAAGTTTTTCATTATCAATGAAATTATAAAGTAACAAAAGCATAAATAACAAAGCAAAGCGTCACTGAGGAGAATTCCTTTGAACATGAAGAAGGACTGTACCTGGTCACAACCAGCATTGACCAGCTCCTGCAGCATTTGCCTGTTGACTTCTCCACTGGTGTGGGCGGATCCAGAACCGGAGGCGGGGCCCGAGTCATTAGCAAAGGGCATCAGGGACTTGCGTATCTCACGCAGGGCACTCTGGTATTGGTTGAATTTCTGCGGTGGACGTGCCTGCTGCTGTTGCTGTTGATGAGGCTGCTGCTGTTGGGAAGTTGGCCGACTGTTGGGGTCTTTGCCTTTGCCATCACTGGCACCTCGGCCGGCCCCGCCATGCAAGGCTTGGCTCACCAGCTTAGCCGGCTGCTTCAGGCCCTCCTTGATTTCCTGCAGACGCTGTCGTGTGTTTCCCACATAGGGGGCGGCAGGGAATGTCTTTGGCCGCATGGTCGACCCAAAGTCCCCTCCTTCTCTACACTAAGTTCCTCTCTCAGGCACACATACACATGCGATTCTCTCTCTCTGCCCTTTCAGAAATCTCAGGATGGCTGACCGTGGGAGGTGAAGCTGTCCTGTTCAGATGAACCGTCTGACAGCTCTTTTTGGGAGATTGTATTTATTGTTGTTGTTTTTGTGGCAGTCGTTATGGCAGTCGAGGTTCAGGCCAGCTGATCCTGGGGTCTCTGCCGCTGCACGGCCTTAGGGGTCCAGTCTCTCTGGGTCCAACATCATGTGCAGATGCTCACATTCAGGGTCGCGCTGTCTCATCCTGGCCTTTGGCACTTTCCTAAAGACACAGGAAACACAGCCATTGGAGTGAGGGTGAGGTTTGGGTGTGGTCATCCCTGCATGGCTGGGCTGTGACAGTTACAGTGTGATTTGAACTTGGCTATGAAGACATGACTAGGGGGTGGAGATTGGGTGTGGCCAAAAGAGCTTTCTTAATGTACGGGCCATTATGGTGTGATTTCGGTTTGACTATGCAGAGGAGGCACGTACATACACAAACAACCTGAACACGAGACCTGCATTTAAAACACACATAAACTCACAGACATGCCAGGATATTGACATGACTCCTTCATTAAATCCATAAATTGTCTGCTTAACACAAGAAGAGTTCCCTTATTCTCAGCAAGGAGAACGATCAACAGCAACACAAATACTAGTGACTCCTAGTCCATGCCCGTCGGCATCCAAAACACAGAGCCATTATTGACCATTGCAGAACAGTCACTACATCATACATTGCCAAACAGAAATGTGCATAAAGGGAAGGCAGCCCCATCTCGAATAGGCCGACACAGAACATCCAAAAAATGATGCTGAGCATCTGCCAACTTCCAACTGTGCCTGTGAGCCAGCTGGAGGTACAATTATATTCCACAGCAAAAGAGCAATGCAAGTGTGCAAATTATTGTACTGACATAAGAACCTCAGGAACACACTGTGGAACCTGGAAGAGCTGACTGCATGGCCTCTGTGCTTCATGCTGTGTGTTCCCTGTATAGGCAAACAGTTCATAAATTTACTTGTGAGAAACAGATGAGATGTGCTGCCTAGCAGTTCATATACCACTTTCTTATTTTGAAATCTTTCCGAAATTTTTGAAATAAAAATAAACACTGGCAAGCCGCTTTCGTGGAGAAGGCCTGTCCTTTCTAGTTTTCAAACAATAATCTACAGCACACGTTTTTTTATAAAATGTTTGTAAAAAAATGGAGTGATGTTCTGATGCACTCATCTTTCTGAGCTGTTCACAAAGTGGCACAGGCAAGAATGAAAACGTCAAAAAACAGCACATCCATCGATGTGTATCACACGGATCCTAAGGTTCAACTTTCATCCTGCAGTGAGAGGAGAAACGCTTTCTCTATCGTTTTGGATCTAAGCTCAGCTAAGAGAATTCGGCTTATGGGACGTTTTAATGTGACAAGCAGATGTAGGGCGGCAGTTGCCCAATCCCCAGCTCCTTCGTGAAACTCCCATGCCTCCCCGCCTTCTTCTCGCCCTAGCAGAGCTTAACAGCAGGCATTCCTTTCCACAAGTAACGACAAGAACTTTCATAGCATCCGATCCCCGGAGGAAGGCAACAACAAAAAAAGGGTACAAGCATGTGCAAAAAAAGGGTACAAGGGTGAATGCAGTGTCACTTAAAGACGTGTGTATGCAAACTAGGCGCAAGGTAAGATTCCTATATATAACAGCATTTGCAGGGTTGTTGACTTGGGTCCGGGGTTTGAATCCCGCCTGTGGTTTGGGTTTCTGTGTGATCCACCCTAATCGTACAATTTTCCTCCCTCACTATAAAGACAGGCACTTTTGTTAACTGCCGTGTCTGCGGGTGCCTTGTAATGGACTGACATCACGCAGAAGATGCCCCTTGCCTTTTGCCTAACATTACCTGGCACAGCCTCCAACCCTGTCCAGGATAAGCGGTAGGAAGACGGCTGGATATTTTCGTTATATTTGTTACCCACACATCCCGTAGATCATTATTAACACATTTTACTGTTACATTAGATAACAAGCCTATGGTATAACCTGCGAAATATGCGCAGTTTTAAAGTTTAAATCTAAAGTTTACCAGCTAAGGGTAAAATTTCACCGAGATAAAAGCCATTACAACGAAAACGAAATTTTCCAAAATCTAAAATCTAACGTATCAATGAGACAGAGCAATTCATGGATATTATTAATCTGGGCAGTTTACAATTGAAAGTTACCGTTTTTATGGTATCTGCCAATTGTACCACAGAGCAGCATCGCTTCATGTGATAAACATTTAATCACCATGCCTTATTGTGGTCTTCCCAATTTCACGTCACGCTCAATATGCCGCATGCAACCATGATCCCATAGAGATATACCGCTAAAATAAAATGCACAGCTGCACGAAACTGCAAACTACGTGGCCACTTAAAAACAGAAGGGCGAAAGACGTATTCCTCTGGTATTCTGAATGTTTCCGTAACTAAAGCACGGGAACATACGATGTATCCTGCATAAAAATGAAATCACTGGATAGTATTTCCACATAATCAGACAAACCTACGTAATCACCCTGGTGCTCCCGTGTCAGTATTGAAATAATAAAACAAACTCCAAAATAAACTTAATCAAAACTATGTTTATTTACAAGTATTGTAAATATCTGCCATTGAGAAAACATTGCGTTCTTTAAAATAAAATATGCCTCACTGCACTTTCTATCCTACCCTCGCCAACTAATGAAAACAAAAACCTCAAAAATTACATTACCACGGTAAGATGACTTCCATAAAATATATCCAATTGCGTCTCCTTCGCCTCATTATTTTTATATACTTTCCCGACCAGATCGAAAGCATTTCGGAAAGGTACAAGTTGCCACAAAGTTTCCAAAGACTTCTTAACTTGAAGCTCTAAGTTTTTAGTTCTCTGGAGCGAGTGGAACGCGGCTTCCACGAAGGAAGCGCTACATTCCAATTTAGGGTGAATTTCAACTTATGTCAGCGCTCTTTCTCTAAGCCTGTTGAAACGCGCTGAAAACTGTACACATAATCCATCCAGTCATCTCTTTGACAACAATGATTAAATATATGTTCTTCGCACAGTGGAACTGTATGTTTTAAATACACATCGCTTTGAAGTAACCGAAAATGTTCGCAAAGCATTACCAGTGGTCACCAGAATAAAGTAATGGAAAATAGCAGGAAGGAAACCGAGAAGCGAATTAAAGAAAACCACAATTACCTACCCTCCAGACCCAAAGCTATCCGACTGTGTTGTACGATCAAGGAAAGGCGACAAATCATATGAAGTGCAGGAATTCTAGTTTGTGATGGGACTCCATTTTCTCGCGACTCTGGGCCGATTTAGAATGTTGGACACTTAACTGCATTGTTAACATTCCAGAGGCATCACGTGGCGACCCGATGCGCGTCAGCGCTGCACATATCGCAGGCGGGGCTTCCTCCTGTACAAATGCTATTTTATACAGCCTGTCCATTCCCAGCCAGAGAAATGCTCCGCGCGGAACAAAACAGCATTTAATCAGATGAAAGTAAACGTTTTATGTAGGCCTGTTTAACTTTTGAAATTGAGTTTAAAAAAATAATACATTTTGTGATTATTACATTTCTCAATCGATAGGCCTACATGTGCCAGGTATTGTTTTCTTTATGAATAATTGCTGTGCGCAATATTCTGGACAGGCTTTTAAATGCACCTATGCTTAGCTGTTGTACAGGACATGTACTTATGGGAACCCTTATTCACCCAACACAATTTCTCTGCAAGTATGGGTATGTACTAAGTGCAGGAAATTACCTCACATAGTGCTCAAACTGTAATTTTACACACCAAACTGCAAACACACCCATTAAAGTTTCCTGGGAGAAGCCAACAAAAAAATCTTCCAGCAGTTATGTCCCAATGCTCTGTCTCCTTTTTTAACAAATATAAATGATGATTTGTCAGGTAGCCTATAGGTCACTAGCAAGCCTTTGCACCTTTGATATTGTGTTGTGTCTCATGTCACCTCCTATCACTTTTGGACTCCCACTTTCAGTCTGGTTCCTCCCAAGGTTTCTTCCTTCTAGGTAGATTTTCCTTGCCACTGTCACCTCAGGCTTGCTCACTGGGGGCTTTGGGCAGTGATAATGGAAAGCACTTTGAGACAATGTAATATTGTGAAAATATGCTATGCAAATAAAACCGAATTCAAAATTGAATTGGATAAGGGAGGGGAATAGCAGACCAGGAGCATTGCTATGATCTTAAGACATCCGGGGCTTAGCCTTAGTTTTCAAAATGAGAGAGTGGTTCTTAAAACATCTGACCTAAACAAATCACTCGGGGCTTCATTTGGAACTTCAGCCCCCAATGCCCCAGTCCTGTGATGCCTCTGTCGCCAACACAACTGACCTCTGCTTTTTAGCACATTTCCTCAAAGAAAATGGTGACTGAATGTCAACTTTATGAAACCTTTAGAGGTAACTCTGGCCCATGAGTCTATTGTCCAATCCAGATAAAACTGGTGTGCGTGAATGCGTGTGTATGTATGTATGTATGTATGTATGTATATATATATATATATACACACACACACACACACACATATATAGCCTTATAAGTAAAAAAAAAATAGTAATAAAAAAATCTGACATTTTTTTTAATTTTTCATCAGGCAGCACTATCTACTGAGGGTGTTCCTGTTCCTGGAGGGCCAGTTTGTAGATTTCCCTGCTCAAACACACCCTTTTCAGCTCAACAGCCAATTGCCATGTTCAGCAGGTGTGTTTCAGCAGGGAAATCTGTGAACCATGTTGCAGACTTGCCCTCCAGGAAAGGAACTGGGGAACCCTGTTCTATGGTCTCTTCTATACGAGCAACTGCTACACTGGTTAAACAGTTGGAAGATGATTAGAAAGATCAGAAAGGATTTAGGATGCCATGCACCAGAGCTAAGGATCTTATAGAAGCTGTGTGTCTTCATTGCTGGCATCCACAAGCACACACAGCATACTCTGACCCATGGCATACTACAATCCCAGGATAAGGTGAGTGTATTCACAGCAGGAACAACCTTGATCCCTCATGACTTCAGCGGCAAATTCAGTGGCAAGTCAGTACACTTACGTTAGGAACAAACACTTCAGTGCAATGTGACACTTGATATTTTGTGGATGAAAATATGCATTTGCCATAAGAACATCTTTCCCGAGCTCACTGGTTAACAAGCCTTTCTCATGAGCTCTTAAAAAAATAATTACAAATAAATATTTCAATACAGACAACGTTCAACATAACAGACTGTCCCCTTTTTCATGTGAGAGGTGCTCTCATCAATTTGCATTCTCTCTGCAGATTAAGCAAAACAGAGACAAAGACAAATCCACAGCTTATTTTCATACAGTCGTGATATTTAAATTAAGGTTTCATAAGTGATACCAGTACCTGCAGATATATCACCTAAAATATCCAGTTTTCTAGCTACTTCATGACAAAGAAATATGACTTTATAACAATAATTGTTCACACTGAGTGTAATGGGGATCCATCCAGTGAACACACAATGAAAATGTTTTACATTGTTTCATATTTGCATGGCATGATGCTGAAATAAGCACAATGATCAGTGATGGATGTCGCAGTCCGGCTCATCCGCACCTTGACAAACGATAAACAACTTGACAGTGAATAAAAAGAAAAAATAGATATATAAGCACAGTCAGAGTGGCGTGCAATTTAAAGGGCAGGATTTCAGAGCAGATAAATAAGCACCTCTAACTGGTAACCCACCTATCCATCATTGCCCACACCATGATCAACAGCACACCTGACCTACAGCAATGCATCTCAGCTCTGATCCTGTGAAACATCTGGAGGTCATCTTCCCCAATGACACTGGTAGCTAAGGAGGCTTGACTGTGAAGTTCCAAAAGAAGGAACATCTAGATCTATCCAATAGTAATGAAGTTCAAAAGTTTATGTCACATGTCATAAACTAGCTTGATTTACTTGTACACTTCAAACAGAAATACAAATATTCAGATAATTTTTGAGACCAAAGCCACTGAATAAATAATTAAATTATTTTTCAAAAATGTATTTGTCTTCTGATGTGTTTCATTGCTGTAATAGCTGAAGCAGGTGAATTAATGAATTCATATTATATATATATATATATATATGTACACACACACACACACACACACACACACACACACGTCCATTTATGTTCAGAGTTACAATGATAACTCATTTGAGTCTGAGAAAATAAAAGCATAAAAGCAGACAGTATTTCTCCAGGAACAGGGCTGAAATGCACTCTTCTAAAATATGCAACTGTCGACTGTCATTGACTGGCAACTGGATCTCAAAATGACTCACTCTAAGGCACAAGCTCCAGAAAAACAGTTCTAGCATCCACAGAGGAACTAGGTATGCCTTGCTTGGCAAATTAAACCAGTAACACATCTGGAGGTCATCCCCCCCTGCTCATATCAGTGTCCTCCCCAAATGTCACTGTAAGAATGACCACTCTGTTTTTCTGTTTCAAAGTTTTTAAGTATTTCACAGGGAAAATCCCCCCAGTAACCAAGGCTTATATCTGCTACTGGACCACAGGAACCTCCATAGCTCCAGTTTCACTACCACAGAAAGGCTTTTTAAAGATCCCTGGAAGATCAAAAGGAGATGTCACTTTGACATGCAAAGTTCACATTCATACGAAGGCTGCAGGTGTGTGTGTACAGGTTTCAAAAAACACCACAGTTCACTGCAGTGGTTAAGGATCTAGGATCAATTAAGTCAAAGGGGATTTGGCTTAAAAACAATAGTGATAAAAGTCATTCTAGAGGTGTGGCTGATATGCACAGGTTGTTCAAGGCACACGCCACACGGATAATCCTGTCGAAGGTGTTCATATCAAAGGTGTTTTCCACCGGGCCATTAAGCATGGCATACCTCCGCTTGACCATGGCGATCACCCGCTCCACGTGTCTCCTCAGCACCGCTCTCTCCTCCCCCTCTCCCCCCACATCCCCCCTGGAGCTTGCAATCCTGATCTGGGCCCCCCGGGCAGCAACTGCTTCGTCGGCGTCCAGACCATGGCCAGCCAGCACAACATCCCCTGGGAGCAACTTGGCAAGGAAGCCGCAGTTCTCCACCAGCTCCCTGTCGCTGACGTGACCCGGAGAGCCCCTGGACACAAAGGTAACCACACCCTGCGGGGCCACGCCAATAAGATACTTCAAGGCCCCACCAATCACACCAGTTTCACTGGAACCTTCCAAGGCCACCGTGAAGCAGTCCACGATGGCGACACAGTCTGGACAAGTGGATTGGATCGCTGTTGGAAGGTTTCTTCGCAACTCCTCCCGGGACGGCCAGAACACGGCAGTAGGCACCAGTGTTGAAGACATGGCATCCACAACGCTGCGGACCGTCTGAGCCACGGTACCGACCTGTACGCCAAACCTGTAGGCCAAATCCTGGTTCCGAAGGTCCAGTCGAAGGCGCATGAGAGTGATGAGCAGCTGCTGGAAGCGGGACAGTTTGACGGTCTTGTCGGCCCGCATCCGTGGTGACAGCAGCCACAGGACTGTCTCGAGCACAAAGTAGCTGGGCAGCCCTGTGTAGAAGCGCACCTTCGCTGGGTCATTCCTGAGCGAGGCCTCTGTGAGAGATGCCCGTTCCGCCAGCTCTCGTAGTGCCCGGTTCTCCCGACGGAGACGCTCTACCTCCTCCTCATAGTCTATAGCGTCGTTGACGGAAGACATTTCGTCCCCGTCACTACTGGGCAGGCTCTCAGCTGGGGTCACAATGTCTCTTGACTGCATGGGGACATTGATGGCACTGCCACTGCTTGCAGATGCAACACTCTCCGTACCATCACGCTCTAGGTATTGCCCCGGCTGGGAACCCATTTCCAAGGCCTGCCCTTGCAGAAAGAGCAGTGCGTTGGCCGCCTCCACCTGAGCCTGCTGTTTGTCAGAAAAATCAAAGGCCCCTGTCTGGTCTGTTGTTCCAGTCACCGAAGGTGTCCTGAACACAGATGGAACATAGTCTGGGGACCGAGGGTTCTTCACCTGCTTACCTTTAGAGAAAATATTAACAACAAACCTCAAAAAATATTTTGGGATCGCAACAGTAGCCAGAAACATTTCAACCGAAACTATTGGATCAGCTCAATACATTAATATTTCAATGCTGTTTCAATGCTACTTTAGAGTTATGTTTTGCGGATACCATGCAATTAAGACCAATGAGAAACTACTAAAGAAAAACAAAATTATATGACGTTATATTTAATTCAGTCATATTCACATTGTTACAACACCACAAAAACGCGCAGAACTTTTACACGTAACTTTTCCGATACTATTTATAACGAAGGAGGATGAGACTTAATCGTGACCCCGCAGTCACATGTCCAGACGATCCAGACTCCCACCTGAGATGAAGTGAGTACTGCACAGTCTGCTGCCCTCGTTCGGCTGCCACCCTTCGCGATTCACCGCAGCAATCCAGCGCTGCTTTCTCTCTGGATCGCGGGGGAATCGGTAGAAAGACAGTGTTGTGCCCGGAGTCCTCCTGTTCCGGCAGCCTACCACCACGCACGTGTGGACCATCTTGTTATCGATCGCGAAACGTGCGGACCTCCAGTTCTGCTCCAGACTCTAAACACATTGCCTGACTCCCAAAATGGCGTCCCGAGCTCTGTGAAGTACTGGGGTTTTGTGTCGTCATTCGGCGGGGAGGCGCTCTTCTCCCGGGGCGTCACGTATCTGCAATTCGCAAGCAAGTGGGCGACATATGTTTTTGTTACATGGCAAAAACTAAATATTGGGCTGTTCTCCACTTAGCAATCGTAACCCACCGAGAACCGAAGATAATACCTCAACTCCCCCAACTGGATTTCGAACTGAATAAGTCGATTCCATTCTCAAGAGCAATTGCCCCTGTACGGTTGCACTAAACATGTAACCGTATAAACGTAAAAAGGTGGCAAAAGACCTCGAAAAAACTCTATGTAGTCTGCACGTGCACGTTAACAAGATCATGTAAATATATTCCGAATACTTAATTTGAAGGAATTTTGTAACTTTTATTTAAATATTTCTTTCAGTATGTCGTTGACACTCCAGAAGATAATGAATTGATGTGTTCAAAATACCGATTCTGCGTTTTATTTAATTTGCTCGTAGTTGCTATGTTGATATGATTACCAGCGATACTGAGTTGCAAACTTTGTTTGACGTAACCTTCGTCCCCCAACGGGGCCCAACGGGAAGGATTGTGCTTAAAGCGGAAAAGGGTCCGCCTGAGGTCAGGCTTACGTCGTGAACCGGAAGTAGTAACGGTCGTTTCGGCGTTTGGCGTGGGGTGGTAGCTAGTGGAATATACTCGCTTTTTGTAAAGCACAGAAAATGGCTGTTGAATCAAGAGTAACACAAGAAGAAATTAAAAAGGAGCCCGAAAAGCCCGTTGACAGAGAAAAGGTTAGTTTTGATTATAACTTGTACATGCGCTGTGTGATTTATATTTTGTTTAAAATGGAGTTGGCCAATGGCTAGTATTTTGTTTTAGCTTGTAGGTTAATGTGCTGTGTTAATTAGATAACCCAGAAATTGAAAAACTATCATTGCCTGTAGATCGGGCGACTAATATGACAAAAAAAGAAGTCGTTGCACTTATTTCTGTGCGTTAACTTGTTTTTTATTACAATTTACAAATCGGGGTTCCAGTCCAAACGTTGCTTAAACATATAGCCAGCTTTAATCGACGAGCTGTATTATTGTGGTCAGTATATAAGTTCACAAACGCAAACTTTTTCTTGTTTGCAGACTTGTCCTCTGCTTCTGCGGGTTTTCACCACCAACAACGGCAGGCATCACAGGATGGACGAGTTTGCTCGGGGTAATGTCCCCTCTAGCGAGCTGCAAATATACACCTGGTATGTTTGTGCGTCTACTTCGCTGTTTCCAATAAATAAACACATCTTCCCTGGCCGAGAGCGACAGGAATACATTTTAGTTCCATTTGTACATCGTTCTCGAGCGGTTCAAACGACGTAAGTTTAATAGATGTGCAGTGTAACTGTCTCACTCTGCCTGGGACCTTCTTGAATCCTTAAGTCTAGGACTAACATTTAGTTTTTAATATTCATAATTTTGTAATGTGTGTAATTTGAGTGGTTCCCGAGAGCGGAACGAAATGGGCATGTCTCTTTCAGCAGCTGGACATGTACGGAAGATATAGTAACAAATGATGTCTGGATGCTTTTGCCTTGTAACAGGATGGATGCTACTCTGAAGGAGCTGACCAGTCTGGTAAAAGAGGTTTACCCTGAGGCTCGAAAAAAAGGCACCCATTTTGGTTTTGCCATAGTCTACCCAGATCCCAAAAGGCAGGGATATAGGTAAGGACAAGTTAATGTAGTCCAAATTAAAATGAACAACATTTACCAAGTACATGACTGTTCTTTTTCTTTAGTTAACTACGAAGATATCATGTGCTGGGCTGTAATGAAATATCTAGTGCGATACCAGCTTACACGAATTTCATGAATAAACGTAGACATCACTTGGATGACTGAAATGTAGAAATAGTTGTGTGTAGTTTAGAAGAATGAAGATAGTTGAGCGTGATTTTGAAATGTGAGGCCTTGGTTTGTTGGGAATGCTAGGAGGTGGTCCCCAATATCATTGCACCACTAATGTCTGGGTGGTAGAGGTTGGGGAACAAGGTAGGCAGGCCTGCATGATATCTCTGAGATTCAATGGCGCATGCACGACCATCACCAGTTTGTGTTAAATGTACGTTTACTTATGCCCTAATTTGGTAAGCATGTTAGTGTTGCGCCAAAAAGATTAAAAGCTTAGTAATCTGTATAAATTCAGCATATCCTTATGTTTACTAAACTTGGTTAGCAGAGCATGTGACATAGTGATCCGGTAAATCATGGAGGCGATAAGACGCCGGTGGTGTGGTGACTTTTTGCAATTTACGGTCTGACATTTATTAAACTTAAGGATACACCGAATTTATACAGATGACCAGCTTTTGGTTCTCACTATGCCTCTCACTGTTTTACGACTTACTAATCTGCTTGCTGTAGGCATAGGTGATTGCCCGAAAAGTCGGCGTCCGGACAAATGTTAGCCAGTCATCTGAAGCCCTGGTGATTATTGTGCATGCGCCATACAATAGTTATGTGATACTGTGCAGCCCTAAATGTAGGAATATTTCTTTATGCTGTTTTGATGGTGTTTGAGGTTACTGTAGCCACACTAAGATGGTCCTATTCAGAATATCCTACGAGGTTAGGGTCAACCAGAAACTTTAATAGTTTGACAGATTGCATCTCTAGAGACCAGTCATTAGTGTAGAAAGTGGAGTCGAATGAGTAGCCTTGTGACTCGCTGGCACAGTTTGGAAACACCCAGCTGTCCGTTTTAATAGGTAGAATGACATATTTGATTAAACTTAAGGAATATGTCAATTAGGACGGTTTAGCTTTGGAGATTTTTGGGCAAATTTGTGTTTACATTGAGCAGTTTCAATCTAGAGGGAACAAGTCACCGATTCCAAGTACCAGCATTTAAGGGTATGAAATGTAGTAATTCAAGTTTTGGTGGTGTTTGTATGTTAAAGGCAATTGGTTCCATTTTCAATCCATTTTAATGCCCTCCCAGACAGATGTAGTTGAACAAGTGCCACCTTATTGTTTTGGCTCGGATTCCAGTGAGCACTCCTGAGCTATCTGTACCATTTCCTTACGTGAAAACCGCTGAATTGACAGGTGTGGCAGGCACACCTTTAGCAGACATCTGGTGAATTTGATTAGAGAACATTATGTGTATACTTCTGTGGTATTTAAATCTGTATGCCATCAATTTTAATCTTGTTTCTACCCTTGCAGAGTGAAAGACATTGGCAATACTGTGTCAGGTCGGAAAGGTGCTGATGATTCCATGACTCTACAGTCGCAACGTTTCCAGATTGGTGACTACCTGGATATTGCCATCACACCTCCTAACAGAGCTCCACCCCTTCCTAGTCGTATGAGGCCCTACTAACGCCCCCCCCCCCCCTCCGTTTTGTATTGCATAGGTAGTACCAGTTTTGTCATGGAGTTGTCTCCCTCTGACTTTTCAGATGTAAGCATATCGAACTGCCTGTGTTCTACTCCAACCCTTTTGACTTGTTGCCATTATAAAGCAATGGCCAGAGAACTTGTATCGTGATTTTTCAATAAAATTTTAAATGTATTAATCGAATGGATTTCATACATCCTGTGACCTTGTGAATGAAATGTGCTGAAATTTGCACTCAATTGCCCAATTGAAGCAAACTTGCAATGCAAAGCTTTATTCAGATTACATGGAGGCACTCATTGTTGGCTAGTGCAGAGCTAGTATCTTTACATGGGGGCTACACTATCGTGGAAGTAGAGCTGCTTCAGCATGAGCATCAGATTCGGCTACATACTCTAAACAAAGAGCTGGACCCCTCCCCCCCCACACACTCCAGCCTCTTGAGCTCAGTGAGGCAGAGGAAATACACATGGGCCTTCAGACCTGCACCTGTGATGCTCATCAGCTCATCTAGTAGGAAGAGTCCAGGCTCTGTACTGCCCCCTGTTGGGTTAGAGGAAAAGTTCAACAGTTATTTTACTGCCAGGAAGGACCATCTCACAGCTGATTATATCTGACAATTCAAAACAAAAACAACAAATGTGCTTTATTTGCCACAGGTAAATTGGAATGCTTCACTTTACCAAACCAATCTTGGTCTCCATGGCTTAAGGGTCACAGCACAGGGTCAGCTAACATGCAGCACCCCTGGAGCTGGGGATTAAGGGCCTTGCTCAAGGGCCCATGGACATATGACTTCTGCTGCTTAAGTAAATGTAGCCAATATAGATGTCTGCATAAACAATTAATCCAGTCCACAATTTAACCAGCATACAAACATTTTGAACCCAACCTATGCTCTAGCTTGTTAATGACAGTGGTTATTCAGACAAGCTATAAAAAAACTGTTTTGGGTGAAACCCTCATTAAAATAAAGCACTGGAAACCTGTGTGATCAAGGCAATAGAGAAGTGGAGCTTCTAGCTCACAGGAAGTCTCCAGCACCACACTTGGACAATATTATGCAGTCAGCACAATATTTTTACTTTGACATGATAATCAGCAACAAATTCAATTGCGCATAGACGTTTACCAGCACTGCAAAAAAATAAAAATCCAGCTATAAAGTCAAAAAATGTAGCCCATATTTAGACCTTTGACAGTAAGACAAGTGAGTGACCTGGTTGGGAAGAAGGCAACTGCAGTGATTTGGTTTCAAGCGAAGTTTCTTGCAACATTGAAAAGACGTAAAAAAGACAGCACCACTACAAGCCAGCACTCTCATTTTAGAGTTCATTAGCTTGCTGAATATGCAAAGAAAAGCAAGGCTATTTCACGTCAGGTTTAGCACCAGATGTCAAAGTACACTCAGGGGCAGAAACAGCTACCAGGAACTGGGACTGTATAGGAAACTGTTCAACTCCATCATGCAGCTGTGCAGATTTTCTTTCGCATCTTTGGATGCAAACAATAATACTGTGTTCAAAAACAGCCAAATCAGTGATCTTGCTCCACTGTATTAGTAACTTGGATCCGCATGTAAATGCTACAGCTCTCTTAACAGGCAGCTGTACAAACTGGATGTTAAATCAAGCTAAAACGAAGTGGGTCATTCTCCATTCGGAGTAGGAAACCATGTCACAGAAATTACAGGGCTTTAAACATGCTTAAAATATTAGGCACAGCTCCAAGAATCAGCATGTACATTCACATAGTTGATGCAAGATTAAATAGGACATTTCCCTCATGATTTGTTTGATGTTTCTTGTTCTACACTTGTAAAATTACTCATCACACAACCAGAATATCAACGTCTGAGAAGTTATTTTAGGATAAAACAATATTTCTAAAAGGTGTAACTTGAATAAGATTATTTAAAAGAGTTATATTTTACTACATATAATCACTAGAATTGTACTACATTAAAAAAATATATAATTCATAAAAAATAAAAAAAAACACGCACACACATTCGTCACCAATTTTGGTCACTGGTGCTACTGGGACACATTACATTACACAATTACATACTAATTCATGCTCTATTAAATTAAACTGCTTCCTTGGGTCAAGAGTCATCATAGAGGAAGCATCTCAAGGAAAGAGAAGCAGAGTCTATACTTGATCATTTTATAATTATTTTTTTTTAATATTAATAATTTTGTTTTCAATTTAGTTTCAGCATGTGAGTTTTGCACATCACTGGTGTTATACGCTGTAAGGTAATTGAATTGTGCAAGAGTAAATTGCGCTGGGTAATTAAATATGTGTCAAAACAATTCCATATATGACTGATTTTAAATAGTTGTACAAGGTCACCTTACCCTCCCCCAAAGGGGCAGCAATTAAGAAAAAAAAAATCTTCCATTTTACTCAGAATGTCACTGGTGTTGCACTATATCTGTGACACCAGCTTAATGATCCGAACAATTAAAAAGCTAATTAATATGGAAATTAGATCTCTTAACATTTTTTTCTGTCAGTTTTGCCATGTTGTAAAATAAAATTGCTTGTTCCTTCACTGGTGTTAATTATGAAATGGTTCAGTTACGACAAATTTTGCAAGCTCTTAATTTTGCATGTATGATAATAGAATATGTTAAACAGACTTATGGTAGATTAATGAAACAGAATTGTTTAAATTTTTGACTCAAATAAATCACAATGTACTTTGTCCTGTGTTTCTGGTGGGTCACTAAGGAAAACGAACATGATTAAAAATTCTCATGTAACTTCACAATTGAGCCTTTTGATTGGAAAGCAGTTGCAAACCAGCTGAATGACATCCTTTTTATTCTCATTGGATAACTGGAAATGCAAATTATAAATCAAAACCTCACTTGCACACAGAAGGGGCAATAATAGACAAAGTGGGAAAAGCTGTAGTGCTTAAAACAGATCCTGATTTGACAATGAATCAGGAGAGGCACACAGTACAAGTTAGCATCTAGTCCTGAATGTGATGGTCCAAAATATAATTATGATCCAATAAATTAACAAATCAGAAGGATTTGTTTGATAAAAATAATTAATATAAGCTAAAATGTAAACTTCCCAATAATTGGAGGTACACAAAGGAATCAAAGCAAATTAATTCACCATCTTCATGAACCCTGTTAGAAAATGAAGATGCCATGCAATGCTGATTAATAAATCAAATGCAAAGTGTACCCCCAGAACAGGGGTGGGTAAACCCTGCTGGAAAACCCAAACAATGTGACATGGGTGTCCACAGCTTACTCACCCCACTGACGCCCCTCCAGAGCAGTGTTAATCTTCCTAATGGCCTGGTTGAGGCTTGACAGGGGCATCTGTCTCAGGTATCCTGGAAGCCCCCAGAATTCCTCCTCCAACACCAGGTTGAGAGCCTGCACTCTAAAGGGGGTGAGAGGGTTCAGCAACATTCAACAAAGCCTCTTCTGCAAGAGTAGTGGTCACCAGCAATGGAAATATACACCTGTATCTTGTATTTTTTGTCAGATCAATACCTTCACACTGAAAGAATTTACTCAGTCACTACTAACAATCTTGGCCAACTGCATCATGAATTATTGTTATTAATTAATTTGTCTGTGGCAGCAAGTCTGAGGCTTGCTGTACAGACCAGTAACCTAAGCTACACACATCACAGGCAGAGCACAGCTTTGACAGTTAAGTCTTTAGCTGTAATCACCATGCCATCTTGGCCTGTTGATTATGAGTTAAACACTGCTCTCACCTGTTCTCTTTTCCGCTCAATGTGGCTGACTGTAGGGGTGTGGTTTTGGGAGTGGCTGGAATTAAACTAGTGGATGTGATGTTATCCTGAGATATGAGCTGGAATGGTAACAGAGCAAAGTGATGAAACAAAAAAAATTAGAACATAGAATAGTTGATGAAAGTGAACCTTAATACTGATACCATGATATGGACTGGATACACATCATCCACTGTGGCAGCCACTCAACTTTAAAGATGTCCTGTGTAAAGGAGCTGATGTCTGGCATATCAGGGGTCTTTGGGTGTGGAGCAAGGCTGCTCTGGCCTGGAGAGGATAAGGTCCTTTCATGGTCCTGCAGCTCCCGATTAGCCCCCAGGTCAGGCAACAAATGCTCCTTCAGGCTGAATGAGCCTCCAGACGTCTTGTTGGTCACAAGTGGTACAGCCCCATCAGCTCTCTGGGCAAACCACAGAAACAACATTCAGTAGCATTCAGAGAAAAAGCAAGCACTGCATCTGCTATAAAAATCCCAACATCACTCACATGAGGGCAAGAGCTTAGAAATGACTCTAGGGTTGGCATTTCAGATGTGTTCTCATCCTTTGGTGCGGCTCTGACTCGCATGCTGGGGATGTCAGGCTGATGAACAAGACTTCTACTGGAGAATACTTTGCTGGGACGGGCCTCTTCATCCTGAGTGGAAGGACCATTCTCAGTCTTCCTCTTAGCTGGCCCAACAGTCTCCAAATACAATTAATCAGGACTCAAAAGTGTCACTTGACCATGTTGCTGCTGCTCACAATCACAGACAACCCAGAACTACCACACATTGTGCCAGGAAGGCTTTGCATAAGCTGGTTTTAAATCCAACTTAAAACAAGGTAGCTGGTCTTGTAAATAAATACAGACGCTCCTCTACCAACGAACGAGTAAAAGATATTTGTTTACATGCATACCTTAATTGTACCTTCTTTTTAAATTAAGGTTTCTCAAATTTCCTCAGAGATCCCCAAACAATCCATGTATTAGCACCCCCAAACTCTACCAGGAGCTGGGAGGGAGCAAAAACATGTACCGTCTGGCAGTCCCCGAGAACTGGGTTGAGAAACATTGCTTTAGATACACTTACATTAACTGTTCCAGAGTATCCAACACAAATATAAGTCAAATACAAATACACATGTGAGAAGTCATCCGTGCCCCTCACTCTGACAAGCTTCTTCACATAGGGGGTCTCAAATGCAGGGGGTTCTGGCGTCAGATGCAGATCTGGCAGCCGTGTGCTGTCCGAATCCAATAGAGAAGCGGCATGAGACTTCTTTTTTGTGATCTTTAACCCAGGGGTACAGAGAGCTGGAGGCTGAGGGGAAGCCACATCTGTTAAATGTTGAAAAGAAAAATATACAAGAATAATCATTATTTTTAAAAAAAGGGATTATCATTATGAATAAGTTCTTCCATTAACACCTCTAGGACTATGAATGAGTATGAGCACTCCCCTCCTCTAAGAGGATGAGGTCCATCAAGACCAAAACCATGCATCTAAAGAACAGGTGGTACCTCTTTACAATAAGGCTCCCTTTTGCCACTTGTAAATGGTAGTAACTTATCAATAAAAAGAAAAAGTGTGTTATAACTTGTTTACAATAGTCTATTAATAATTTACAAAGTGTTACAACCTAATTAATAACCAGATTATAAACCATTCATAAACCCTTTATATGGGTAGCCTTATTGTAAAGTGGCACTGAACAGGTTTTTCCCCTATGGCAGTAGTCATTACCAACATCCATTGATTAAGTTAGTTCCACTGCCCTAACCCATTTGAGGAACCTGCTGCTATGGTGCATGGCACTAAATGGTTAGAAGAGATGCCTTTAAGTATCCCCGTGGGAAAATTCTCTTTTTGCCTTCCCCAACTTGCTCTCTGTAGGTGAGAACAAGCGGGCTGCAAAGGGCAACTAGCTACAGTAGCACCCAGGGAGATGGGGGTTAAGGGCCTTTGTTAAGGACCCACAGATGTGCTGAGGCCAGGCTCGAATTAGTAACCCTCCAATCACAGGCACAGAGGCTTAGCCCACCGAGGCACATGTGGCCCTATTAGCATTAAGCACATTTTACTTATGTAGATAATTTATGTGGACAGTCTTGATTGCTGTTGCTTGTTTTGCACGATACCCCAAAGTAAATTCCTTGTATCTAAAAGTACTTGCCTATAAATAAATTGTTTTGATAACTTATCATGAATAAACCTATATACATAGTTACAATTAATAAATAATGTACTATAAAATATATAAGTATACTTAAAGAATTAAAGTAAATTTTTGTTCTTAAATTGATGCTGTGGGGTGAAGGTATTTGCAGATCATGATGGGATACCATTGGCCTCTGAGTCACGGGTCACTGAAGCTGGCATGGGTGAGAGAAGGCAATTGTCCGGTTTTGGAGCAGGTACAGGATCCAGATCCACAGATACCACTGCATCACTGTCAAAACAGGGCTCAAGGAATGTCAGATAAAATTTTGCTTATAGCAAAAATATAGCTATATAGCTGGACATTTCAGTACTTTGCAAGGTACAAGGTACCTCAAAAGATGCATGATTTGAACCAGAAACTTTTAGGTTAAAATCGATGTTCATAATCACTGTGGGATTCTGAACTGCACTACTTAGAAAAAAAGAACACTGATGGGGAGAATATAGTCACCATTATCACCCTTTAAACCATTTTAGGCATCCAGCAATTAGATACAAACAGCTTATATAGCAAGACAATTTGCTAGAGCACCACATAATACAGGAGATTAGTGCCCCTATACTGCTGGCGAATAAACCCTTCTATCAAAAATGATTAGACGACTTCAAAAGTACTATGGACACAATTTCAAGATCAGAAATATTACAGCAGTATCTGTTAAGCTATAAATAATCTTCCATTTAATTAACAGATACTACATGCAGCTAGAGGACTGGAATTACAGGAAAAATCACTGCCACATACATTGATTTCCTATAAATAAAACACTGGCTACAACGACAGCACAAATACACATCTAGATCAGTATCACATCAATAAATTATTCATTGAAATGAGATCTGTAGCTGCAGTTTCTCTTCTCCTTCCTGCACTAATGATCATGCAATAAACACCAGGGAAAGCAAGAGCTGCACTGCAACTGCATGTTGTACCTGTGGAGCCGGGAGGGTTTCTTCCGCAGCAGATCCATAGTGAAGTCATTATTAAGGCACATGGTGTGCTCTGAGATGCCAAAGTCCTCCAGTCGGGGTGTGAGGGCCTCCTCGTCCATCTTCAGAGCACACTTTGGGGTCTTGGGTACCCTGGGCAGGGAGGAGAGAGCTGGGGGCTCGGCCTTAGGGGGAGCAAATGCCACAGGAGGTGGTGTCGGTTCACCCAGGGGCGCAAGCAGATGAAACCCAGAAAGGCCAAAGTCAGAAAGGCGAGGAGTGCGCATAGGGTCAGCCGTCCGAGGCGGCGGCTTGGCAGGGGTCATGCAAACGGGGGCTGCGACTGTCTCTCCGTCCACTGCTAAATGTTGCTCTTCCTCTTCTACTTGCTCCTCCTCTTCACCGTTACTGTCTTGAGTCTTCTCGGCCTTTTGATCATCCTTGTGACTTTTCACCTCTACCAGCAGAGGGAGACCAGTAATATGTAAGCAAAATGGCTGTCATATATGAAAGCTTTTTTGTATGGTAAACATAGAGGGACCCCATGTCACAGAATGAATTCGACAAGAATACTACTGGTGTCTTGTTTCCCCACCTGCATGCCAGGAATGCATTTTAGAAAAACTTCCTTCATACAAAGTCATGTATCCAAGTGTGTGTATTACCAAGCACTGGGTATTAAGGTTCTGATTCAATTTCATGGCTGCTCATTCATCTGTGAAAACTGTCAAATCCTAACTTTTTCCCCTTAGCAATAAAAACATTCAGATCCATGTGTGCACCAGTAATCCTCCATCTATCATTCAAGTGCACAATGAAATGTATTCTCCCAAGCCTGCCAGAATATGGTCCTCACAAATCAGACCTGGTGACCGTGATTTAAAATGATAATGACATGATCCAGGTATATAAGATTCTAACAGGTCAGGATGCTGTTGAACTAAATTTCAATATTAGTTTAAATACTAGACCTCATGGCCATAAGTGGAAATTAGTGGGAGAACATTTTAAAATGAACTTGAGGAAGCACCTCTTCACACAGCGTGTAGTTGGAGTATGGAATAGTCTTCCTGCTAGTGTAGCGCAAGCTAAAACCCTGGGTTCCTTT
>JAODLD010000040.1:1564345-1576466 GCA_026781065.1 Mormyrops boulengeri | reverse complement strand
TAAAACCCTGGGTTCCTTTAAATCTGAGCTAGATAAGATTTTAACAACTCTGAGCTATTAGTTAGGTTCTCCCAAAATGAGCTTGATGGGCCGAATGGCCTCCTCTCGTTTGTAAATTTCTTATGTTCTTATGACAATGCTCAGAGGTTCATGTAGGCCTCAGGATCACAATAAACTCTGAAAGCTTTTCTGTCTTGCTGTCAGGTACATGTTCATTAGATTAAAGTTCTTAAATTCAGTTCTATGCAGTTACTGGATTGTTGAAACCACTGGTACAATAAGCCTAAATACACACAGTATGGTTTGCCATTGCTAAGGTGATTTCTGGAGAGCACGGTTGCAGCGCTACCCCATGGCAGGACGCTTCAACAGGAGGTGGCAGTGCAGATGCTCACAATAAAAGGACACCTACCAGAGGGCGCTTTGTACCCATATTTCTCATAGTGCCTCCTCAGCAGCCGGAGGTCCTCCGTGGTTCGCTGCTTCAGAACCATGCACG
The DNA here is from genome assembly GCA_026781065.1 of Mormyrops boulengeri. NCBI lineage: Eukaryota > Metazoa > Chordata > Actinopteri > Osteoglossiformes > Mormyridae > Mormyrops > Mormyrops boulengeri. Next base: position 1,575,967 of record JAODLD010000040.1, on the reverse strand, counting down.
CCTGCATGAAGGACCGCAACTCACGGTCCTCCACTCTGCAACATGCCAGCTGGTCACGGACCTGGACCTTCACAAGACATAACAATATGGTCACCTGCAGGGCTCTATGCTAACATTTTTTTCCCCCAAGCAGCATTTGTGCCCCCAAGTTAAAAAAATTAGGAGCCCAGACAAAAATTTGGGAGCACAGTCAGTTCTGTTTTTTAAGCACTCAAACTTAATGCATAATAATACAATTTCACATACAAACTAGTGGATCTGAAAGGTTAAGCAAGACAGACAAAAGTGACAAGAAACTAGATTTTTATTTTTGTATTTCTTTTGATGTTTTATATTTCACAATACAATTCATACTGTAATTAAAGTCCAAGTGGCTTGGCCAAGCTTTGTACACATAGTTGGCCTATATGTAACCGGTTAATTGGTGCTGTATGAATTTTCTATTAAACACACTCTGACACCATGTCCTGATAGCAAATTAAATTCAACAAACAGATTCTGTGTAATTATACACATGAAACAAAAATAACCAGGTTACATACATAGTAACAAAATAAAAAAAGTAAAACATTCACTACTTCAGCACATACAGGCCAGAAATTGAGAATGACACAAGCAATGGTTTTCACAAAGCATGCTGCTTCAGTGTGTAGACTTTTTGTCAGATGTTTCTATGGTATACTGAAGTATAATTACAAGCATTTCATAAGTGTCAAAGGCTTTTATTGACAATTACATTAAGTTTACGCAAAGTTTGTCAGAATTTGTGGGTTTTTGTCCGTCCACCCGTCTCTTGTGGCTTGACCATAAGTTCTCAATGGGATTCAAGTCTGAGGAAGTTCCTGGCCATGGACCCAAAATGTCGATGTTTTGTTCCCCAAGCCATTTAGTTGTCACTTTTGCCTTATGGCACGGTCCTCCATCATGCTGAAAAAGGCATTGTTCATCACCAAACTGTTCTTTGATGGTTGGAAGAAGTTGGGGGATGTTTTGAGGATGTTTTGGTACCATTCTTTATTCATGGCTGTGTTCTTAGGCAAAATTGTGAGTGAGCCCACTCCCTTGGCTGAGAAGCAACCCCACACATGAATGATCTCAGGATGCTTTACTGTTGGCATGACATAGAACTGATGGTAGCTTTCACCTTTTCTTCTCTGGACAATCTTTTTTCTGGATGCCCCAAACAACCTCTCTACTTTAAGTTCTTGATGATCTGATAAATGGTTGTTTTATGTGCAAATTTTACTAGCAGCAATATCCTTGCCTGTGAAGCCCTTTTTGTGCAAAGCAATGATGACCGCATGTGTTTCCTTGCAGGTATCCATGGTTAAAAGAGAAAGCACAATGATTTTAAGCACCACCCTTCTTTTAAAGCACCCAGTCTGCTGTTCTACCTCAATCAGCATGATAGTGATCTCCAGACTTGTCTTCATCAGCACACTCACCCATGTTAATGAGAGAATCACTGAAATTATGTCAGCAGGTCCTTTTGTGGTAGGGTTGAAATGCAGTAGAAATGGGTTTTTTGGGATTGAATTTTCAAGGCAAAGATGGACTTTGCAATTAATTGCAATTCATCTGATCACTCTTCATAACATTCTAGAGTATATATAAATTGCCATCATAAATACTGAGGCAGCAGATTTTGTGCAAATTAATATTTGTGTCATTCTCAAAACTTTTGGCCACGACTGCATATGCCCCTCTGCTTCCATGAAAGGTGCGCGGTAAAAGGCACAACTCACAGGTAACAATTGAACTGTCAAACTCATTAAACTTCAAAGCAAGACGTAGTTCAGCGTGTGCAACCCTTTTGTTTATGCTAATGTTCCATTAGTGTTAATATAACAGCATCGAACAACGCCCCTGACCAAAAAGCCGTAATGTTGATAACAGACTGGCTGCTCTGTCGTGAAATCTTAAAGCTGAAAAGTTTTCAAACAGTATTTTATAAAATGTAGGATAAATAGACGGAGTTTATTGGTGATTTCATGTTCGTCAGTTTACTTTATATAGTTATATATTAAATTACGTAGTCTTATTTTTTATACAAATCAACTCCAGTGAAACAAAAAAAAGTACGTTGTCATGGTTGCCAACTCTCACGCATCTGGCGCGACACTCATGCCATTATAAACCTCAAATTAGCGACATCAAAGTCAGTAGCACCAGCGCGCCTAACGCTTTTTTTCAGGTTGGCACACATTTTACTCGCTTATGCGAGCGAAACGGGCGTACTGTAGAGCCCTGACCTGTCAACCAAACAGGCAGATGTGATGAAGGAGGGTAGCCTCCATCAGTACACTTTTAGTTTGTGGAAAAGTCAGGATTTGGTAACAGAACTGCACACGATGGAAAGGATGAGAGTTTAAATTCAACCTGGGATTTCGCCATTAAGCAGATAATTACCTGTACTAAAATGCCCAATTTTATAAAGGAGTAACAATACAAAACAATATTTACATACGTAAATATCACAACATCACCCGTCAAGCTCATGACAAGCTACTCTCGGCAATTCCATTTTTGTTCTGAGCTATAATTAATATTCAGAAGGCTTTTTCCCCAGAGAGTGTGACATTTCATTAAGTTCCTTGTTCAAAAATACGTCCCGCTACCGGGTTGCACCGTGTAACACACCGATAAAGAATGGCTGATACGCACCTTCAGGTCCCTGACTTCGGTGTGCAGTTCGTGCAGAACCTTCACCGTCCCCTCAGTGCCTTCTGTGAAGCAGACTCATTAAAATCCGTTCCAAGCAAGGAAGACAGATAACTAGATCTACTGTTGATCTAAGTCAGTACCGTGTTGGGGGTTCTTATGAGCTCGATGAAGTTCGGCCGTTTCAGTCTCCAGGAGAAGCGCTAGGTTGCGGAGCTTTCCGAAGACGCGAGCTGAAGTTTCCATCCTATAATAGCATCATTCGTGAACACAACGAAAACAACCAAACAAAGACATACCGTTACATAACACAAATTCCGAAAATACTCAGTTAAAACAGGAAGCCGTCTAGACAGCTAGCCGATAAACTATATTGCTAAGATTAGTAAGCGACGTAACTTGGTCAGCTTTTTATTCGCTGCTATGGAAGACTAAAAAGGCATCAAAAGCGCATTGCTCTGAAACATTAACTACAGTTACCTTATATATAATCGATAATCAAATATACACGACTATAAAGCGCAGTCGTTAACTGCTGCCGACCCGAGCCTCCACTAGCGTAACCCTCCACCGCTTTCGAATTTGGCGCCATTGCCGTGTCCATGGCTCCTCCTTTTCCGTGTCCATTGTTTCTCCTCTTCCGCTGTTCGTTTCAAACACCTCCACTACTTTGAATAACATTGATGAATATTTTCCAGAAATAAACCAGAACGTCTGGATACTGTTTCTAGTAAGGTACAGCACCATTCTACCCCCAGAACCACCTCAAGGGTAAATGAATTGTGGGTAGTGACTGACCGATGTAGCTTCATAGGGCTTTCAAGGCGTTCCGTTCCTCAGAACATGCAAGAACGTGTTTCAGGTCATCGAATCTTTTTTCAACCCTAGGGAGACACCTAGTGGGTTTCAGAATGTATAGCAACGCTTTGAACAATCTGAGAATGCAGTTTCTGTGTTTGTATTGAATGAATAATGTTGCTGGTATGACAGCAGGGTATAGTCGTGTTGATTATAATTTGCTCATAATTATTTTCAGTTATTATCTATTTACAATAAAATATTGTGATAGACCTGGGACAAACGCATTAATAAGAACATAAGAAATTTACAAACGAGAGGAGGCCATTCGGCCCATCAAGCTCGTTTGGGGAACACCTAACTAATAGCTCAGAGTTGTTAAAATCTTATCTAGCTCTGATTTAAAGGAACCCAGGGTTTTAGCTTGCGCTACACTAGCAGGAAGACTATTCCATACTCCAACTATACGCTGTGTAAAGAAGTGCTTCCTCAAGTTGATTTTAAAATGTTCTCCTACTAATAATTGTTCAGTTGTGGCCAGGGTGCTGCAATGTGTTGTATTAAATGAAAATGAGGCAGCGGATGCAGTGACTTTAATGATTGTCCAGATGATAATGAAGACAGATACCCTCCTAGAACAAACCAAGCTTCAGAGAGCAATAATCTTCTTTTGTTGCTTTGTTCCAATCTCTCTCTGACTGATGCATGGGACTTCTTCAATCCAAGTATAAAAGAATTCACCAAGTGTAATAGCAAATTGACCTTAAAGTCAAGAATTGACTTGTTTTTCATCTCTTTCTCTATCCTTCAGTTAATCATCTTTATGCCCCATTTTCACGCCACTATTAAACACTATTAAAATTAGGTTCTAACCAAGAGGCTTCTGGAATGCGAGGGCATTGGCAACTTAACAATTCTGTTTTAAATGATGACTCTTTTAAGGGAAGTGTCAGGAAATTAGTGGCTGAAATTCTTAATGATCTCAGCAATGACTATAGGAAAAAAATGCAGGGTCCAGTTGTGGCCATTGCACATTAAGATGTGCAGTATTATTATCTATGATTCGGTGCAATATACTTCAATTTTTTTCCCACAGTTTAAAACCTAACTTGGTTTTACCAACATGTGCAATTTAACTACTTATGATAATGGTGCAATATACTTGTAACTGTTACTTTTGGGCAAAGGTCCAATTCCTGTACAGAAATTTTAATTTAATTTAATTTTATTAGAATGTTTAACAGAGTGCTGCAATTTGTTAACTTACACTTCATTCCTATTTTTATACTTATACTGTATTGTTCTTGTCTTGGTGTCTATGTGTTATTGTGGAGTCGTAATGTGAGCAATTTCCTAAATAAAGTCTTCTGATTCTGATTATAAGAAGTTAGGAACTGAAAAAAATAGAAATATGCAGGAGGCTGACGATGTGCAAACATGATTTTTTGGTAGCTAAAGAAAATACTTACTTCAATTACAATTAAATCAAATTTATTTGGACATGGCGAAAGGAGCATTTATTAGATTCAGAGCCAAGTGGATTGAGGAATGGGAGAAAAATACAAGTTACTTTTTTGCTCTTGAAAAAAGGAACTCTAAAAGGAGATCATTACCTATACTCTTAATATTAATGGAGCTCCTTTAAATGACCCTAAATTCATTTATAATTTTGTTACCTCATTTTGTTGAAAGTTATATGAATCCAAATTTAATGCTGAAAATGGCAATGTGGAAAGTCAAAACCATTTTGGACAGATTTGCAATCCTACCTTCTTGGGGTTACTAACTCTCATTATTCCCTTAGTGTTAATGATGTAATCTGTTATTACATTCAGGTCCTGGGTATGATATTAAACTGCATATGATATTAAAGGGCGTGACCTGGGAAACTGTGAATCCATGTTGTTTCTCATCATAAGGGGTCTAATGAACCGCACTTCGTCTGGTTCCTCACCCAGGACCTGTTTGCCTTGGGTGACCCTACCAGGGGCATAAAGCCCCAGGCAACTTTGCTCCTGGGATCAATGAAGCATGCAAACCCCTCCACCCCGATAAGGTGTCAGTTCCAGGGGAGGTCCTTTAGCCCTACCTGTAATTTAATTTAATAAAGCACCTTTTGGTTTTCCCCACACCTGCCTGTCCTTGCCGTGACATAGTGTAGATATCACTATAGTCAAATATATTAATCTAAAACAAATGGCAGAAATATTGAGAAATAATTTTTGCTTCTTTACTTCATTAAGTTAATTATTATATTAAACTATATAATACATGAGAATGCTTGAATTGAAGGGGAAGAGGTTGGAGCTTCTAGAAGACCTATAGGTGCTGACAGGGAAAATATCAGAGAAAGTTCTTTAGCAGACCAGCCAGCAATCTTTCAGGCATTCATGGGGCAGCATGAGGCACGAGAAGCACAGATGAGTGAAGAAGCAGCACGTCAGGAGCAGTGCTTTAAAGCTGTACAGCATCAGTTTCAGCTTTTGCAACTGCATGTGCAGGCTCTGACTTCTCCTTTTCCAGAGGTATTGATGGCAGGACCAGAGTCACAGGAAGTTTCTGAGATGCCCAGTTGACCAGCCCCAGGTATGCTTGCACCAGGTTGTGAGCGAGCCAGTACCTTCACAGGCCAGTCCTGCTCCTTTAGTGAGCCTAGATTGGAAAAGTTAATGGAGGATGATGATGTGGAGCATTTTTCATTAACTTTTGAAAGTATCGTGGTAGCATGCCAATGGCCTAAGCCAGACTGGGTCTTTTGCCTCCTCCCCCTTTTAACTGGTAAGGCCAGAAGTGCATATGGTCATTTGGATTTGGAAGAGTCTAAGGATTATGATTGTGTAAAAACAGAAATTTTAACAAAATATGACATTAACCCTGAGACTTAAAGACAGTGGTTTTGCTCTTAAGAGGTTAGGGGTGGAGAAACCCCTAAGGAGTTACAGTATATGTGAGGCTGAAGGAGCTGTGTAATAAATGGACTCAACCCAAGGGTGAGACAGTTCATTATATTGGGTAAGTAATTATCCTTAAACAGTATCTTAGGATGTTGTCCCCGGAGTTTCAAGTTTGGATTAAGGAACATAATCTGGCTGATGTGGAAGGGGAACCATGGAGTCATGCAGCTTGGAAAACTGCCAAAGACTCCCACAGACAAATGCCTGCTCAATACCAACAAAATTCAACATCAGGTATGAGTAAGCCCCTCATGAGAGAGAGTCAGTCAGCAGCAAGGTAAAATACCAGTTTGTTACCTGTGTGGACAAGATGGCCATACTATGTCTATGTGTCCTAGGAATCCAGCTAAACTCACCCAAATGTGTCTGGTGTCATGTTCGGAAGTAAACTCCATGTCTGTTGCATATCAATTTCTGTTAAAATAAATGGCAAACCTCTTAAAGCTTTAATTGACTCTGGTAGTGACCTAGAGACAGTTTGTGCCCGCCAATGGCATTAGTTCACTGGAGACTCTTCCTGTTTGCTGTATACACGGGGATGAGAAGCTTTACTGTAGAGCTGATATTTATATTGACGTCCGTGGTCAGGCCTATTTATTAAAGGTTGGAGTTGCTGATCATTTTCCCTCTCCAGTGGTCTACTACTATGCAAAGCCATTTCCAGCACCATCATAGCTCTTTACTTAAATCCACTGCACCGGTGAAAAAATCATTAAAAAAAGCTTTATGTTTGTTATTTATATTGTTTTATTTATATTCTATTTTATGTTCAACTGAGAAGTCAAATAGGAGAGAAGCTTGTCATTTGAGTTTGGGGTGAAATATTTTATGGTGCTAGATATTTGTTCTGTTCTTTACTGCATATGATGATGGTGATTATTTAACATATTTCACCATACATCTGCATTATTTAGCATTTTTGTCTTTCAAATGAATCAAATAAAAGGCTGCTTTCCAGTAATATATTTCCTCTTTAAAGTTTTCCTTAAAATATTGTTAAAATATCGTCTCGTCTCGTATTCGTGAACCCAAAATCGTGCAATGCTGCAACCAGAACGGGATCCAGGACATCCCTCGGTACCCATGATCTTTCCTCGGGGCCGAACCCCTCCCAATCTACTAGGTACTGGAGAATCCCAGCCCGGCGACGAGAGTCGAGAAGTGCCCGGACCTGGTACACTCGAGACCCATCTTGCAGGGTGCGCGGCTGTGGAAGTGCCGCATCCACATGGGGGTGCACTGGCTGTACCGCACGGGTTTTAGTAGCGAGGCATGAAACATAGGGCATATGCGATACACACTAGGGAGCAAGAGGTGGAAGGTGTCGGGCCCTACTTGTCGCGTGATTTTGAAGGGCCTGATAAAACGGGCAGACAGCTTACAGCAAGATGGGAGTTTAAGGTTGCAAGTCGAGAGCCACACACGTTGCCCAACTCGATAGTAGGGCGCGGCTCGCCAGCGTTTGTCCGCTTGGGCTTTCCGCCGGGAGGCTTGACCAGAGAGGGCGAGCTGGGTTCGGCGCCAGACTTCCTTGGCCATCCGATACCAGTCTTCCATCTGGGGAACGTCGCAGGCAGCCGCATCCCACGGAAAGAGCTGGGGCTGGTATCCTAGAACACACTGGAAAGGAGATAGGCACATGACAGGACTTACCCAAGCATTCAGACTCTGCCCACGCGAGGTGAGTAGCCCATTCAGCTGGTTTGTCTTTGCATAGCATAGGTGATAAGAATGTCAGCCAATTCCGCGGGAAGAGGAATGAGGCGACACATTTTTGAAAACCGATTGACAATGGTGAGGATAACAGTGTTACCTCGGGAGTGCGGAAGATCGGTAATGAAATCCAACACCACATGGGACCAGGGACAAGAAGGGATCAGCAATGGGTGTAGCAGCCTGGTGGGAGGTTGGTGGGAAGATTTTAATTGCGAGCATTCCAGGCAGGAGGCGACATACCTGTCAACCTCGGCCCTCCAGCCCGGCCACCAGTATCTCCTTGATACCAACCACTGAGTCGCGGAGCTCCCTGGGTGTCCCACGCTACGAGAGGTGTGTACCCATTGGATCACTTTGGATCAGTGAGGATGGGGAACGTACAACTTACCCGGGGCGCACCCTGCCGGCTGTGGGTTGCGGTCGTTGGTGGCTCAGATTATTTCTTTCAGGGATCACGTGATGGATGTGGTGAAGCAGGTCGCCGCCAGTACGGGCTCTGACCTGTTAATGGCATCGGGTGGATTGAACTGTCTGGACAGGGCATCACCTTTGACATTTTTCTTTCCAGGGAGGTAAGTGACTTTAAAATGAAAGCGAGCGAAGAACATGGCCCAATGAGCTTGTCGAGGAATAAGCCGTTTTGCGTGTTGTAGCTATTCCAAGTTTCTGTGGTCTGTGAATACTTGAAACGGATGGTTAGCCCCCTCGAGCCAGTGTTTCCACTCTTCCAAGGCGAGCTTAATGGCCAGGAGTTCCCGGTCCCCTACGTCGTAGTTCCGTTCTGTGGGGGTCAGCTTCTTGGAGAAGTATGCGCACGGATGGCAGCGACTGGTTACCTGGTCTTTCTGGATGAGGACAGCTCCCACACCAGCCTCTGAGGCGTTGACTTCTACCTCAAAGGGGTGTTCCGGGCGAGGTTGTCGGAGAATGGGCGCTGTGTAGAAGGCTTGTTTAAGTCATCGAAACGCTGCATGTGCCTCCAGGGTCCACGTTAGGTGAGGCCCCGATCCCCGAGTGAGGAAGGTAAGGGGCACCGCTACCTGACTAAAATTTTGCATAAAGCACCGATAAAAATTAGCAAACCCCAAGAAACGCTGCAGTTCCTTAGTGGTGCGTGGTTGCAGCCATTGCTGAATAGCTGCCACCTTTTTTCCATCCATGGTCACCTCTTTCACTGACAGGGGGTAGAGGCGGCCCTTAGGGAGCAACGCCCCCTCCAGGACGTCGATTGCCCAGTCGCACTCCTGGTGAGGGGGAAGCTGAAAGGAAAGCTCCTTGCTAAACACATCATGGAAGTCTGCGTATTCAGCAGGAATCAGAGACAGATCTTCCAGGTCCGGGCTTTCTATTAGAGAGGTACAGCAAGGTAATGCCATACAGTGGTGGAAACATTGGGGCAACCAGGCCGTAAGCTCACCTGAGGACCAATCGATCTGCGGGTTGTCAACCTGTAACCACGGGTGCCCCAATATCACTGGATCTTTTGATGCAGGGAGCACCAGGAAGTCCAAGGTCTCGGTATGAAGTGCCCCCACCCATAAAGTGATCGGCCCAGTGCGATGGGTAACCTGTCCTCTGGGGAGAGGTTCACCACTGACCCTTAAGACAGCAATAGGCTGGGAGAGCGTTTGCAAAGGGATCTGCAATTCTCGGGCTAAAATGAAATCCATGGAATGGCCCATGGCTCCGGAATCCACCAATGCCCTAGTGTACTGCACCTCTCCCGCACTGGTCATGATTACCGTTACGGTTAACTGCACGAGTGACACACCCAAAAGAACCGAGACTCCTACCTTTGCATGGGGTGCTGGTAGAGTGGGACGGGATCGGACAGGAGCGGAGGGCATGTCCCGAAGCTCCACAATAGAAACAATGGCCTTGCGTGGAACATCGGCGTCACTCTTCGGTCGTGAGAGGGGAGCGTCCCAATTGCATGGGCTCTGGGGGATCTCCAGGCGCTGCTGGTTGAACCGGCGCTATCGATGGGCGAGTATGTCTGTGGCAGCATTCCCTGATGCCGTTGTCAATGGTGACAGACAGCGCGATATAATCCTCGAAAGACAGGGTTGAGCCGCGAGATGTCAGCTCGTCTTGAATCTCAGGGTTAAGCGCTCGGTTATAGAGGATCCTCAGGCAATCTTTGGGCCAGTGTAGTCCAGCTGCTACAGTGCGGAATTCAAATGAGAATTCGGCCACAGTTTGGTTCCCCTGCTTTAAATCAAAGAGGCGTTCGCCTAGGCTGCGCCCTACAGCAGGGTGTTCAAAGATCGCTTTAAATGCACTTTGGAATTACCGTGCCGACTCAAGGGGCGGACTGTCGTCCATCCACAATGCGATGACCCAATCACGTGCCTGGCTGGTGAGGAGAGAGATGACACAGACCCACGCAATCCCGTCAACAAATCGCTCTGGATGCTCCTCAATGTATAACCCACACTGCATTTAATAAAGCTTGGCAGTGATCCGGGTTACCGTCATACTTCTCCGGCATGGCTACCGGGACAGGAATGGGCGGAGAGGAGGGAAGATTGCTCGGTCTTCCATCAACTGGGTGATGAGCGCGGTCAGTTGATCCACCTGCGCTTGTAGCCTCTGGTTCTCCGCAGGGTCCATGATGTCTCGGCAAAGTATTCTGTTATGCCAGACAGACAGAGCAGGAGCGGACCCCGAGATGCGGTAGAACAGGTTTTTATTATTAATGCCAGGTACACCAAAACCAACAGGGACAGTCCAGAGGAGGAGTCGGGTCGACCGCCAGGGTTCAGTAGCCAGGAAGGTTAGTCCTACACGTAGGGACGAGATGGGAAGATGACAAGACGGGTGGAACCAGGAGGGCAGATCCAAAGATCGGGTCAGGGCAGGCTGGAAAGATAAGTGAGGGAGGCAGGGCAGGCGAAACGGGTAGGGCAGGTGAGACAGGCAGGGAAGACACAAGACAGTAAGACGCTCGGTACGGCTCATATACATGACAACAATACTTCGCCATCAAAGCAAAGTTCCCTCCGCTTTAAATGTGGAGTGATTGACATTCAATTGCCTACATTTGTCCAGTCCTGTCCCTCTGGACATGACACTGCCTATTATTGCTACCCCATTGGAATGGCGGGGTATGGACATTGTTGGTCCAGTGCGGAGAAGCAAATGGGTAATCGGCACATGTAGGTTGTTACAGACTATGCAATGAAATACCTAAAAGTCTTCCCCTTAATACCTGTTAAAGTAAAATCTGTGGCATTTACCTTGGTCCAATTATTTTCAAGGGTTGGTTTTCCTCTAGAGATTTTAATAGACAAGGGAACTAATTTTATGTCCATACTGCTTCAACAGGTGTACAAGTTACTTGATATTAAAAGTACATCAACTACTCCTTACCATCCTCAGACAGATGGGTTGACGGAACTATTTAACCCTCCGGAGCCTAGGGGTAGGAAACACTCTTTCACTGACTGGGGCATGATCACACATTTCTTCAAATATCATAAACTTAATTCAT
>JAODLD010000040.1:1545123-1560258 GCA_026781065.1 Mormyrops boulengeri | reverse complement strand
TAGGTATAGGTTTCATCCGGTTAAGAACCAAACGGTACATCGTTGCGCATCAACTATGTCCTTGAAATTCAAGTTCCGGATTAAAGCCTGTTATTGCATTTCGGGAAGTGTAGTGATATTATGGTTGACCTTAGTCTAACTTATTCGCTGTTGAACTACCTTTCCCAGACTTCCAGTGCTCATACGCTTATCTGTTTAGGCTTCAGTTTCGTAAGGAAGGGCACATGTGAATCCTTGAGTACCAGAGGAGGTAATAATTTTTGTATTGTCGTTTTTTTGATAAATGTTTGTTGTTTTTTAATTACTAGTCGGCATGCCTCTAAAAATAAATGGTTGATACGGGTATTTTTGTTTCACTTACTGGTGTTCTGTATTACCGTTCATTTCTGGATTCCGAAAAGTACCTGTTAACATTATTTCTGATTTTGATCTCTTATTTAATTGTGAAGATTTGCCACGTTCTCGCTGTAAATACTGTGATAAGCAAAATCTAGTTTTGATTTCTGGATACGTTTGAGCTGGTGTTTCAGCCACGACGTGAACGTTTTAAGCATGTATATAATGGGAGCTGCCGTGCTGTGTTTTATATAGCTAAAGTGTATTCGATGGTTTCCTATAAAGATAAGTTGAATCGAACTTGAGGATGTCGACGCTGTCTGCTGCTAGCTGTGAGTCATCTCCCTTGAGTGCAGTACCTCAGGAGAAGAAGCCGCTGAAGCCTTGTTGTGCTTGTCCAGAGACCAAAAAAGCAAGGGACACCTGGTAGGTTTAACTATCCGTACTTGTTAAATAACTACACAACTGCCGACAATAACTGCGAACAATGAATGGCGATTGCAGCATCGTCGAGAAAGGCGAAGAAAGTTGCATTGAGCTGATCGAGGCGCACAAGGAGTGCATGCGAGCGCTCGGGTTCAAGGTGTGATCGGGCACTTTGGAAAGGCGTGACGGGTAAGTGGGCAGAAACACCGAAACTTGCCATACTACCATGCCAGTGAGTGTTCGCCGACGGCGTGAGAGTAAATACAAATTAAATATTTAAAGATCGCATTCAAATTCATTTCTAAATAATTTAATATCATAATATTTCTGGAATACCGTCTGTGCCCTATTATATTTGTGTTACTGTTGGATTGGATGTCCATAAACCTATCGCGTTTTGTAGTTAACTGATTTTTTACATTGTGTTTGTCCCACATGGCACACACGCATTATTGCATCCTTTTGTATGTCCAAGGGCACGAAAGTGCTCTGTGCTTTTCTGGAGATAATTTGTGTTTAAACAAGGCCCATTTTGTGTTGATGTTGTAATAAAGGGGCCTGGAAAATGGCTCCTGGCCATCATATGTGGGGGTTATGAAATCATGAGTTATAGACACACAATACAGAATTCTGTTTCATGAGGCAAATGAATTCCAGCTAATAATTGCTGATTACCCAGTGTTTTTGAGGAAAAACATGAGCTGCAGGAAAGCTGAATGGATGTAGGGGAAGGTTTCTTCTGTATTTCTTAATGTCGGTTGGGAATGTAGGCTGTACAGGAAGCACTTTAAAGTCTGCCCATGGCAGGAAGTGAAGACACTGCTTGTTTCAGTTTCCTTGCTTCATGTCATGTGCTGTGGACTCCTTTCCCTTTGGCATAAGTGCAGTGGTACTTCCTGTATTTGCTGGTTTGTACTTGCTAACAGTCACACCGAAATACTAGAAAGATATAGTAAAAATAGATTGTCCGAAAGGCTAGACCATCGCGTGAACTGCTTTCTTTTCATGTGTGTGTGACTGACTCGCTCCCGTCTTCCAGCAGAATGGCGTAGCTGCAGTCCACACTTTGGGGGCTTCTTCAGTTACACTTGCACCTGAAGCATAAGAGAGGTTCTACCTCTAAAAGATGTCTGCTGTGGGCTTTTTTCCTCCTGTCTCCTGAGGTTGAGGTGACTTAATGCTGTTTATTTGTTGTTACTGTTGATTTTTTTCTGCATAAATCACGTTCTGTGTATTAAATTAAATTAAAAAAATCCTATGCAATCTGATGGTGTCCTCTTGGTTTTTCTATTTTTGCCATCCGTCACCCCTGGAATGGTAGTGCTGTAAAATGTGAGCTTCTGAGAGAGGTTCCGGTAGCTAAGCATTTCCGTGGAGTATCTGCCAAGACGGAGCTCCACAAATTACAAATGTACACTCGGGTATGTGTGTGCTGCCCTCTTCATAATAATTCAAGGACTCTCATTCTCACACTACATTCTTTTTGGGAGGAGGGGTTCTACTAATGGCAGCTGTGGCCTGCACTATGTGTTCTGGCCTTTAAATAGGACTGGGGGCTGCATCTCCGATGACAGGGTGTCTCTGAGTAACTACAGGACTGTGCTGGGGGAGCTAAGCTGATCACTCTGAGCACTAAAAATGTAGGTTAGCCAGCCTGGTATGAAGAGAGAATTTTCTTAAGTCTAAATAGGTTTACAAATGCTTTACAACTGTTATAATAATTTGTATCGTGTATTTAGTTGAAAAATGTCTCATAATACTTCAGAACACGGATGTCAAATTCAAGGCCGCTGGGTCATTACGGCCTGCGAAATGATTTTATGAAATGACAGATTTTTAAAAATGGCCCCAGAATACGGGTGTAACAGTACACAAAATGCACAGTTCAGTACAAACCTCAGTTTTGTGTACAAGGTTCTTTGCAATTTTGGTACAGCAGGGAAAACTGAATTTGTTTTGAAATTATTACTAAAACTGCAAACACAGGCACAATTAGAACAATTGTAAACCAAAAGCAATGTGTCTGATGTCACTGTGTCCGAATAAAGCCTAAGGGATGGTTATTTGCACATTGTAAAAATAAATATGTAAAATAAAAATGTAAAAATAAGACTGCCTAATAAAAATCAGAATGAATTAAATCTTGTGTTCTCTGCTACTGAGTATTAGACCAATCTGAATTTCCCAGCTAAAGCCCTAAATGTCCCAGGGAGACTAACTTGCAGAGGCTGTTTCTGCCTTGCTGTGGTTGTATACACATTTGGATGATGGTGTATCAAATGAGTCATCGCGCTGGATGTATTTCCACGCAACAAATACGAGTTTGGTATAATACTGCAGTTATAAGATTTTAGTTTATCAACTACTCTCTCTGTCTTTAATTTATTGGTAAACCAAGATGTTCCCAAACTACTGATTATGACTGACTGTAACCAGCATTAGGCATAGCCAACTCAAATCAATAATAAGGATTATGTTTTCCATGTTATACATCTACTTGTGAATTCAGGTTCTGTTTATATTAAGAAATCAATCCATTAAGTTTATTGTGTATACTGAATTTTGTAACTGAATGGCACATAACAGATGTTACTGTTACAGCTAACCTGGAAGTAGGGATCATCCTTTACTCTTCCTGACCCTCCCCCAGAGTAGGGGTGGTACCCCTGGCTAAAATTGCCCTCTGTGACCCTCAGATCTGGTCTCCTAATCATCCCCTGTATCTAACTGGCAAATTGTCTATGCCCCTTCACCACCTTAGCTACTGTGCTGAACTGGTGCAGAATGGCTGCTGTTGCATTATCCAGGTGGGTGCTACACAGTAATGGTGGTGGTTGAAGTGGCTCCCCATTGGTTCTGTGAAGTGCTTTCAGTGTTTTGAAAAGCACTATAAATGCAACTTACTTACATGCATACATACATACATTCATTCATAATCTTGTTTTGATTTCTTGAGACTAACTCAGCTTGTTTCTTATTTAAAAGAAGGATCCACCAGATGATGTCAGATAACAGCAGATGAATAATAGTTAATCAGCCCAGTGGATGCATTTGATTTAAAATTCACATTTATAAGTGTTAATTACATATAGTAAAGATTTCGACTAAATAACTACAAAGTTTAGGTCATATGTTATTAACTAAGTAAATATACCTTGTCCGGCTCACAAATTCTTTGGTGTTTTTAATATGGCTCTTTCAGTGACTGAGTTCGACACCCCGCTTTAGAAGGATCTATAAAAAGTAAAAAAGGGTTGACATATAATAATGAAACTGCAGGTTGGGAGTAAATGAACAGTTTGGTTTTTGTGTTTAAAGCCTCCCCACCTTCTCGTCAGCCCTTTGCCTTTGTATGGATGTGGCAGCTCCCAAAGCACTCCAATCTCTGATGTACTGAGGATCATTGCCCTAAAGCCTGTTCTGGGAGTGGCCTGAAGGGGGAGCCAAATATAAGGCTATGCTTTGCTGTCATCACTCTGTGCTTGCAAGACAGCCCTATCAAAAATTAATCTTAGACATTTCTCATTTAATCCCAATCAGACTGAAAAAAACCAATATATTCTGGTGAATATGGAGCAATTATAGAAGTAATTTTCTGCTTCGCTTAAGTCAAATGATTCTATTTAGGAAAATCAAATCTGAGAAATTATTCCTGAGAGCTCCCTGCTCTCATACATTTTACAGGTCTTCGTCATTTGCAGGGCGTCCCTCAGCTGTAACCCCCTCCAGTTTACCAGATGCCATAGTAGACTGCAAAAGTCATATATTGCCCCTTCTTGGTCCTCCAGCGACACTTTTCCTGGCAAGTTGCTATGTGTAGTAACTATATACTGTTTCTGCCTGCTGCCTTCTTGAGCCCCAATGACACATGGTTTTCCACCATAGTAGGATGGAGCTCAGAGAGCTGAGCTAAATAGCACCTCAGAGCAGCTCTGCTTTCATTATCTCATGCTGGGGAGGATCAGTGTATCCCTGATGGACCTGGTTTCCCGAAAACATGTCTAGTTTCAGACCAAAATGTTGAGAAGCTAAGTGTTGTTGCCCTTTTGAGATGCTTCAGCTGGTCCTGAAGTGTTCAGTGACTGAGCAGGCAGCTCCATGGCCTCACACTGGTCTGGAGTGCTGCTACTAACCTACTTTTGAGTACATGGAGTTAGCTAATTCTCATGGTGTTTTCGCGAAGTTTTCCAGTATTCTGCTTTGATGGTGTCCCTTATGAATGACTGATGTTTCGTCCATTGTGCCCTCCTCATGCCCTCTGCTTTCTGGGAAGAGCTCCAGGCTCGCTGTGAGCCTGCATTGGTTAAGTGCTTATGGAAAACGGATAGAGGGAGAAGCGGAAGTGTGTAATGATTAATGCCATACCTGACACGTTGCTGCATTTTATTTCACTACATTATTAAAGATGATCTCAGCACAGCAGGGAATTATTTCCATGATAAAATGTTTACAGCTGTGATCCCTGCATATCGCTATCAATCCCATCTCTCACAACTTTTGTGAGAATCAACTATAGTCTAAATCAGAGTTTGAAAGAGCTGTGCAGGACCCTTGTGGCTGCCTGGTTTCACTAGTCTTCTGGTTCTGAGTTCTGGTACATACTATTACAGTATGAAGTAATATGCTCTAAGTTTCGCCTTTAAATGTCGCAGCCTGCTGGTGTTTGGCACGCAAAAGCCAGTTGGGCGCACAGGACTGTCGCGGGGGTGTGTTGTGCCAGCTGTGAAACCTGACCTGGCCTCTAATCGTATCTCTTTAATCATTTCTAAAAAAAATGCCCCCGTTGCTACATGTTGGGACTGGTTCTGGTGATGCTCAGACGGGCCAGGGGACCGGTGCTTTAGAATTCTGGACCTACCTTCACCGCCTTCACCTACCTTTTCTGGGGAGGTGCCCTGGAAAAGCAAGCTGTATGCTGGGAACTTGCTTTGAGAGATTTGCTCTCTGTCCCCGACACCATGCTGGGTAGCAGCTCACACTGGCCATCTGTGATGAGGCTTGGCTTTTGGAGAAGCACAGCCACCTTGTTAGGTATGTCAAAAACAGGCTCTCTCTGGCCTCCGTTTGGACAGGGCTACCACTTCACCCGCACTATGATAAGTAGCTGCTCTGCTGTGTGTCATCGACACTCTCTTCCTTGTGTTTCAATTCCAAACATGGTGATCCTTCTAGGGGAATTTGCTGCTCCACCCCTCATTGGCCCCCACAAACTCTCCCTGTCGCCTGGTTCCAGGAGGTAGCTACACATTCCGAATGTATCCCTCTAGGGAAACAACCGCAGGGAGAAAAGGAACACACAAGCAGATGAAACAGAGGAAGGGAGAGTGGGAGGGAGAGCAGGGCTGCTAAGAAGACGTGGCAAAACTACAGAGGCTCTGGACCTCCGCTCAGGCTCCATACTGAGAGGGGACAAGTTCAGCGCTACAGAAACCCGGAGTGTTTCCAAGACAATTTGTAAATACTTCACAGAACGACGGACCATATTTCATTTTTCTTCTTTTTTTCCTATTAATGTGCCACATCTTTCTCAAAAACATTTTGCTACTTTATACGTTGGAGCCACTGTAGCTGAACAGGACATCATCATTACTTGAGTTGCAGTTCCCGATTAAGTAGGAAAGAAAAAGGAGTATTTTGTTTTTGTTGTAAAGCACATCAGAGCATTTCCAATTTTGGATGGGTTTTTTTATTCTTAAACTGACATACGTGTTGTCCGATTAATTGACAGCTATAGGAACTGGGCAGGATGTTGAATGGGAACACTACCACCTTGGATGCAGCGTCGACAGGACACCAGTTTTGTACTGTGTGGGGCAATGAGACAGAGGGGGCCTTCTATCACCTGGGTAACACGCTGCTCTGGTTGGGCTACATGGGTGGCAGCGGTGCCTACGGGGCTCTCTACATCTTTGGCTGCCTAGCTCCTGCTTTCTTGTGCCACGCAGTGTGGGGCTGGAGGCTTTTGTGTGGCTCTTTGCCTGTGGTGGTTTGGTCCAGCCTGCTGGGGGCGCTGTGCCTGTTGCAGCTGGCCCATCTTCTGTACCAGCTGCACAGAAATTGGCTGCCTGGGGAGGAGTTCCGGAATCTCTATTCTGGTGTTTACCTGCCGCTGGGCGTGCCGGTGTCCATATTCAAAGAGGTGGCTGCAGCCTGCGACTCCCAGGTGCTGTCCCTAGGCGAGGAAGAGACTTACGCTCTGGAGGGAAAGACAGCCATTGATCGGTTGTCTTTCCTGCTGTCTGGAAGGTGAGTCCCTTATCCCTCTCTGATCTGCACCAGGACTTCCTCATTGCCCTTGGGAAAAACAAAACAAAAATAGCTGTATCATCTGTTTTTTACACAACACCGCCCTGACAGATAAGAGGTCAAACAAATTGTACCATGTTTACTACTAAGCAGATGTGTAGTGCTGAGGGGGCGATTACAGTATTTTCTCGGATATAAGCTGCACATGAAGCCAATGAGCTGTCCAAATTCATTGTTGAGTGCATCTTCCTATGTGTTAAGGTATAGGTCCTGTCTGGCCAGGATGATACAGGGTTCATATACTGTAGAAAGCCCTGATGCATGAAGCAATCCTGGCAGCTTCAGATTCAAGCTGCCCTTGACCTTTGAGAGAACTCTTCAGTTCTCAAGATGTCTGGCTTGCATTCACAAACTTAATCTGGATTTTACTGCAGATGCCTTACAGTATATAAACCTCTCTTTTAGCACTTAAATATTTCTTTGTGTGTTGTTCTGCCAAATCCAGTAATGGAGAGCTGGGTCATGTTACATAACCTGTTTATAGTGAAGCAAACATGATTACCGACGATCAGGCCAGCCGCTTACTTAGCATACATGCAAAGACTGACGTCTGAATGTTCCTTCTGAAGTGACATTCATCTTCTGTGACACCTGGCTTAGGTTCAGATGGGCTCAGTCATTTTGTACCTGTGATAAAAGCATTTCTCCTGAACTGTTACAATAGAAACATCCATCTGTGAAAGGAACTTTGAGCCCAGTTGCACATAAATTGGCTTCTACAGTAAACTTTTGAGAACTACAATTTTTTCAGTGATAATTATCAGAGATGGTTATGTGGTCTGTAGTGGATCGAAAACAATCAGCTTGCTGGACAGTTCCACGTAACAACAGGATGGCACCCTCTGCTGGACATGCATGAAATACATTTTAGACAGAATGCACAAATGGGTAACTGTGGTAAATTGAGGGACCTGCAACACTATTAATGAAATTAATGAAATGTTTAGGATCTGTCCACAATGCCTGTGTTTGTATTTTCCTACCATTGACATCACAAATTTTCTGCTTTGAGAGTCGACCTGAGGGTTTACCTTCATAGTTTCATGGTAAAACTCCTGTGGGCATTGTCCACCTAGATTTTAAAAATGAACATTTAAAATTCCATGGTTAGTATCTTATATATGTACTTTCTGCATCCTAAATAAATCACCAGATAAAATTCAAACTGCACACACACACACACACATACATATACTGGATTTCATAAATAACTGCTATGTTTATGACCAATATTAACAAAAATAGCCCAGGAAGAGTTCAAAGTTCAATGTTTTTTTTTATTGTCACATGCACATTGTACAATGAAATCTTTGGCAGGAGAGCAGGAGGAGCCCATCTCAGTTAAATCAATCTATCCTATGTAACTTATTATTATTTGATGGCTTAACACAGGTTTTTATCCAAAGTGAGAAGCATCAGTCCATTTACCTGCTTAATATTTCACTAATACAATTGTTATTTAATTGAAGCTTATAAGGGTTCTGTCTTGACTAGACTCAGACATTCTTTGATCTAAATGGTCACTCCTGCCCAGGGTATACTGCCCCACAGACAGCAAACTGTAGCGTAGCAGAGGCGGGTGGGTATATTCTGCACATTCTGCTCCATGTCTGTGTCAACTGACTGTCTTCTCTCTCTCATGCGCTCTCTCTCACTGCCTGCTGCCTCGACTAGAATCCGGGTGTCTCTGGAAGGCCAGTTCCTCCACTACATCTTCCCATACCAGTTCCTGGACTCACCTGAGTGGGAGTCACTCAAACCCACAGAAGAGGGAAACTTTCAGGTACAATCAATCAGTGGGGAGGTTTCCAGCCAACACCAATTAACTGACCACGGGTTTCACCAGCCTTTATGCAACAAGCTAGAAACAGTTGCACAAGTTTGGCTGCTATAGCATCTGAGATGTTCTTCTTAATCAAATATTTGAGAATTTTCTCTGGTCCACTTACAAACATCTGAGTAGAGTCACAAACCTTAACTTGTTTAACTTCTCTCTTCTAAAAATACATAGATACAAACATTAGAATTATTTAAAGAATACATAAGATGTAGGTTACTTTGAGGACTGCCCCAATGACCTCTAACCTTTGAACTGACAGGTGACCTTGACTGCGGAGACGGACTGTCGCTACATCTCATGGAGGCGGCGGAAGCTCTACCTGCTTCTGTCGCGCGATCGCTATATTGCACGCCTCTTCTCCGTCATGCTGGGTAGCGACATTGCTGACAAGCTCTACTCCCTCAATGACAAGTTGTTTGCCAGGAGCAATGTGCGTCTAGACATCCGCCTGCCTAGCCTTTACCACGTGCTGGCCCCGCCCTCTGCAGACCCTGGATCTGCCCAGCAGATTTCACACTCATTCAATTCCAGCTTGGGTCTTCTGGAGGGGAACGCAGATTCTCCAGTCGTCCATGGCCAGCCCCGGCCCCGCTCCTTGGATATGGAGAGGCTCTTTGGTGAGGACTCCAGCAGCCTGATTCTGGAGGACTTTGCTGACATGACAGGCTCCTTCATGGAGTATGGGAGTGAGAGCAATTATTTGAAGTAGTAGCGAGTGGCAGTGAAAAACTAGAACACAGGCTATTTGCTAAGCCACATGTAAGTATGGGAGCAGGACCACGCTTGCTTTGTGGTGACACACAAACTAACCTGACTAATGAAATGGAGGTGGGCTTCAAAACTTCATGTCACAGACATGATCATCAGTAGACATTGAGCACTGTCTGGAGCATTGATTTAGGAGGGGCATGATCCAAGCATACAATATCCTGGGGGTCAGTTCCAATGGGTCCGTTATTGCTGATTTAATGCAAGGCTGAAAATAGAGGGTAATTTTGTATAAATGAAACCCATCTTTATGTAAAAGACTTTTTTTTGGGCGGGGGGTCTGGAATAAACAAATGATGTGGAGACTGAGATATGCAAATGTTGCATATCCAAGACAGCTAGTTGGGCTGAAAGGACTCTTGTACTTCGCAATACATCATGTTCTTATTCTCCCTTTGTTTCTGCTCCAGTTCTCCAGATACATTTTTGGTTGATTGAACACCATGGCAGGGGTGTGTGTGTGTGTGTGTTGAGGGGTACACTGTGTCCAGACAGAATTAAACTCACTTGGAGCATAGCCCGGAGTGGCTTGGTGCTTCTGGGACAGCTGCAGAGCGATGGTGGCTGGCTACGCCTGGCACGATCTGTTACTGCTTGTTTTTAATGAAGGGAGTAGGAAGGGGTTGTGTGTTTGTGTGTGTGTGTGTGGGGGGGGGGCAGTCAATGCAAGGGCCTGAATGGTTGAGCTGTTAAAATGGTTCTTTCATCAATGAGTTCATCAGAATGATTTCAGGCTGAAGTGACACTTTGACCAAAGCCTTAATCTGTAATAGAGCTACACACAAGCACCCCCTTTATTCACTCACCCAAACCTCTGTACTAATTTGGATTATTCCCTAGCAAATTATGGACTTTTGAAAATGATACTGTGGAAGAAAAGAAAAATGAAACCTCTTTTTGGACTGGCAGCCACTTTATTGTGTGTGCATGTGTTTTTGGAGAGGGCTCTCATTTCATGTCTTTTCTGTGACAGTGTTACGATTTAATCGAGTGAGTGTGCTAATGTGGTGACAGGGTGCTCTGATTTCCTCATGTGACTTTGCCTGTTTGACCTGAGGGAGCGGAGAATAACAGCAGCTGCGATTGTTGACCCCCTCCCCCCCAACAGGGGACCATCCGCCAGGACAGCCTTGTCTCCACTGGCAGAGAAGACGAGCGCCTCTGGTTCCCACTGACACTCCGAGTCTATGAGGACAGCACAGCCCACAGACCAGGCAACACAAAAAAACCCCATGGCTGGTTGGGGGCTCACAGACACTCTGCACTCCCAAACGGGAGGAAAGTAGAAGATGCTCCTTCGTCCACATCGCACCTACCTCCACATAAGCAGTCCTGTATGACTCCTGTGTCACTGTATCATGCTCAGCCCATGCAGTTCTCCCACTCTGAGCAGCTGCTTTCCTGTACTGGGAAATCCTCCCTCCCGTTTCAGGTGTCATGCTCTGTACAGTGTAATTCCACATCCGTAGGGTGAAGCTTTCAGGGTTACTAAAATACCCTGGTGTTTGGAGTCACTCCCAAGGGATGCTGCCCTCTCTCGTGTCTTTGTTTTCTAGATGGATTAACAGCTGTTTCTTTCAAGTATCATGTGCATTTATATTGTTAAGGCTGAAGAGGTTACAATGCGAGAATGAACCATAAAGTGCTGGCATGAGAATTGGGGCATGAGTAATACAGCATCACCCATATTTTTTTACATGCAATTTAATATATGTTAATATTTAAGTATACTTTGGCACATAGATTAGCATGCAAAACAATAAAGGACGACATCCTATATCATCTGCCTGTTTTGTACCAGGTTTATGTGAAGTTTTATGTTTTTAAGCACTGGCTCTGAAGTGGCAGGCAGGGGCTAATTTGTGTCTGTAGGGTCGGCTTCCAGTATTTAGGCTGGGAGGCTTTTTTGTTGGTGGCGGTTGCTGGATATAGGTAAGAAGATCCGTAGTCTGTATCCACATCTTGTGGAAGCATCATGCTCTCACTAGCTCTCACACGGCCGCACAAGCTCATGTGACCACAGAGAGCCCTTCATCAAATTGAAACTCCCCACACACAGTGGAGTGTCCTTGCTGCAAGAGATCACATACATGTAATGCAGTATAGTCCATACACTTATACACACAAACTAGAACTGTTCTCTCACATATAATTGAACAGCAAATTTCCAAAACTCATTCAGTCTATTTTTTGTTGTTTTTGAGATGAGACCACCAAATGACCTGAAGTCAGGCTTCCTCGTCAAATATTGGGATAATACAGCAATGAACTTTTGTTACATTACCATAACTCAATTAGTTCACAGAAATTCTCAAAACTGTATCCTATGAAATGAATGGGTTTTAGAAATTTGCTCTTCAGTTACAACACGAAAACGTCAACTGTCTTTGCGTCAATGTCATACCTAGAAGACAGCAACTCTGAGATGCAGAGGGACATGAAGTGAATTTCATCCTTTTGGTACCAGGCTCCTGTGTTCTTCAGGTGGATGGAATTGACCTTGCAGAGCGACATTGGGTGGGCCATCACCTGCTTGTACATGGAGTTCTTTGTGTACCTGTAACACAGAAGTGTTGCTTCAGCAACACACCTTCAACTGCAAGCGCAAACCCACAGACACACAGACAGCTACATGCTGGCAGACACTCACAGTTTGATGGTCTCTTTTGTGTCAGGATGTCCTGGATGACTGAGGGTCACCTGAACTTCAGCGCTCTTAGACAGCGGCCACACCTGCAGCTCCAGCAGGATGTGATGAGCTGCAAGATGTAGGCTGGATATGAGCTACAAAATTCAGGCATTCAAGATCAATTAAAATAATAGGCTGGCTGAATTTAGAGCACTCCAGGACTAAGGGCACATAGAAGACAGGCCCTCTGCACTCACTGCAGAAGGGGGCAGCGCTGGTGGTAAGCAAAAAGAGCTTCTCCTCCTGGGGCAGAGGATCTATAATGATGCCACTCCTTTGCTGGAGTCCTACACGATGTTGTTGGGAGGTACACAAAGAAATTCCACCATAAGAATGACACTTTCAAAGGCATGCTTTCAATGGTGAAAATGAACCATTGAAAAGTAGACTGAATATTAAATCAACATTGAAAGACTGATTAAAAAATGATTTTTAATTTGCAATACTGATCATATATTATTTATTATAATGAAGTATCGCCTGTAGTAGATGATTAAATAGACATAATTTGAGATATATTATTATCTGTTGTTTTCCTTGCAATATTGGGTGTGCAATGATTTCACGGAAAGAGACACTCAGCCTATTTCAGGACATGTTCCATTGAAGGTCTTCTTGCAGTCCAAGCACTGTCCATTGAGAAATTCTTTGTAAGTTGGGCATGGAAAGCCCCACAGGGGACAGGTGCCATTCAGTGCGCTGATGTACACATGTATCGCCCTCATGTGGTCACAAACGACATAACCGAACCCTGGAAATCAAACCAGATGTGCCAACAAACATAATTAGTTATCCCTTGATGAGACTAAAGATTTATTCAGCATCTATACATTTTTACAGGCAATAACTGTTCTGTATACCTTATGCAAGTAACTGAATTATTTTTGCCACATTCCTGGAAATCATCTGGATAGAAATTTCAAATGGAAGAAGTGATCTGATTATTTGTGTTAAAAAGCCGGAGTTTGTTGAGTTGTGTGTGTCAACTTACTCAGAGGCCTCAGAGAATGTGTACAACCAGGCTGGTCTTTTCCCCCATTCAGAAAAAAGCTAACATGTCCGACAGGGATGGAGATGCCAAAAACTGCAAAATACCATCGTACATATTAGACCAGAGGTTTCCAAATTAAGGAGTTAGTGTCTTGATGCCTAAACTAGTGTTATGACAAAAACTATTGTCAACAAAGATTTCTTCATTGATGAAAATGAGACAATAATAAAATGCAAATTACATGATGGCAAAAATTATGATAAAATATGCCACCACTTTGGTCAATGAATAAAAATTGGACGGAAATGTTAGCAAACAACAACTTGGAAACTGAGCCAATTAGAAAGTCTTTAGTTAGTGTTGATTGTAGTTGCACATCATTGGATAATGTTGATTTAACCGACTTCAAGCTCTGTAAAACAACTGTTTTGTCACTATGTCTGTGTCACTGTTGGCTTTAGGTAGGGAAAACATACTGGCATATGGATAAATTTCACATTTAATGTGAAAGAAAACAAGACTCGGTGCAAGCCGTGTGAAGTGGCAGTAATAACTAAAAACACCACAAACAGCAAAGTCCATCCATCCTTTCAGCTTCTGTAACTGTTTATCTTATTCTGGGTGGTGGGGGGTCTGGAGCCTATCCTGGAGGCTATGGGCGCAATGCAGGGAACTAAACAGCAAAATGCCTTTCTGAAATGAATAGAAACAAAGCTGAATAGAATCTGCTTTATCTTTTAATGCATTTGAAATATTCACTGTTATTGAATTTTTAAAATTTTATTTTATGAAAAATAAAGTTCATATAAAGCCATTTTAGAGTTAGTAGAATGTTTAACGTTACAAACTTAACAAGAGTTAAATCTGTGTCCTTAAAGACCACGTGTTCAAATGCAATTACATGCATTAGAACAGCTTCACAGAGACTTTCTTTAGGAATCTGTAGATAAGATAGAGAGAGACCAGTATGTGTGTGTTTTTTTCTTTTTTTGGGGGTGGGAGGGGCAAGAAAATCTTCTTATCTGCAAAAGGGGGGCCTGGCAGAAAAAGTTTGGGAACCACTGCTGTAGACAAACTGTTCCTAGCACAGATACTTCAATTTCTCCTTGTTACAAATCTGTAAGAATACTGCAAGGAATTTGAAAAGATTACCACTGAAGTGAAAAGCACGTTACATCCCATCATGTAATTGCCCAGTTAAAGTAATTTAAAAATAATAACACAAAGACATTTTTCCAGTGACCCTAATCAAGATGAGTGGTTAGTAGATGGATGGACTAAGAGAAAATGGGAAGGTCACATAAAAGGAGACAGAGTCTGATTTGGGTGCACATAAGCTACTCACCATCAGTGTCTGAGTGTATGGCTTCAACAAAAAGAGCATCCGTAGGGTCTAGGCGGTTGTATCGATCATGTCCTTTAAAACTCGGTCCTGCTGGATCCAAACCTGGTGGCCAGGACCAAAAGTCAGAATGAATGATTTCAATACGAGATCACAGTTATTTGTCTGTTATGCTGTTATATGGACAAACATTGAAAGAGATAAAACTTTGCCAAATTAATATTACAGTAATATTTTTTCATATTAAGAATCTGTGATCAACATCAGTTACCTAGAGATCCTGTTCTTTTTGCAGAGTGAAACCAATAGCATTTATAAAACATTTAGAAACTACAGCACATGTTAAGTTGATTGTATCAGGTCCATCCATCCATCCATTATCTCCCGCTTAATCCGAGGTCGGGTCGCGGGGGCAGCAGTCTAAGCAGGGAAACCCA
>JAODLD010000040.1:1481187-1499663 GCA_026781065.1 Mormyrops boulengeri | reverse complement strand
CATCTTGGATTCTGAACTCGGGATCCTCTGTGCTGCTCCGAGATATTTCTCGGATCTCCGAGAAACGGGAGTGCGCAGGCTTCAAAACTCAGAACCCGACTCAGAATACGAGTTCCGAGGGCAAATGGAACGCACCAAAACTGTCTGAAATGCGTTGACAGAGACATTTCAGGGATTTTGAGTCATTCTGCGCTACAGATGGGTTAATTGCGTAAAAAATTTTAATCAGATTAATCATGATGATGGATTAATCTGCGTTAACCCGTTAATTTTGACAGCCCTAATATACAGTATATTTAACTAACTGCAGCCTGGTTCTTCACACTTTCTCATTAATGAAGGGCTTCTTCCTTGCTTTATGGGACTTCAGTCATGCTTCTAGGAGCCTGATACGAACTGTCCTAACAGTGCACTTCACACCTGAACTTAATCTTTCCCATTCCTTTTGAAGGTCACTTGATGTTATCCTATGATTCATGGGAAACTGTTGGATAAGTTGACAGTCATCCTAGGCATTAGAAAGTCACTTCCGCCCTTTACCTGGGTGGTTTCTGGTCATTCCCAGTGTCTCCTGCTTCACCTTATGTCAGGGTTGGCGCCCATCTGACCCTGTCCTACGTTTTCCGTTTTGACCTGCAGGTGGCTGGCCATCCTTTTCCCTATTCCATCATGTCCATTAGCCCTAGTGTGTTTTCCCTGTTTCACAGGCTATCCCATAACTCAGTGGGTTGAAGATGTGGCTCAGAAGCTGTTAATCCTAGGATCATGGGTTTGAGGCTGGCCAGGGCCCAGTTGAACCTGTTTACTTGTATTTATTGTTTTTGTTTCCCCAGTGTTTGTTACTTCGTTTCCCACTTATAGGTTTGCCGTACTTTTGTCCTGTTCGAATTTTGGTTCCATGTTACTTATCCCAGTGTAGTAATTCCCAGTACGTTCAGTGTTTGTTGGAGTTTTCCTAGTTTTGTGTTCATCAGTATAAGTTACTGCACCTGTTGCCTGTTTTCCCTGTGCTGTTATTGGTTAATTGTCTTATGTGTCACACCTACCTCTTCGTTAGCTCAGTTGTCTGTTGTATTTAAGTGCTTGCCCTCCTTCTGTTCCTCGCTGATTCATTGTGTGAATGCTACTGTGTGTTTGTCACCCTGGGCTATTGCCCAGTCCTGTTCCCTGTGTTTTGCTTGGTTCCATAGTTATGTTTATGCTATGGTTTTCAGTTAATCCCTTATTTTTTCCCCTGTTGTTTTTCTGAGCCCTCATGGTCCATTTGTTTTGTAGTTTTACCCAGTGTGTTCAGTGTCCCCAATAAATCCATTTGTCTTGGAACTTTTTAGTGGATCGTCACCTTTTTTCCCCACCTGTGCCATGCCGCACCTCAACACCTTATTCTTTTGTACATTTTGTACTGTCTTAGAAATTTTTAACTGGGAAGCAACCTGCTGCTCAGTATAGCGTATAACAGTATAACAGAACCATGATTAAACCAGGATTTAAAAATGCAGATTTCTTTAAAAATATAGAGTGGCCTCTTAATTTTTTCCATGACTGTATTTCTTATTGTTTTACAGAGTATGATTGTGTATGTGACAAATAAACACTTGAAACTTGTTTGGAGCCTGGTTGTATCATAATATACATCATTTGGTCCTACCTTTAACTGGCTGTCAAGTCAGTGATTTTAAAAGATGTATTCCTCAATATTATCCGTACTTAAACTTATCAAGGCATAAATAATTTACCAGTAACTACTGAAATATGTATAAGCTTGTAAAGCATGCGTTTGGTAAATCAAGGTTTGCAGGCCTGCATTTTAATTTTCCATCCATTTTCTTAACCCACTTGCCCTATTCAGGATCACATGAGGTCTGGAGTCTATCCTGGAAGCCATGGGCACAAGGCAAGGAACAACCCAGGACAGGGCACCAACCCATCCAGTGTGCGAAATACGAGGGGGTCTGGGGGGGTCCGACACCCCTGATTAGCCCATGAGACCCCCCGAAAGCCTTAAAAGCAAAATTTTAAGGGGGTCTCAAGATCGATATTGCGCAACAATAGGGAGATGGGGACCCCCCTGAATATTGAATGTTATTTTGCACACTGAAACCATCCCAGTATACACTCAATACAGGAAAGTTGGTAACTCCAATTCACCTTAGCATGTTTTTTGGACTGTGGGGGGAAACCAGAGTGCCTGAAAGAAACCCCACAACAACATGGGGAGAACATGCAAACTTTACACACATGGAGCCATGGTGGAGGCTCAAACCCAAGTCTCGGAGGTGTGAGGCAAGAGTGCTAACCACTGTGACCCCCTCATTTTTAATTTTTCATCCAAAAATGCTGAGGTTGCCATGGTGATGTCATGGCTAATACTGTTGCCTCGCAGCTCCAGAACTGAGGTTTTGAACCCTGGCGCTGTGTGTGTCCCTGCATGTTTGTAGGAATTAGTTCCAGGTTCTCCGCTTTCCCCCTACTGTCCAAAGACAGCAACTACGTGAGCTGGCATCTCTAAATTGTCCTTAGCGTCTGATTGTGTGCATGTGTTTGCCCCGTGATTGATTGGCGTCCCATCCAGGTTGTCCTCTGCCTTGTGCCCTTGCTGCCTGGAATAGAATCCAGCCCTGCCGCATCCCTGTACTGGATAAGTAGTTGGAATATGGATGGTTTGGAAAAAATGCTGTGCAGATGGATTATAACCAACAGATGGCAGTGCAGCATTGGGTACTGTAGCTGAAATTGCACCATCTATGATTTTTGTCTTTTGGGAAGCCATGGTTCTTTTGTAAAGGGAAAGTAACCATTAGTACGACAGTTTGGCTCTGTTTCAAATCAGACTGAATGGATTTCTGTCAAATTCCATTTTCATATGTAATCTAATTTTCCCACGTAATCCTGAAATAATGACAATTGTGACAAGAGTAATAAGATTACTTATTATGTGAATATTTTTCCTTATTTTAATAATCATTTTATTTTCACATTTGTAATGAAAAATGTTTTATATTCTTTTATTTTTCTGAAAAGAAATAGAAAACACTAATTTTAGTCAAACATTTGTTACATTACACTTTGTTAAATAATGCTTCAGATCTTTGTAAAGGAGCACCCATGATTACAGACACTTATAATATTGATAAATATTTCTGCTGTATCAATGAAATGTGAAAAGTTCTCACTGCGGAACCTACGTGCATGTGCACATTAAATTAAATAAAACATTGTCTTGTATTAATAAACAGGTTGCAGTGCAAGTTGCATCAGTGCACCCAGGGGAAAACTTGGAAATTCTGGGGCCCCTGATAAAATGTCATCTTGTAATTTTATGTATTCTAGGGCCCCTGTCAAGCGCCGAGTCCCCTGAATCTGTCAGGGTATCCATGCCCCCCCAACGCCCCTGAGTACACCCGACTGGCAGCTTTAAAAGTGCTGATGTCCCTTTTGTAACTTTGAGCACCTGCTTCTCAAAAAGTACCAGTACAGTTGGTATTACACGGGCCAACAATGCAGAAAATGATTATTTAAGTTGCACTTAGATTTAATCTACTTAGGCTATTTAACAGGGGAGTTTCTAGCTTTTGAAAAGGTCAGGGTCTAAGTCAAGTTTACCTAGGGCTTGACTTTTTGTTTTGATTGGCATTTGAGCTAAAAGACTCGGCTAGACTTAAAATACTCAGGGATAAGCTTAAAATTCTTGGGGCTAAGCTTAAAATACTCGGGGCTAAGCTTAAAATACTCTGGACCTAATGACGCCCATGCCATATAACTGTAATTTGATTTTTTCGCAGATGTTCCAGTTTTGGACGAATTCTTACACATTATTTTATATATATATATAAAACTTGCTCATATAAAGTTTCTCCAGTCATAACTCCTTGCAAGGGAGATTTTTTTCCAGCTTACATTAATATCTAGGTTACCCATACTTCAATCTGCTTTGCAAGGAAGGGGGTGTGGGGGCGGACTGCTATAGGTTAAATAACTGCGTAACCCTATGTAACCTGGGGAAGCACATCAGTGATTTGCGAGAAAACTGGGCAGCTCACTTCCTTGGTGCTGGGCTTCTAGTGAGCAGACTGCAGGAAGGACTGAGTGCAAATGTTTGTGAAACCTTCTCTGGGGTGATGGAGTCCTTTACACTCGCCATGTCGTGGTGCCATATCCATCGCTGATGTGTTATTCATCCCCCCCGTCCACAAAATAACAATGTGACAAAATAATAAATTGCCTATTGTTTTAGGCTTTCCCTCATCCATGATAGATAATTAATTTATGGTAATTCAGCTTTAT
Organism: Mormyrops boulengeri; assembly: GCA_026781065.1. NCBI lineage: Eukaryota > Metazoa > Chordata > Actinopteri > Osteoglossiformes > Mormyridae > Mormyrops > Mormyrops boulengeri. The sequence goes on along the minus strand of JAODLD010000040.1, from coordinate 1,495,379 downwards.
CAGATGCGATCCAGACATAACCGTGACAGTAGTTTTGCGCAGAGGAGAATACCGTGAGCCTGCTAGGCCTATTTAAAACCAAGACGCCAGTCTGTTTGTAGCGTGTGACAGAAACCCAAAGCCCATAACAAATGGTTAAGGTCAGTTCTGCATGACACAGTAGACAGGAATGCCAGTGGAAGACGTCATCGTTCGTCTGTGCCTAAGCCCTCACTGGTTTTCTGCATTTTTGGATGCAGCTCTGAGACAGCTCTGTTTTTCTCAAGACTCCAGATTTATTGTTATTTATAAAGAAAATAAGAACTGCACGCTGATCCTTTAAGGTTGGGCTATATAAAGAATCATTGCTGAAAAGACAAAAATAAAATAAAAAACATACAATTTAATACAATATATTTCAGCAGTATTATCAAACGTTATTGCAGTTATATTGTGTTTGCTTAACGTTCAGATGAATTACAGCTCATCTAAAATGGAAACGGTAATATATCACGATCACCGTGATGGGCTGGGAGGGTAACGGAGAGTTCTTGCGTCCCAGTTTTCATTGCCAGCTGAACATACAATCTGATTTGGTATGCTTCCAACTTAATTATTTATGTTTTTAGGATTGTTCTTGGAACATTACAGTTTACGTTGCCCTCCGATGAATTAGATGAGTTTTGCGTGCATTTAGGGATGTTCTGTTAAGCCAACAGCAATTGTCCCAGATGCCAACTCTGTATGTTAAAGTAGTGGTGAGAGATATCTGGCAATGATTCCCCTTGGCTCTTTGAAACCTTCTGACAAATAGTTTGGGCAGCAGCAGTTGATCGCTCTATGAGCAGTTTTCTCCAAAACACAAGCTTCCTGATTCCCACCGTCTCTCCTGTCCGTAGAGTGCCAGATCCTGGTCAAATGGCGGAACAGTGACTGATCCTGTTGCATTTGTTGATGTTGCATTTGAAGAGAAGGGAAAATGGAAATTCGATATGAGAAGTTCTTTTGTGGACATTTTAAGAAGTGGGCCTAATGTCCATGTCCAACCATCTTCCAGCTACTTATGCTGAGCAGGTCCCGGTGGGAGGGGCACAGAGTGTAAAAATCTTGCTATTTTTGCCATACATTTGATGGTAGACTCAGTGGCGCAAAAATGGGGTATGCAGTATATGCGGTGCATATGGGCGCACCGCCAGGGGGGGCGCCAAAACAAGGGAGGGACAAAAAAAATATCATTGACATCTATGTTTTAAAACTGTTCTTGTGCTTTTAACTCATGACTATGCTCTAAATATGCTGTTTAAAATATTTAAGAAACGTAAGGCCTGGCAAATTGCAGTAGATGTTATGACCAGCGATGTTGCTGCGACGGGCACCGTCTCCTTTACTTTCCTTAGTGCTAGTTGGGGGGGCGCTGCTGAGCGTCTATTTAGTAGTAGCCAGAGTGGTAGTAACCTGTCGCTCATTGACGTGGTGGGGCATCTATTTGCGGCAGGATGGAGAGAGCAAAAAAGTTATCAGGTGCTCAAGGCAGAAAGAGAAAAAAGAAAAGGAGAAGGCGTGCGAGGGGATGCGGCAAAAAATGTTGATGTGGGTGAAAGACAGCAACAGGTATGAACTATGATGGAAACAAATGTCACTTATGTGCAAGCTTGTGCCCAGCGTCAGGGATTAGGCCATGAACTTCACAGAAAACTAGGCTAGATAGTGCTGCTGCTGGCTAGCTTATTTGAGTTAGGCAAGCTGAAATTGCATAGCTATAGGCAAGGATTTAGAAGCCGTTTGTGAAATTGATTGAAATGTGGTGCGTGCATCGATCGTGAATGAAACGTATCGTTATCATCGGTCGGATTAGCACCTGATCATGTAATCACTGTTCATGGATAGCTAGCTAACACATGGCTGACTGAGAGTCGGATGAAAGTAATACGACGAGTCACGACGACACCGTGAACTAATGTACATTGCAACTAGGCCTATATGTAAATGTAAATATATATATATATATACACACACACACAGTGGTACCTCGACCTACGAACAGTCGGTTCATGGACAAATCGGGTTACGAAGCAGAAAATTTTGTGCCGGTTCACGTGTTTCAGGCTGCGAACACAGAAACATCCCCCCCCCAAAAGGGTCCACTGAAACCGCCCCAAAGAACCAGCCGAAACACGAAGACGTGTACATTATGCCGGACGGTTGTGGAATGTATAAAAAAATACTTGTTGTAGATATATGTCTTTACTATATCTCTTCAGAGGTCGAATATCTGAAAACAAAAAAAATAGAGAGACAGAACGTTCTGTTATAGCGGTACCTTTCAGTGATTGATAAACATGTTTTTGATGGGTTTTAACAGTCACATATCTATACATAAAATTACAGTACTTCATTAATAACATAAATTATTAAGTAACTCCTATTTAAGTATTATATTCTCCATTCAAACATAGTGGCAACTGCGTATTGTTTGATTACAGTACAAACAAAGAAGTTACTGTATTTTTCTTGACTATTACTCAGCCTTTTAATGCTAATTGTTTAGTTTTTCGCGGGTATGTTTTGTGGTTCTTTTCCGTGTTTTGGCGTTTTTCGAGCAACCAGCCCGCCAACAAGCGTTGTGTACGTATTTGTCCGCCTTCCGTAAACATATTATTTGAACGAATTATTTATATTTACATTATTTTAAATGGGAAAAATTGATTCAGATCGTGAACTTTTCGAGTCCTCGAACGAATTAAGTTCGTGAGCCGAGGCACTACTGTATATATAAAGCAACTATATATTTAATGCTACACTTTCTTACTTTTGTCGTTTTTTATGGTGAAAAATGTGAAATCTGTTTAAATAAACTTCAGTAAGTGAACTGTAAAACGGGCATGTTTTTTTCATATCTTTTTTTTGGGGGGGGGGAGGGGGGCGCCAAAATTGTTGTTGCATACCCCCCAAAAAGTGAGTAGTTGCGCCCCTGCCTTCTCCAAGTCCACAAAGCATATGTCGACTGGTTGGGCAAACTCCCATGGACCCTCCAAGACCCTGCTGAGAGTATAGAGCTGGTCCACTGTTCCACGGCCGGGGCGAAAACCACACTGCTCCTCCTGAATCTGAGGTTCGACAATCGGACGGACCCTCCTCTCCAGAACCCCTAAATAGACCTTACCAGGGAGGCTGAGGAGTGTGATCCCCCTATTGTCCTCCGGTCCCCCTTCTTAAACAAGGGGACCACCACCCTGGTCTGCCAGTACAGAGGCACTGCCCCCGATGTCCACGTGATGCTGCAGATGCGTGTCAACCAGGACAGCCCCGCAGCATCCACAGCCTTAAGGAACTCCGGGCATATCTCATCCAGCCCCGGGGCCAGGCCACTGGACTTTTTAACCACCTCAGCGACCTCCGCCCCAGAGATAGGGGAGTCCACCCCCAAGTCCCCAGACTCTGCTTCCTCATTGGAAGGTCGTGTCAGTGGGATTGAGGAGGTCTTCGAAGTATTCCCTCCTCCGACCCAAAACGTCCCAAGTTGCGGAACCTCTTGCCGCTGTAATATGCCAAAACAAGTTTCCACTCCATAAATTGGACAAAATCCCCAATACTACCCATACATGGTGAGTACTGGAATGCTGCAGCTTGCCACTCACCTGTCCCCATTCCCACTGGCAACATCAACATCTCTGCCAGCCTCTCAGAATTATTCCACCTGAATTTCATCCCATTATTAAAGAAAAATTGAAGATGATTTAAACCGATGGATAAACCTACCTCTCTCATTGCTCGGTAGAATAGCAACTGTAAAAATGAGCATATTAGCAAATATCAATTACCTTTTTATGATCCCAACTCAACCCACAACAAAATGTTTTTTTTTACTTATCAAATTCCATAATAACAAAATTTTACTGGAAATATAAAACACTCCGAATCAAACTGGCAACATTACAGAAACACAAAAATCAAGGCAGACTAGAAGCACCAAATTTTCAAAATTACTACCTAGCAAATCAACTACAGTGCATCAACAACTGGATTCACCCAAACCAACAGAACAATTTATGGTTATAAATAGAACAATTAGTATGCAAAGAAATATCAATCTCTGATTTATCATTTCTAAACATCTCCATAAAACACCATAACTGCTTTAACAAAAGAGTAATTTCAACATGCTTAACAGCCTGGTGGCAAATCAACAAAATCTTCAAATTTACAATAAAACTTTGTAAATACTTAATTCTTAGAATTCTTAATTCTAAAATCAATATATCAAACAACACTTTACTACCATTTCCACGTGTAAAAGAAATAAAAAAACTGACACAAAGAAAATTCTCTCAAAATTATACAAGCTAACATGCAATGTAGATCCAACAATTTCCATCCCAATCGGAGCCTGGGAAAAGGACCTATCATCTACAACAAACACAGAATTCTGGACAACGCACATAATCACACTCAGTCACGCACTGACACACTCAATTCCTCAGTGCAATCATACCCCAATTGCTGCATCTCGTAAGCTCTCACAACTTCACAGAAAATCCCTAAATATCCCAGTGACTGTATGGCTTTGCTTTATCCTGTCCTGTCTTGTGTGTGTAAGTCAATCCGCACAGTCTTATAACATCATGCCTTGTCTGTCTTACCTGCCATTTCTTACGTGTCCATCTGTGTACCATTATGTCATAATGGGGATGGGTAGGGTGTGGGCATAGGTGATCTGGTTTGGAGTGGCTTCACTTAATGTATTGATCAGTTGTTCAGCTACTTAAAAATAAAGTTGTCCTTCGAAGAGAGGGAATGATGGTTGGGTATAAAATCAATCAATAAATAAAATAAAATAAAATAAGGGACACAGGCCAGGGCAAAACAAAGGCAGGGTAGGGTAATGGGACAGGGACCAAGGTGCGATAAGAGGAAGTGGGGAATGTTTGGGGAGTCTCCTGGACCCTGGGGAAGTGGGTAGTGACCCTTGAATGCAAACCCTCCTGGGCCCATTCCCAGCAAAGCAGGGCCAATCAGGACTGCAGGGCCGTTAAGCACTTGGGGGCCGTCAATGACCGGACTGGGCATGACAAGACAAACAAGTACTTCAATACAAAGACTGACAAGGGGTATCAAGCAACAGGTGTGGCTCATCAGGGCCAAGTCAGGGAGGAGGCAAGAGGGTCAGGTGGACATGACAGGCAGGACTTACACATACAAACATACAAACATGCAAAAGATTAAAAATAAGATTACAATGTGAAAGACATCAAAATATGTACATCAAAATATTTAAAAAATTATGTCAAAGTAGTTAATCATAATATTCTTCAGAATAAGCTAATTGCAGTCATGACAAATGAACCTGACTAATTATTAGAGTGGAACACGCGGTTTCAGTTATCTGCGGTTTACCATGGCCTTAAACAAAAGTTTTCCAGAAATGGTTCATAAGTTTCAAACAGCACACCAAGCGAGTACAACAAACTAATTTTTCTTTTTACGGGGTATGTATGGGTACATTTGGTATATTTTGGGGCAGTGTGTGGCTCAGTGGGCTAAGCCTGTGTGCTTGTAATCACAAGGTTGCCAGTTCAAACCCAGCCTTAGCACGTCTGCGGGTCCTTGAGCAAGGCCCTTAACCCCCCAGCTCCCTGGGTGCTGCCACAGGTGGCAGCCCTTTGCGGACAACTTACTCTGCAAAGAGCAAGTTGAGGGAGGCATAAAAGACAATTTCCCTATGGGGATTAATGAAGTATCAATTGTTGTTGTTATTATTACATTAAGGAATATTTTTTATTGTAAAACGTGTAACAGTGTTTTTTCATTGTTACTTCGTCCTTTGAGGGGTATAAAAAACATAATTTTCATTGTTCCATCATCGCTTGATACATGATATTTTTTCAGTGCTCTATCGTCTTTTGAGAACTAGGGTAAAACATCAATACCCCTTCATTTGAGATAGTACAGTACTGTTTAGTAATGTACAATGTACTTTATTATTATTACATGTAATTGTTGGTTATGTCTTGCTGTACCTAATTTATCAATTAAACTTTACCATATATATGTACATGAAAATCACATTATATATGGTTTTTTTGAAGATGAAGTTTGAAGTTTTGAAGTTTGAAGTTTATTGTCATATGTACAAAGTACAGCGTACAGAGCACAATAAAATTCTTACTTGAAAACCCCTCCCTCGCAGACAGTACATAAAACAGGATACACAGAAGACATGGAAGACAGAGTGATGTAGCAGCAATAGATCTAATCTTTAAGAGTGTTTGTCTATCATACTGGATTAGACTACTCGCTGGCTTTAACCTAGACATTACAAACAAGACAATATACGCAAAACAGACAAAACTGCGAGGAGCGGCATTCAACACGTCACCACTCTACGGCGCCGTGGTTGGTTTGATGTTATCCACAGTTTCGGCTATCTGCAGTGGGTCTCGAAACATATTGCCCGAGGATACAGGGGACTACAGTAATTATTATTGTTATTATCATTAATAATTATAAAGCTCAGGAAGCTTTGGTGGAATCCTGCCATTGCTGTAGATGGTCTGCTCATTCGCTTTCACTTCACACATGAAGAGATCAGTTTCCTCTGCAGAGATTTCTTTTATGCTACCTGGCAAATCCACTGTTATAATAGCAATCTGTCATGGTGTAAGTGCACGTGGCTCTTAAGGGGAATGGGAGATTGGATTACAGAATGTTACATCACAAAACACACCTATGTCTAATTATGAGACAAAGTACACCCCTTTAGGACCCTGTGCCTGGTGCTGCAACTCTTTTTCCACTGTTAAAGTAGCAAAAGTGGGTTGCCATGCCTTAAAAGACCTTGCACCAATGCGCTTCAGATGAGTTTTTATTCTCAATCTCTTGTGACCAGGTTCTGCTTCTCAAGTCACTGTCCATTCTCTGTTATTATCACTGAGATGCTACTGTCTGAGCTTATGTACTGTCAGTTTCAAGAAAAGTAACCTTATCACTTAGCCTGTGCAGGAAATGTAACCACCTGAAACACAGATGTTGTACACATATAACAATAATGCATCTATATTATCATGCAATGCAGCCCTGTAAAAGCTCTGCTTCTGTAATTATTTGAGAGCTAGACCTGTTTAAACTGTTCAGCCAGAAGTACAGGTTAAATATTTAAACCCTAGACAAGGCAGATGACTTTTAGAACGCAGCTAAGCAAAGGAAATGTAAACTGTAATCTTGTGCTAAAACATGCAACCCTTATTTAACACAACGGGGCTGACGTCGTTATCGTGATCACATCATGATCACATAATGACTGTTTTAGCACAATTAGCTGTGATGACACTGTAATAGACCTATAGTAAAATACATTATTCTGCTACAGTAGTTTTAATGAGAATACCTTTGCTTTCACACATTGTCAAAGTTCACACATTATCAAATGTTAATTTATATTCTGTACCAGAATTAAAATATTACCTGTTGATTTGAAGAGTTTACCAATAACACAGCCTTTGGAAGCGATCGTGCAAGCAGACATGTGCCTGTCGCTGTTGTGATGTCTCCTTGTATAAACCCCCAACTCGGTGGGCAGACTGTATACTTTGATTTCCAGGACAGATTAACCACTAAACACACTATGAGCTAAGTTGCTTTTCAGCAGCTGTGGAAACCATGTAGTATGGGCTGCAAGCTACATGTTGTGCACTTTTTAAGCTGTTACTTCTACAAAACAATGATACAATTCCACAGACAGAGGAATACTGAAAAAGGTTAACTGTTTTTAAAGCTAGTCAATGCGGTCGGTGTCTCTGGTTACTGAACGCTGTGTGTACTCACCAGTGAGGGCTACAGAGCATCCAGTTAAATAACAACTCTGCTGTGCTGGGGCCTGTCGCCCACACTGCTTATCCAGCTGCCTGTGGCCCGAGAGCCTATATGCCTTTATGCAAGCTGATGATCCAACAAAGGCAAGGAATGCAGCCCCTCTGTGATCTCACCTTTGTGCTTGTGTGTGTCAGTGCATTATTTGTGCCTGTGCATGCGTGACTGTTCATGAATATGTATTTGAGAGTGTGTGTTTATTTCCTTGTGCAGTATACTGGGTGAAGTTCAGAAAGTAGAACCATGCTCCCTGTCACATGTTGCATTTATTAAAAGTTAATGGTTAATGATTTTGAAGTGAACAGTTTTACAATGGGTCAGTTTTAGATAAAAAACTTTTCTTTTTATTCTACTATATTTATACTATGAAAACTTGTACAGTTGTCAAACATCATATAGGTGTTCCTTTTGTATTCTTCCATTCATGGCAGCCTTTTCATGCTGAGGAACAGAGCAATATGCTAACCAGTCCTGTGATGTGGAGTGTGTGCCCTGGATTTTTATTGGATGGTGTGACTTTTTAAAAAGGCTTGCACTTATGAAGGATGAAAATATTAAGTGGCTGAATAATTCCCTGGCCTACCACACTGGATATATATTAAAAGTCAAAACTCAGGCAAAAGCTACTCCTTTGTGAAAATAACATTCTATGTGTGTAAAGTGAGTATCCTAATTAATGTAAAGCTACAATAAACATTTGATTATGTCCCACACAGGGCAGACTATGTCCAAAAGTACAGCAAAATATTTAGAAATACAGCTGTCTATACACACACTAGAACTTATGAGAGTTTTCTGTTAAATAAAGCACTTTTACGTGTTCAATCATTATGTCCCTGTTGATGGTAATTCCTCCAGAACCTCCAATACATGCCAAACAGAGCCTATAATTCTTAAAACCCAAACAATGATTGTGTCTGGATACATTTTTACCCCAGACGGATCACTCACCTGTTACAGTTTGTGATGCTCATTCTGCCTTTGTTTTGTTGAAAAAAAAGTCATAACCTAGAAAAACAAAAAGCTACTTTATCACATAATCAGGGCCTTCTCTTAGGTACAGCAATAACCCCTTACAAAAAGCAAGCAACTGTTAAAGTAATTCACACATTATAAGTCTTGTAAATGCTTTTTTTGGTTTTTGTTTTGTTAGCATTCCTATTTTAGAGACCTCTGTCTGACCTCCTAACACTAGAGGGCAGCAGCTTTCCAGAAAAGATAGAAAAGTTGAAGGTGATCGTTCCAGATGTGTTAATTCACAAGGTACAACATAAGAAGAAGCTGCAAATTCACCAAGCGTAAAACTACCATAACAATTTACTGCCATTTGAATTGTGAGGTTTCCCAGTTTCCAATCATATTCTCTTGATTATGGCTATTAAATTTTCAAAGTGTAAAAAAGAAGGTTGCTCACTTCCCACACAAAATGGCCAGTAACTCCATGAGTGAAAATTCATCCCAGAATAGCAGAAACTTGTGGAAATTAATCATTAATCTTTTGAAGGCCTCAATATCAAGCATAATGAGATGTACCAAAAACAAGCAAAGAAGAGTGAAAATCCAACAAAATTCCTAAGCACACCCTACCTCAACCGCAATTCTCAGAAATTACTTAAAATGATGGACTAGTAGTGGTAGAGCTTCAAATTCTAAGGAATGGTGTAAAATCATAAATAATAAATTGCCCTTTTAAGTTAACTATTAAAATTTGAAAGAAACTGCAGTTTTAGATTTAAACTGTAATGTAACAAATTTAATACTGATTAGAAAATTTCAGTTGATTACTTTCAGTTATATTTTGTAAAATTTGCTTGTCTTCATGATCGTTACAGAGAGCAACAAGGAATACTTAGGGGTTACCTGAATGTAAAACAAAAGAAGTTTGCAATTTTCTTTTAGTCTGACTTGGTTTCCACAAGCCGGAAAAACGATAAATTTCAGAAGCACAAATGGAAGATCTTCAGGAGATTACAGCCCTTTGTGGTAACCACTGAAGCGAACAGGCTCTGTGAAGAGACTCATTCAAATTATCCCGGGTTGGTCATTCAGCTGCTTTCAGTGGTGTTCCACAGCATATTGTAAGGGTACGTTTCTGGAAATGACTTTGTGTCTGTGATACCTTTATGTAATATCACTAAAATAGGCACCGTTAGGCAAAGCTCTTGTTTGTAATATAAATGTTGCTAGTAAACAGGCACTTAATTTTTTCACATGTACCTCCTATGTCCATAATAGTTTATTCCTTAGGTAGAAAGTTTTAAATTCAGGTTTAACATTTTCAGTGGTTCTTGTGCTGCTTGTTCTGCTCATTTAATCTTAGCACATAATAAGGATATCCCTGTATGCCATCTCTTTTGCATAAATTGCAAATATAGAGTCAGACAGCAATAACAAATGTAATATTCTGGCCTTACCTTGTCATACCTCCTCCCACATCTGAGTCCTATTCCTGGTGTGAGGTGTGACTGAGTTTCCTGTCCAGAGGAGGAGCTGTGCAGGGCATTGGTCACCCCCACCTTTGTCTCTCCACATACATGCAATGACTGTCAGCACTACGATGACCTGCATGTCTTTTGTTCCGTGAGAAAAGAGAGAGGCCTGCTTTGTTTACATGGTGTGGTGCCAGTGCTGAACATAAACAGACTTTATGCACCATGGAATATTATAAATGCCAACAGACACTGTTATCCAGAGTTCACTGTTGTTCTTGCAGCGTATAACTCATTCACACTGTTACATTAGAGTATTAGAGTGAGCCTGATAACCCTTTGATTCCACTTTCATTTTTCTTAGGAGTGGTTCATTAAGCAATAACATTACTGGGTACATGAAATCAATGTTCCAGCTTAGTTTGGAACTTTTGCGCAACTATATGTTTGCCCAGTTACTATAGAGCATTTTGTGGGTGTTTGTGGGACTGTGGTAAATGCCATAAAAATGCTGCATCAAGAATTACCCAGAGCTGTGGTTATATTGAAAAACCATCATCAATTAGGAAAAATATGGTTATTTAGTAGTACCTATATATCTACTCTACATATGTGCGTATTAAAGTTTCTTAATAACTACTGTATGTAATATAGTAAGTGCTGAGCTCTGGTAAACAACCAGTGTGGAGCTTCACCAGCCAGGATACAATAAATGTGCCAGACATTCGCCAGCATTGGGAAGAGAGATTACAGCTGTGATACAGGAATTGCAAGAAAGCAGGTATGAAGCTGCCCTGCCATCCGCTTGTAGTCCGGGTTCAGTACAACTGAGGAAAAGATTGATTCAATTACATGAACTTGCTGGTGGTTATTTAAACTGGAGTGTTCTGCTTCTGCTTCAACAGTAACACAGAGCAAAGCTTAACTTTTGTGTGCCCCCAGAGCAAAGTCATGCTTACATGGGTATTGTTTGTGCTGCTTTTCTTTGTGTCAAAACTGCAATTTTTTTGTTTGTTTCCCCCAGAGGCTCCTTTTATCTGTCATTCTTATTCACCAAAATATGCCTCTGGGCTGTTAGGAATTATCTGTGTCTTGCATTTTTATCAGTGTTGGGCAGGTTGCTGTTACTCTTTTGCTAAGCTCCAAACCAGAGACCTGTACCAGTGTGCGACCTAAGCACGCCATTATCAACTGATGAAACGGGGAGCAGTGTTCATGATGTAATTTTCATGGGATGTCTGCTGGAAGCCAGGGACATCTAAGTATGCAATACCAAGGCAACACAGAGAAGTAACAGTCAAGGGCTATACTGGAGAGTCTTAACCAAAATACATAATAATGAACCACCCAATGCAATAAAGATTACTTCATAAACCAAGCTGAAACCAGTGCTTCTTGGCCTCCTAAATCATGTCCAGAAGCCTAAAAAAACATGGAAGTTTACTTCAAAGAGCCATCTGGTGGATGAGTAGACTCCCCATAATACGTGGATGGAATTTAATGGGTGAATAACCCATAGAGAAAGGACTGCAATGATTATTATAAGGGGTGTGAGAGTTAAGCTAACAAGGCTTTTGATTAGTTCCTTCTGTCTCTAATCATAACAGTCCCACATTCATTTAAAACCTTGTCATCTTCCATGAACACAGCTCCATGTTCATGTGTGAGTCGAGTCATCCGAATCCTGCCCTGTCACAGCTCAACAAAATTCCCATTTTGCATGATTATCTTTGGGCTGTCTGGCATCCTCAATGAGAGGTAACGATTACTACACTTCCATCCTCTCATAACCCTGCTCCTCCACATGTAGTCATCCAGTTCTTCACCCCCTAACATATACATTCTCTGAAAGCCCCGCCCCTCTGCATCTGGAGTCACTCATGTCTCCACCCCTAGATATATATATTCTCTCAAAGCCCCACCTCTATGCATGTCTGCATCCCCTGCTAACCCTGGGATTTGAACCAGAAACCTTCTGATCATCCTAACCTTCTGAACCACACAAAGAACAAATACATAGTGCAGATAAATGGAGATAGTAATCCTGAATAAAGCTCTCTTCATTTTCTCCAGGTAACTGGTATCTATGCTCTTCAGAAAGAAGACAAGGTTATATATAGTAAAAGACAAGCTGGACTAGGGTTATGTAAAACCCCACCCCTCTGCATATAAGGTCACTCATGTCTCTACCACAATAGATGGACATTCAATTAGAGCAGAGTGATGATACACAAAACAGGAGGGGCAGGAAACAATTACATGGAAGCTTATATTTTACCTTTCTTTTACTGTTTCTGCTTGCCTGTTTTGATTGCCTTCGGCTGGCAGACTCCATGGGCACCCCTCTGAAATACCAGTTGCTGAGTGTTTCATTAGGGGACCTGTGAAGTGATTGAAGACATGTCTCTCTGCTTGAGGAGACAGAGGCAAGCAAGATACTGTCACTGCTCTCTGTCAAGCCCTGAGCCTAACTGACACTCACACAAGCAAACAGAGCACAGTTACTGGAGATTCACACATGGAGAGCTGCAGTTAGCTGACTGGCTGCTCCTGCCCAGATCAGGTAATAGAGTAATATGATCCAAGGTGCTTCTGCGTTCATACTCATCTCTTACTGATCACAGTGTCCAAACTCTGGTCCAAGTTATTTTTTTACCAAACATAACCCAAAATCTCTTCTTCCTGGAGAGTGGAGTGCCTGTTTATTTAACAAAGTAAGTTAATTAATTAAAAAAGCTGGTGGCCACTTTCCCACCTACTGGGCGTTCTGGGCTGGACCAGCCTGCATGATCTGCACCTTATAATACATGACATCAGATCAGTGTTCTCTCTCCCACACACTAAAAGAGAAAAACAGACCCACACAAACGCCATCCTAGTTGAGGGGTGGCGGGTTTTGTTAGGTGTGGTTTGCCTGGGGCGGAGCAGTCATGGATTGCATACTGTCCTGAGGGCTGCCATGCCTCTCCCTCTGGCCTGCTCACAGTGCATGGTGGGCCCAACCTGCCTAGGATGACCAAACAACAACCTTCCCCCATTCATCCATCATTCTTCATTTTGCTCATACCTCTCCTCCCTTCCATCTCTACCCCCAATGTATCACATTTACCTTCCCCAACAGACAGAAAAACACAAACACATACATGCTCACGCACAACACATGTCCACCATTAAGGGGGGAGTACAGTATACTGTGCAACCTCAATAGTGTACACATGTTTACTACATAATAACGCCTAAAGGTTCTGTCATTGAACTATTATTATTATTATTATTATTATTATTATTATTATTATAGTTGATTTATTATCATTCTATTTTTTCCTTTCTTCTATTCTATATTTCTGTATTTTCCTGGTATAGAAAAAAATTTGTAAGAGCTTGTATATCCATGGTTATTTGTCTAGCATTGCCATGTAATCATTTAGCCATTTATTTGATGTATACCTTAACCCTTATTTATACATATGGCTAAGTGTATGTAAGGTATATGCATTTTATTTTATTCAAGTAATCTCCTTATCGTTATTGTTAATAGTGCTAATATTTCCTTCGTTTTTTTCTCTTTTTTTGTTTTCTTCCCCCGTTGTCCCCATGCTCTCTAATATTTGTCCTGTTGTCCTGTTCCTGTAACTGCATTCTTGTATGTTTCATGTTCTTGTTTGCATTTAATTTAAAGCTGGTGGTCAAATGCAATAAATACATGTAATAGCTGAGGTGAGGTTTGGGAACTGAAGCAGTGTTCATCTCGCCATCCGACTAGATATCAGTATCTTTTTTGCAGAACAGAAGAAATTCTTGCTTGTTTGCAAATGTACTATATCAAATGGTGTTTTTTTCTTAGCACCTACTCCCAAAATAACTTAAAACATTTTCTGTGACTGCCTAAGATTTTTGCATAGTACTGTGTGTGTGGGG
>JAODLD010000040.1:1454153-1468085 GCA_026781065.1 Mormyrops boulengeri | reverse complement strand
AGTCAGGAGTCGAGAATACAAAAACAGTCATACACAGTAATCCAAATCCAAATATAGCAAACCAACAATCACAATAATGAGCAAAAAGCTCCCGAAGAATCTCCGACGTGGCCTTTTCTTTCCCTGGACCGGATATGGCGAACGGCGCACCGGCAGAGTCGTGGGTGGGGTCCGGACGAGGGGGGCGGAGCAACAATGCAGCCGGCGAATGGCGACGAGGGAGGGAGGTCCGGAGGATCCGCAGGCTGCCTGGAAACTTACGGCACGTAACAGCTTGAGAAGAGATTTGTAAGCTGGAATCATCTTTACAGAGATGTGGTCTGAGGTGGCTAGATGAGGGCATGGTTCTGCTTTGTATAAATCCTTCATGTTGGTATAAACATGATTCAAACAGTTTTCTCCCCTGGTCACAAAGTCCACGTGCTGGTAGAATCCAGGTAGCATTGAACTTCAAGTTTGCAAGTCACCAGCAATGGTAAAAAACAATCCATTGGGGTGTGTGGTTTGCAGGTTGTTTACAGCCTCGTAGGGTTCCGCTAGCACTAGGTTAGCATTGACGCTAGGTGGAATGTACACGGCTAACACTACAACCAAGCTTAACTCTTGAGGTTGAAAGACCATATCACCTCGAAAAATTCCGCCATTTCTGAACAGTGCCTATGAAGTACCACTGCAATTGCACACGATTCAGTGTTTACATAAATACACAGTCCACCTCTGCGTTTCTTACCGCACCTTGTGGTGTCAGCGCAATACCGGCCTGTAGCGATGAGTCGGGGATTCCATCGTGCAGCCACGTTTGAATAAAGATTAAAATGTAGCGCTCCTTTATTTCTCTTTGTGTTGTTTGTCACAGTCTTAGGTAGTCCATTGTATTGATAGTGACCGAAGATTTGCAAGCAGAATCAATGGAAGTGCTGGCCTTGCAGAGAGTCCTGCTCATTTACCGCACTTCTGTTAACGGTTGCACCGCTTTCGGACGAATTTACTCTAGCTGGTCTCCCCCCACCACTCCAAGGTCTCATGGCGTCCACGGCATAAACAAAGCTCACCTAGAGTTGCTAACAGTGCCATGACCAACAGGTATTCTCTTCCAAATGTACGGCATTGAAGCAAGGTTTGCAACTCTAAACATGTGTGTGCGTGTTGTGGTTACATATACACGCCGATTTGCTCGACGAACGCACACGAATGCAAGAAATGGTCATGAATTTTAGGAGGGGGAAAACCAAACAAAGGCAGCATCATGCTTTGAGGTTGTTTTTCTTCAGCTGGAACTGGGGCAGTTTCAAGGTGAAGGGCATTATGAACAAATACCAGTCAATTTTGGCCCAAAACCTTCAGGTGTGTGCTAGAAAGGTGAAGATGAAGATGAATTTCGCCTTTCTGCATGACAATGACCCCAAGCATACATCCAAATAAACAAAAGAATGGCTAGAAGAAAATTTAAGTTTTGGAATGGAACACAGCCAGAGCCCAGACCTAAATCCAACTGAAAATCTGTGGGGTGACCTGAAAAGGGCTGTGCACAGGAGATGCCCTCGCAATGTGATTGATTTAGAGCATTTTTGCAAGGAAGAGTGGGCCAATATTGCCAGGTCAAGATGTGCCATGCTGATAGACTCCTACCCAAAAAGACTGAATTCTGTAATTAAATTAAGAGGTGCTTCAACAAAGTACAAAGCCCAAGAGATTTGTCTGTTTTTCAATTGAATTGTACAGGTTATAGGTCACATTAACAGGGGTGTGTACACTTTTTATATCCACTATACTGAAGTAGAAACTGTCAGTAATGACAGATACCTTGTCCAGCTGGATAATAGGCTGGAGCGGACTGGAAACAGTAAGACCGTACGAAAAGGGCCAAAACCAAATATATTGTCGTAGATGCAGAAATCTTATAAGATCTGCAGGCCTCTTCTGTGCACCTTCTATCAGACTGCAGTAGCCCGTGCTGTGGTGTGTGGTGTGGTGTGGTGGGGGAGAGGTTCCGTGCTGCAGATAAGAACAGGATTTGTTTTGAAAAAGGTAAGTGTTGTTACAGGAACTGAGATGGGTGCTTTTCAGCATGTGGTGGAGACCTAGTTCCACCCTCTTCATATATTGGAGGTAATACAGGAGAGCACATTTAGTAGTAGCCTGATTCTGCTGAAGTGCAGGACTGAAAGATATAAGAAATCCTTCTTGCCAGCTGCTACTATACTTTTTAATGCCCATAACTGAGCATTCAGTTATGTTGCCATGCAGCATCATGAAATGTGACTTAAAAGCAAACAAATGTTTGGTATAAATAAATTAATCCATAAATAAATGTTCAGTATAAATGCACAAATAGATTTATTGATTTATCTGTTTGTTTGTTTATTGTTTCAATTGAACATTTATTTATTTGCCCAAGAGGCAAGATTCTGTATGATGCACTGAATTTGATATCACACATCTCTATTACTGGGTCTCTTTCATGCATGACGTATTTGAAAAGCAATTCAATGTGAGCTATCAGCATGGCAGGTGAGGAGTTGCTACCCAAACAGGACTCGATTCAGTAGTGCATCAGTAGTACGGTTAGACAAAATTCTTTGAAAAAGTAGTGATGGCTAAATATTGAATACATTGCCCTAAATGTATCCAGAAAATATATTCTGTCACAGTACATAAAAAGTAACGTATTCAGAATGCATTTAGAATACATATAATAAAGGCATGTGTAAAATAGCTATGCTGTATCATTTATTTTCTTTTTGCAATACTTCTAGGTAGCGAACCTAGGCTGATTTGCTCTGACCTGGAGAGGAGCTTGACTGAGCATCTTCAGACCTTGATACTACAGAGAGAGTGAAGACGACCGTTAGCCACTTCTAGTGCAGGAACTGTGCACAAAAACCATGCACATGCCTAAAGGTGTATGTAGGTTAAATAATGTTGTATGTTTAATCTGTGACCTAAAAGGAATGCAGAAATTAATGAACAAAATAACACTTACGAATGATTATCGAGTTGGTCGGCTATATCCTGCAGAATATCTGAAGGTATTCTACTCGCCATGTTGAGACAGATTTATATAATGATGAAATGCCATCCACTTCCGATAGTACATCCTGGTGAAATCTTTTCCCCAGCTAAACAATGCACTCGCACATGATGTAACAGAAAAAATGCCTTGTCAGACCAGGCCACCTTCTTCCGTTGCTCCATGGTACAATTCTGATGCTCACAGATGATGCTGTGGAATCAGACCAGATGGGCTAGCCTTCACTCCCCACACATATTAATGAGCCGCGGGAGCCCATGATCCCACCGGTTGGACCTTCCTTGGTTTGTAGGTACTGACCACTGCATACCGGGAGCACCCCATAAGATCAGCAGTTTTGGAAATGCTCAGTCATCTGTCCATCACAATTATGCCCTTGTATAACTTAAATCCCTGACAAGCAAATTAATAAATGTCATTTACTTCATCTGCCAGTGGTTTTAATGTTATATACAGATGCACTACAGGCCCTCCAATAAAAAAAATAAAAAACATGATAGACTGTTTTTTCAAACTGTTTTCACAATAAAATATTAAAAATTTTAAAACAAATATAACTGACTGATTTTGAAGTGTAATGTCCATTTACTGTCCATTGTAAGTGAAGTTTAATGAATGTTAGTACTTAAGTAAAAGTTTATCACAGCAGCACAGATTCACAGCATCCTTTCCAGAAATTTTTGGACATAGCTCGTGTCCAAACCCTCCCAGCACCTTTTCAAGCATTCAAACAGTTCTGTCTCATTTGCTAGATGCTCATTTTAAACTTGTTGGTCCAATTCGTCCCATGGATGGATTTCATCCGTCCACAAGACCTACTCCCAGTCCTGAATAATCCAGTGTTGTTTAGCCTATAGTAGACTCTTGTTAACACCATGAATTAAAGGTTCTCTTGATGAGGAGCAGACAGTGCATTAAAAGAGACCATTTAAAAGAACAAATCAAATTCTGACATTAGAAAATAGAATGTCAATACACTAACGACAGACCTATTATATATCTTCTTCAAAGCCAATAGTTTCAGCATTGTGACTAAGTAATGTTTTACTACAAGCTATAAAATATTGAAAACCAGTCAGTTATGTTTGTTTTAAGTATTTCTAATATTTTCTTGTAATAAAAGTTTTACAAAGCAGCGTATTGTTCATTTTTCCGAGGGTGGTACCAAACGTCTGGCCGGTAGTGTACATGCTAAGACCAATAAGACCAGAGTAAGTGTGTAGGATAGCTTTGTACACCAGGGGGCAACGTAGTTCTCTTTGTAGCCTTGATCAGTTGGTATAGCATTTAGAATTGCAGCCTTTTTTGTAAGAGACTATAGGCTCTCCCTTCTGGAGCTGCTCCTATGTTTATATTTATAATGTATAGCTCTAATGTATTATCCAAGGATACAGGATTATGTATGTGATTATGGCTGGTACTAAACATACAGAAAGAACACAATTTTTCTTGTTTTCTACCTCCCTGAAGTAAGCGATAACCATTTTCTTTCTTTTCTCCTATTTTAACAGTTATACATACGTATTCTCTCTCAGAGTTCATCTTCATACATCTTCATAATGGATTGATATTAGAACACAGCATATGGAAGACCAAAGCAGCTCAATTAACAATTTGATTTTATTTCTGTGTGGCAATTAGATATATACAGGATTGTTACTGAGGTCAGTTGTTTTTAAATGAGAGGGTTTTAGTGGTTTGAGTGTTCCCAGAATTTTGCTGTGCTTCTTAAAATGAGCACTAATTTAATCCCAAATGTATTGTTTGCGACATTTCTAAGAGCAAAGACTATCTTTTGCTGCATAATTCCAGATGCCAGTTTGATTGCCATGTCATTCATTTTCATGGCTTATTTGTTTTGAGGCCATATTTAATTTCCATTACGAAGGATGATTATGACTGCAAAAATTTCAGCCAGATTTTTATTGGGAATA
Source organism: Mormyrops boulengeri (assembly GCA_026781065.1). Lineage (NCBI taxonomy): Eukaryota > Metazoa > Chordata > Actinopteri > Osteoglossiformes > Mormyridae > Mormyrops > Mormyrops boulengeri. The sequence goes on along the minus strand of JAODLD010000040.1, from coordinate 1,463,120 downwards.
GGACTGGTTAGCTGGTGTGTCTATTACACAGAATACCCAGCATGCTTCATTCCTCCCTATGTTTATAGGTGAAGTTCCCCAAAACGCTAATCACGTAGCAGTTGGTGTTCTGGCTCCCAAGTAAATAATAAAATACAGCATGTCTCCCCGAGGTCTGGCTTTTTTCCTGGAAAAGAAAGCTTTTCAGTTTTGTCCAGATACACTTTCCGTGCCCAGGTTCGGCGGAAATTGCTCTGTCATTACCCATGTTCTGTGTAAAACGACAGCACTGGGTTCTTTCTAATTATCCTTTTATTTACTTTCAATTTTGCATTAGTGACCCAACAAGGCTTCTAGAAAATCTGTATAAAGAAAACATACAAAACATTTCATAAAACCCAACCTCTCATCTACTCCCTCTTCCAGGTTTAGCTTGAGTTAAACACATACAGTAATAAGTTTGTATTGAGGCATATTTCAGGATTGGTTTCGGTTTTTGGGATGCCTCCTAGGCAGATGTTAAAATGTATATCTTAAAAATAGGAACAATGTCTAAATGGAACAATGTTCCAACAATGGCTGCACTATTACAATAACACAATAGTGAAAAAATGAGCTGAATGAAAATGGTTTTTATTCAAAAGATTTTTTATTCTACCTATACCATCTCTCAGTACATGGTTCTCCTTCCACTTCTGCTGATTCTCTGGTCATACGCATACATTAGAATGTCCTATAAATAAAACTGACACAATCAAGATAAAATAATGTCTAGATACAAAATCTAGACTGGTCTAGCTTCAGTTTTTACTTGACATTATTATAGCTCCAAAAAGGGGTCCTGAAATTTTCCTCACATGCTGCCCCATAGCAGTTAGACAATGAAATAACTTACCTTGTATGTCAATGTCTTGAAATATAAATACACAGCATCCTCTTCTCTCAGAACTTACATCCTCTTTAAGGCAAATTTATTCTGTTTTTTAAATAATTCAAATATCCTTTTTTTTTTTTAAATGACTTTCAGCATAAGAAAGGATTTGGTCTTCAGGATGTAAATTGATAGATGTGTGGTTAACATTTCTATGTGAATGTGTGTGGCAGTAGTCCATCTCAGGCCCTGAAATTACATTATTTAAAGAAATTAATCCCTTCAATTTGTCACAGCTGTCCAGCAAACTGGAAAGACTGCAGTCCACAAATGCGACCACAGGATTTCCTGGACTGCATGAGGCCTATAGGGTGAAGAAGTGGTCATAGTTCTGTTTCAGCACAGAGCCATGTGGCCCACAATGCACTGCAAGGCAAGACCACTAAAGAATAATACCAATAGCAGAGATCTCATCTTCCATCCCCTAAAGGCCTCTGCCACCTCTCTGCCATTCTTTTACCACTCAAAACTTACAGAAAACAGGTCTTTCACTGGAGCTTCAATCTGTGTACATTAAATGGACTGCTAATATTGACTAAAATATACAGTACTGTGCAAAGGTCTTAAGGTCAAGTCATACTTCATTTTTCTGTGCGTGTTTTCGGTTGCACACAGAGTGAGGTGATGTAAATTTTGCCGACAGTGGTTTGTGCCAGATGACTGTGGAGGGTATGTCTGTACCCTAGTAAAAAAAATTTCCGCTGGAGATCATGCATGCCGGTGTGAGTGGACTATGCAAGTATTTCCCAGTAGGTGGCAGCACTGACGCAGACAGAACAGAGGGCAACCAAGAAAGAGCAGAGGAAACAGTTTTTGTTGTAGTAGTTACAGTGAGCAGCTGCATGAGGAGGTGTCAAGGTACCCGCATATCAAACTTTTCATAATGTCCGAACATTATACCGAGGTATACGGTATTTTCAAAAGCAACACCATTCCAGCATTTTGAATAAGTGCCATAAATTCAGTGAGTTGGGGATGGTCCCAGTAAATTTTGTAGTAGGCAATTCAAAATACTGCAGTATGCCATATTGTCATATATTACCATATTACCACCCAAGCCTAGACTAACAATTTTAAAACTGTTCATAAAAGTCTACCAGTTTCACTACACTGCTTATATTTGTGTTGGTTTCTTGTTACAATACATCTGCCTTCTCCTGGTCTGGTGGAATATCACTGCTGTATGTAGCACTGACCGCAATCATCTGTGTCTGCAGACAAATGTCGTATGAACACAAGCTGCTGTGTGCAAGACCGTCCGTAGCCACAAAGGGCACGCAGAAAAGTGAGGTATGAACTAGCCTTTAGGCAATCAAAAGAAACAATGTTTAAATAATATTCCTGTTGGTGTAAAGCTATTAAATTTTGTCTGTCTAGGTGCATCTGTAATAAGGTATGGTAAGGGATGATCCATGGTGCAGCTTGACAGCAAAATGGATTTATTTATAAATTGAACTCAACAGACCTAGAAAAAAACAAGGGGCCACAAGGGGTCAAGACAAAAAGCAGGAAGGATAAACAAGAATTAACAAAGACTAATTTAAATACAGAGAGATGCCGAGGGGAACACAAGCAAGAACCACATTGGCACCGATACATTCAGGTAACACATGGCTAACACACAATGACTGACTGAAGAATAGGCCAAGGGCAAGCATATATATATACACTAGTAATGTAATGAGAGACTGGCATGGGTAATCAATGAACACTAAGGACTGAAACACTAGGAGATACTAGGAACTTAGGTGAAACAAAACATAACTATATAACTAGGTCTGAGTAGAAACAAAAACATGAATAAATACAGAAATATATACATACATGCACATAAACATTGGGAAACTGGAGACTAAAATATTCAACATAAAGCCCATAATGGCAGGAATGAAGAGTTTTCTGCTGCCAACATAGTTCATTCAGCCATGTGGTTCCCCGAGGAGCAAAGGAACACAGTCGGAACACGAAAGGGTGCTAAACAGACAGAAACACAGAGAACAGAATGAGAAGGCCAGCGACACCCGATAGCCAAACAGGGAGATGATAGACAAGACAGGGACTGATCCTGACAGTGTCAGCTTAACCATTTCTAAACCTCTCCTAAAGTTGCCCCAATATTTTCAGCAACCATCCAATACACCAATGTATTTTTTGACTCAACCAATCAATCAGCTTGACTAATCAATGCCTCGCTCAGTTATTTATTTATTAAGACAATTAACTAATGGGGCTGGTGGTGAGGAGGGGTTTGGGAACTGAAGCAGTGTTGTTGCAGCCATCCAACAAGATCAACTTTTTGGATTTTAGGATATAATTTTTAGAGAATTGAAGAAAGGTTTTATTGTGTTACTGTGAATTTACATAAATTCTAATGTTAAATTTCTTAATAACCAGAAAATCAGAACATTTTCTTTGACTGCCTAAGATTTTTTCACAGTACTACAGATCTTGTCCATTCCATAAATGATTTCTTTTGGTTGTTGAGCGATTTCATTATGCATGACAAATTTAAGAACTGGCCTATGCTTTTTAATTCACAATTCACTTCTTCTACACTTCTAAATAAACCTATATTCCCCACTAACAATTTTTCATTCTAGGAACAATTACCAAACATTACAATTAAGATATGGAAACATTCAAAGTATGTAGCTTTCCTGATGTTCCTAGAATGTTACCCACTCCTACAACTAGTAGTAGAATAATAATGCAGAAACCAATAAAGGGCCTGGTAGGGCAGTGGGTAGCACTGTGGCTGTACACCTCAAAGCTCATGGGTTCATTGCTGGGTGTTGTGTTTCAGTATACACATATGGCACTTATATAACAATATTTTATTATAATTTTTTTTTCAACATTAATTGTGTTAAAAGGATGTTGAAGTAATAATGTTTTTGTGCTGATATGGACAGAATCTTTATTAAAATGTAAAATTTGGAGATAACATTATAGTAAGAACGTTTTCTGCAAACTTCACATAATGTTGGCCAGTTCTGGGAATGTTCCCTATTACCTGAATTATAGTTGTAGCATAATGAACAATAAGGGGACAGTTTCCATTGATGAATCTGTAAGTTGTTTTGTACTGTAGACACAAGCTCTAAAGAAGTCCTAGGGAAAATGAGGGAAAACCCCAACTAACATAATCCATTCTTCCTTTGGATGCCTGCCTGGCAATGTGTCCTGCTGTGATGATGTCATCACCGGTGGCCCCCATGTAACGCTGTGCCAGCAACAGCTGGTCTGCACTAATGGCTGAAAGATAAGCACACATCTGCTCTGCAGCAGAAGGTAATGAGAAAAAAAGGGCATTTTCAGCCAAACAAAAGAGTCACTTTATTAGCTTTGCATACCCCTTGTTTTTTTCACTTAACACAGCATGAAAGCTGAAATCAGTGAAACAGGACAGGGTATCGGAAACATGCAATGTTTGTATTTAGGCAGCGGGTTTGGACAGAGTGTGCCTGAGTGTCTCCAGGTAGGGGGGCTGACCATGAGGCCTCACAGGAGCAAAGCCTTTTGGGATGGATCAGCTTTTGACGTGGCACTGTAGAGAGACAGATCCGGGGCCTTCATGAGTGGATGGGGAAAGATGGTAAGATGGACAATGAAGGATGGAGAGAGAGCATGCTGATAGGGTCACTGTGATTGGCGGGAGCATGCGCTGAGCCCTGGGAATAGTGGATGGGGATTGAATTGTAGGTTATCCTCCATGGAGAAGCTGGATTTTGGCTCTTGTTGCATGAGTGCCGAAGAGCAGTAACAAGCTCTAATGAGCACCAAGGAGCAGGCGATCATCTTTCCTCCCCACCCGAGCATGTGTGTGATGGATTACTGCCCACTACTTTCTCGGGGCCTGCTTTCTCACAACAGCACCATCATCAGGTTACCACCTGAGAGCACAAGCACACACAGTGTAGTATCATGGCTTATGTCTCTCTCATACCTTGGAAATGCACCTCCAAGACCACAGTCTGAAACATATTTATTTGCAAAATTATTTTAGCCACCCAGCAAAATAGGAGAATTGTCCATGTTCAGAGGTGTCATAGAGCATTAGGTTGTGATTTTTCATCCACACTACAGATATTTGTTAGCGTGGCATTTAATGACCAGTCACTACACAGGATCTTTTCTGCCTATGATTTGAGAGTAAAAGGTTTTCCATGAGTCTCCATGTCTATTTTGGTTAGGGGTGTAACTGTACACAAAAATCATGGTTTGGTACGTACCTCGATTTTGAAGTCACAGTTCGGTACGTTTTTGGTACAGCAGGGGTACAAGAAACTAAACATAAATTGCTTATTTTTTTCTTTATTTTCCAAACAAAGTATGACTGTCTTTCTTAAATAAAAAGTTTCTGTCAACTTACTAATAAAAAGAAATATTTAATAAATATTTCATAAAAATAAAATAAATATCCATTAAGGTGCACTTTTAACCTTTGGATTCCGTTAGCTTTCTGCACCTATCTATTATGTTAGATGGGTCGGTGCCGACCCGTGTCTTAAATCAGCCATAAAATACCCTCAAAACAATTATTTATCATCCAATTTGTTTCTTACCTCTTGGTTACCTTGTTAGGCTTCCTTATCCATGAACCTCTTGTTTTCAATAAAAAATAATGGTAAAATAAGCCTTAAGTGAATTAAAAAAAATAAACTGAATTAGTCTTATCTTGCCTTACATGTCGGGGCATGCCTTGCCTAGTGATTTTTTTTTTATTTATTAATTTTTTTAAATAGAGGTTCCTGATGCAGTACACAAATTTATGTGGTGCTTTTATGCATTTTAAACTTAAAAAGAGACCAACACCAGAGCTGTTATAATGTTGAGCAGAGCATTTATAATTTAGTGATTTTTTTTTTGTTTAAATAGAGGTTCCTGACAAAGTCAAAAAGCCTTGATGCAGTAAACAAATTTATGTGGTGCTTTTATGCATTTAAAACTTACAAACGGGTCGGTGCCGACCCTAACAGCACAGTAAGGTTAAAAAACTAACTGTACCTGATCTGTACCTAATTCACATTAGCAACTTTCAGCTTCATATTAGAACTGTGCAGCACAAAGATTTTCTCCAAAAATATGAAGCATAACAAAATAAATATCCATTATGTTGAAGCATTTAAAAAAATACCTATACTGTAGTTGATTTCACATTAACAACTTCCAGCTTCACATTAGGATGCACATGCGCATGCATAGTAGTGTGGCTTCATCTACCTCTTTCCAAAAGTTACTCGGGGGAAATGCGCAAACGCACAAAGGTTCCCCAGTTGCTGCATTCATTCAGTACATATGCATACCAAACCAAAAGACTTGTACCGAAATATTTTAGTATGAATACATGTACTGTTACATTCCTAATTTTGGTATGGTTTGTGGTGGACAAGTGCAGCATCATTATTGTGTATTTATATCAGGGGTGGCCAGTCTTATCCAGAAAGGTCTGCTGTGTGTGCAGGTTTTGGTTGCAATTCCCTAATTAGATTACTAATTAGAGGACTGATTGGCTGAAGAGTCCTCACACCTGGGTTTGAACAGCTGACCTAAAGGTTGCCCCAAATACCTACATACACCCTGGCCCTTTACGGATAAGATTGGCCACCCCTGATTTATATATAGTGCTAGCTCTAGCTATAGTCAGAACAGGCAGTTGCCCCGAATTACCCGCATTGTGGAGGAAGTGAAATGTCATAAATTTTCTTGATAGGGCTCCTCCCAAATAAAGTTTTAGTTGAACCCCCTGAAAAGGTACAGCCAGCTCGGCTTCTTCAAGTGACTAACTAGCTTATAACTCCTACTACTTTCAGTGTTAAGTCACAGTGTTAAGTTGCAGTGTTAAACCAATGAGTCCCTAGCAGGAGATTTCTCCTGTGTTTTATATCACTGTGCATCTGTATTTGGAGTTTTTGAGGTGAAAGAAAGAGGTTTTGATACTGCGGCGCTTGTCTCTATTAGGTGTATGTATGCCAGGGCCTTGCTGATTTCTCCCTTTGTGTATCTGTATAGCCTTGGCTGTTGGCATATCTCCTTTCACTGTTCCTGACTATGCTAGCACACAGTCTAAGTTGTATTCCGTGTGAACACTATGGGAGTTGAAACTTATTCTTACCAGACACTAAGGAGCCTAAGGTGGGATGTCTGTCTTACTATGTGTTGTGATTGGTCCCTGTCCTATGTCTTCTAACCAGTTTGGCCAGCAGGTGTCACTGGCAATCCTGTGTCCTTAGCTCCAAGTGTGTTCTCCTGTTCCCTGGCTTAATGGGCTGAGGGGCCCACTGTGTCATCTCTGCTTCCCTTTTGTTGTGGGCTGTTTATAATTTGTCACTTATGTTTCTTTGTATATCCCTGGTTAATTATGTATTTGTGTTACGGTTTCTTGTTTTTGTCCCTGTTACCCTGTTTGTAGTAATGCTAAGTTACCCTTGTTTTCTAGTCTCCCTCGACGCTTGACCCATTATCTCAAGATTCAAGATTCGTTTAATTCTCACATGCATAGTTATACAGGTACAACATGCAGTGAAATGTATCCTGAACTGCTCTTTTGACCGTGCAACTAGAAGGAACGAGCAAGAGTACAGTTACAAGGGTATGGGGGGAAAAAGAGGTAAAATTTTAAAATAGAACTTAATATGGAATAGAATATAATACAGATTTACAGATGTGCAATATGCAGTTATAAGTTAAAGTGCATTGTGCAATGTCATAAGTGTAAACAGTAGAAACCTGAGTGAAAGCTGATTGCCCTCACCTGTGCTTGTGTTCCTAGTGCTTGTTACTGCCCACATCAGTCTTATTGACGCTCATCATGTATGTGTTTAAGTGCCAGCCCTTGCTTTAGTCTTCACTCAGTGCTTGTTCCTGTGTTTGCTCCAGTTTAGTGCTTCTGCTGCTGTGTTTGTTCCTGTGTTGCTCCCTGATTTAGTTCTTGTTTTCTACCCGCCCATGGTCTCTTTTGTTTTCTTGTTTTGTCCAATCTTACTAAAAAAAGCCCTGTTCTGGCAAGCTGCACCATGGATCATTTGTCTTTCCAGTGTGCCCCTCCATACGACTGTGTACATTTCCTTAATAATAATAACAGCAACAATTGTAATTTAGTATTATGCCATCATCAATACAGTATATTGTACGAATGTTGTAATTCTTTATACATACTGTATACACAGTGATGGGAGCAGTGTGTGGCTCAGCCTGTGGGTCCTTGAGTAAGGCCCTTAACCCACAGCTTCCTGGGTGCCACAGAAGGTTGCTGCCCTTTGCACCCAGCTTGCTCTCACTTACAGAGAACAAGTAGGGGAAGGTGTAAAGAGAATTTCCCTACAGGGGTCAATAAAGTATCAATTATTATTAATTATATGATATTTCCAGCAATATTACTTTAGAAGGAACCTAGTATTTGGACCAAGTGATTTGGTTTAGTAATTCAGTATCTGGCTTGAGTTGTTTAGAACGCAATCTGCTCCTCATTAACTACGTGTCATAATGGCACAGAGGGTGTGTGTGGGCATGTGAGGCCCTTCATGAATTCCGCTATGCTCTCTCTCATGATTAGTAGAACCCCGTTTGCTCTCCCTTCCCCTATGCTGCCTTATTAGCATCTGCATTGTCTCCCCATGGGACTCCTCTCTAATGTGAGAGGGAGATGGCCCTCCTGGTTTCCATTGGCAATAACAAGTGCTTTAATGGTATGACCTGTGACCCTGCCGGTGAGGCCTTGATAACCATAACCTCACCTCCCCCCATCCTGTGGAACCCAGGGGCTGCACAGTAATGGTGCTTTTCCACTGCCACCAAGAACCAAGCCATACCCGCACTAAACCAAGTTGGTTGTTTCACCACCATCTGATTGGTTGAAATTCACAGAGGTACCATGATCTGCGTTGATATGTGTAGATTATTTGAAAGAAAAAAGGGCATATTGTATATACACTGCTCAAAAAAATTAAGGGAACACTTTGAAAACACGTCAGATCGCAGTGGGGAAAAAATCATATTGGATATCTATACTGATATGGACTGAGTAATGTGTTAGGAATGAAAGGATGCGACATCGC
>JAODLD010000040.1:1408875-1434389 GCA_026781065.1 Mormyrops boulengeri | reverse complement strand
GCACCTCAGGGATGAGAACCTGAATGCAGTCAGTGATACCTAGGCACTACATTAGTTTGAATGGAATAGAACAGTGTGAAGTTTTTACTGGTCGCTGGAGTGCCAATCCTGCTACCAATCCTCAAATTTGCTTTAAGTTGGTTAGATCAACATTATCCAGTGATGTGCAACTACAGTCAACACTAACTAAAGACACTGATTGGATCAGTTTCAAATTCAGAACTTTCTGACATTTTTGTCTTGTTTTTATTCATTGACAAAATGCCAGCATGTCATAGTTTTGTGTCATGGTTAATTTTTTTTAATCTGTTTTTGTCCGTGAAAAATCTTTTGGCAAATAATTTTTGTTATGGTTTTAATCATTGAAATTAACACTGGTTCAGCCGTTGCGAACCCCCCCCCCCCCCCAGTGGGCGTACCTTCAAGTTTAGGAAACTCTAAGCTAAAATGTGTTTTGTGTTATCGCTTGGGTTGGGGGGGGGGGTCGTCACATTTTGAAAATTCCAGTGTTTGAGGACCTGGTGATTGGTTTAAATCCATTTTGGCCCCCGATCATGCTAGAGCCATCATCAAAGGCCTGGGCCGATGATGGGGGAGGTTGCTGGTTCAAACCCCCCCGGAATGGGCAGCTTGGTCAGCAGGACTTGCAGGTGTGCAAACGAACCAAGCTAGAATTCTCCGGCATCCCTAGCATCCGCCAGGCTAGCATGTAAATAACAGGCGGCCATGGGGCTCCTGGCTTCTCCCTGCCCCCGCTCCCTTGGCTATGCTCATGCTCTCTGGATAGTTATTTTTGGAGCCTGTCGCTCTTTTGCTAAACGGCCCGGCTTCTATTAATCAGCCATTGGGACCCCATGGTGCATGTAGGGGTGGGGAGGGCAGCCCTGGCTGGCCCCCGTTGCTCCGCTCAGCACAGCGTGAAGCATAGAGGAACCTCATCAATCTCACCTGTCTGCTGTCAGCTGCTGGTCGAATCAAAAGTTTTATTCTCGCCCCCCCACTCCTCTGACCTCAGCTCCCATACTCATTTACACTTTATGCTCATTCTCTCTCTCTCTCTCTCTCTTAATTCTGTAATCCTCCTTACATTTTGAGTTTCACGCTGTGTGCTTTAATGTAGACCAAGCACACGTGTGCGTGCTGCACATACACCCACGGCGTCACAGCAGAGGGGGGGGGATGGGGGGGTCAGGGCGGCATTAAAAGTAATTTCCTGTCTGACGGCTGACTGAGTCGGCCCTCTGAGGGGCGTGGGGACGGGGCTCCTTTAGGGCTGCTTGCTTTTCATTGTGGTGTCTGTTTAATCGACCAGGGGCTGGTGCCTTAAAGGTGGGCCAGCAAACGCCTGAAGCAGAACCCCCCCATTACCGGACTTGTCAGGGGTGAAGGAGGCCACTGATGAGTGTTGCAGTTGGCATGGCCGGCGCTGGAGCTCGGCTCAGCGGGGATGCTTGCATTTTGACCTGCATGTGCCAGTCGGTCAGGGGTTCCTGTCCCATTGAGTAGCTGTAAAGTAGGCAGCTCCGCCGCTGGGTGATTTGTGGCCCTCTTGCACTGAGCTAATGGCAGGAGTAGAGTAGGTCTTTGTTCCTCTGAGTCCTCACTACAAACACTCCATGCTGCCCTTTTTCTGTTGCCTCAGCACTGTGAAGGTCCACAAGTTCCCGATGTCCCTGTGAGGTTTAGGTGGTTCTGAAGAATCCACCTTCACAGGACCTGCTGCCTTCAGCTAAATGGCTTGCACATGTCCTGTATCCTTATTAACTCTGTTCCTTATTTCATTCCTTAATAGAATAAGGACTTCTCCAGATCTGAATCCAAACCCCGCAATGGAGAACAGGGGCAGCGCTAGGGAGGGGTTTGGGCATGCTGTAGCTACCCATATGACAGCCATAGCACCCCCAGGAGATTTCTGTGGTTTATTTAGAATTTTTATTTTGAATTTTGAATGTCGTTGTAACTCAAGGAGTGGGTGCTGCATATGTGCGCGTGTGTTTGTGTAGGCATTTCGGGGGTGTTGCAGTAGAAGTTAAACTGTGGCAACCAGCATATTAAGGAGAAACCTAAAATTTCAAAGCGCCCTCACTGAAAAGTCAAGTGACCCCATAGCATCAGAAAAAGAAAATCTATGGCGTCGTCCCTGCTGAAGAAGCAGGTCACCGGATGAGAAAGATGTCACACTCAGTTACTTCATGTTTATTCCTGAAACGAGTGCAAATGCAAGATCCGAAATGTCTGTAAATTCTCAGTGCAGATCAATGTGAAATGAAAATGCAGAGGTCAGGACACACAAACTGTTTTATATATAATATACACCTGAAGGTATGTGAAAGTTGGCCATACAGACAGCACCGTCGTTGGGCTCCGAGTGTTGAGAAAAACAGCTTTTGGTTACGCTTTGTTAGCCTTTTCACATAATCACATTGCCTGTGTTTCTGAGTGATATTGTTAATGTTACATTTCAAGAAAAACATGACTAAGATATGTGGCTACAAAAACCTGCCTGATTTTGTAATAAATGTCTTTGTATCACGTCTTTCAGTAAAATGAAGAGACCGATAAATATAACCTACAACTGATAAAATTACTTACAAATCAGTTTTTAATAACAAAATGGGAAGCTTCTGACTTTTTTTAATAAAAAGCAATATTCAAGAGTACTGATAAAATTAGCACTATAAAATGTGGATTATGCCTGGTAAGATTGACCAATTTGCGTGTGCTCCAGCGATTGCCCAGATTGAAAGCGTGTCCCACATGCAATTTGGGATGAACACAGGATGCATCATTTCTATCATCTTTGCATCGGTAATGTCTGATTTATTAATGTAAAACAGCCGTATCCTTTTGATGAATAAATGTGTCAGTAATGTTTTTCAGGCGCTTGTTCTCCAGCTTCCTCTGATAGGAGTCCTTTCCCTCCTTTAATTTCACCTTCAGTTTACTCTATACCTGCCTCAGTTCACAGTCTTTTTCATATTTAGGAGCTCTTTCAGGTCGATGCTGATGCAGGCTTTACTGTTATGGACGCAGTGTACAGTCCTTCCAGGTATCATGGTGTTCATATAGAACCTTATGTAGTCCTTCATGCGATATCGTCAGTGTCCACCTTGCATGGTTTACAGAGCACATCCCAGTCCATGATCTCAAAGCAGGTGTGCAGCCCCCTCACAGTCCTTGTAGACCCAGGCTGCCTCTAGACAAGAGGCACATACTTAAGCATTAGCATGACTGTATTATGATCTGACCTGCCTAGGGGTGGGAGTTCAGCTGAAATGGAAGCATCCTTTACTTTCACATTCAGGAGATCCAATGCTTCATTATCATGTATAAGGCAGTTGACAAGCTGGTAAAAACTTGGTAGCCGAAAGTGAAACATGATTAGTGAAACATGATTAAAATGTCCTGTAACAGCCACAAAAGTGCTAGGATGATGTCACATGCCACTTCTGCATCTACTGATGGTGGAATGTAAACAGAAACCAAAATGGTAGACAAGAGTTCCCGAGGCAAAAGATATCAATGTATCCCCGCAGCTAATAGCTGAGTGTCTGGGCTGGAGGAGTGTTCCTGCACAGTACCATGTTTGGGGTTACACCACCTTTCATTTACAAACAAAGTGCAGTTTCTTCTCCTTTTTTCTTTTTGCTCAGCCATGTATTTTTTTTTGTCTGTCCACATTGTCCTGCAGCTGGGCACTGTAGCACTATAGCTTGGGATTTGTTCATGCAGCCATGTCTGTAAAGCACAAAATGGCATACCCATGAAACTCCCTCTGGATCTTGATTACTTTCCTAGCTTGTCCATGTTGTTCTCCAAGGATCTGCCATTTCCCATGACGATAGACGATGGACTGTTTGTATTTTGTCCTATTCTCCCTCTGTTTACCTCTGGCCCTGCAGCCTTCTCATTTTCCTTTGGATTTCAGCTCTGTGTTCTGGTATTAATGTTGGTTGGAAAAGCACTTTTAGCTGGCCCTGAATATAAACAATACCTTCATTTTGGTGTGTAACTCCTAGGTGTTTTAACCAACCAGTTGAGTACTCTGACACTTTATACTCAACTGATTGGTGGAAACAAAATCTTGGTCTGGATTTTTACTTTCTGGACCTGAATTACCCTCCTCTGTTAACTCTGCATAGTAAAGAATATAGAAGAAAAAAAATCAGAAAAACTAGGAAACTTCTCTGCAAAAAGGATCCATGATAGTTACCAGTTAAAATACAAATGAATGAAAGAGATGTAGTGTAAAATGCTAAAGTAGTGTGCAGAGAAAAATTAGTGTATTAAAAGAAAGTACCCAAGCTGCTGCAGCGGGCTGACATTAGCATGGCGCCCATGTTAGTGCAGCCTCTCATGGCTACTGCTGTGTTTTGTTAGACTAACATAATATAGCAGGAGCCAGATGATCAACATAGCTGTTCTGGTACAATTCATTCTGGTGTTAGATGGCAGGCACCATGTCTTCCTGTCCCTGTCAGACGTATAATAAAAACCCAGATCAGCCAGGAGCCTTCCTGTGCTGGCCAGGGCCCTGCAACCTGTTTTACATTCACTCAGAGTCATGCATGTATTTTGTGTATGTTTTGGCCAGCTACTCTATGGACCCTCCTGCCCAGTATGGACATGGGCTTGGAGACCCAGCAGTCTAGGTGAATAAACGACACTGGTCCAGTTAATGTTTTTTTTTTAATTTTATTTTATTAATGCTTGGCCCTCAAACTGGAGATCATTTCTTCTGGTTTCTCCTACTTCTAATGATCTTTTCTTGATTTGTTGTAGAATCTTGTACATATATAGGTTAAGAACATTCTGGAGGTTCTCCTCCTTTGCGCTGTGCTGTCTGACAGGTGTAACATGGTGCCTACACCCCTGAGTGTCATTAGCAGCAGTGTTTTGCTGGCTGTGTGCTTGTTCAGGCATCATGGTCTAACTGCCTTGCCCGTGTGTGCAGAATGCACAACTTCAAGGGCAAGTAAAACCAGACCCTGTGATTCATCCTGTGGCCTCCCCTGTTTACTGAATGTCAGCCAAAACACTTCAGCTACAGAAGGGTTGCTAGCTGGAACATGACCCAGCCCGGAATGGCCTGTAAACGCCATGTGTCGCCTTCATTGCAAATGAATTATTCCATTTCGCACTGGGACAGAAACACCCCACAGGCTCTGTGGCTCTCATATCACCTGCCAACTTTAGTTATTAGTGTACTATTAGTTTGGAGTATTAATTTTGGACTGTTGGACTATTTAATTTAGTATTTGTTTAATAAAACCCAGTTTGTTTGCCCCATCTCCTGCTCCCATGTCCTTCATCTCTAACTGCATGACAGTCTGATACTTGATACTTAATTGGCACTTGAGTTTTTTTGTTTTAAATAATATGGTATGTGTAATAAGATATGTTAATATGCAAGTATTTTGTTTGAGACTAAATTTTGGCTTTATTTATATTTTATTTAATGATCAAGTTCATATAAAATTATTTTAGAATTATAAAGAATTGCTGTTTTTCACATTACAATAGTTAAATCTGTCCTTAAAGACTGCATGTTCAAACCTAATGGCATAACAGCTTTACAGATGTTTCCTTTTGGAATCTAGAGCAAAGTGAGTTACACTAATGTGTAATGTGTACATGCGTGTGTTAGACTATGACTAAACCTGTTCGTTTTTTTTTTGACTGCATGTACTGTAGATTTAGTCGACTAAATATCCTGTCATTTTCATTGGCTGAAACTAGACTATAACAAAAGAAAAACAGATGACTAAAAGTAAGTTGCATTTTCGTCAGAGGGCTAAGACTAAAATTAGCAGAGCAAGACTTTGGGTTTTGATATATTGGGAGCTGTGGTATACATTTATTGTTCTTTCTGTCTGTGACTGTGTGGATAAGAGGGAGGGGAATTATTGTGCCTGTTTGTCCTGCATGCTGCCATATCATGTCTCTTTGCTTGTGGCAGAGACATACACAGAGCTGCCCATGACCCAGCAGGAAACAGGTTCTGTGCGTCTCCTCCTGTCAGAAGCCAATGTCTAATAGCCTAATATGTGCCGATAATGGCTGTCCTTGACTTTTTCGGCCTGTAGCAGACGGCACCCAGATTTATGACACTAAATCATAAACACCATTTCTTTTGTATGTTTGTCTGCACAAGGAGGATTCATGATGGGAAAAACAACTGGATGGGATGTTCCCCTGGGCAAAGCCAGGCTGTGGGTCTATACTTTCGAAAACTGTCAAAGTAAACAGTATCCCATCCAGTTTTCCGCTCAATTAGGCATTATGTCTTCACCGTGTTGCCATTTTCTCTTTGGTGCAGGGAGGCCCAGGAGGCACACTTGACACATGTGAGCCATTAACAAGCAGCATGCTTTGTTTTGCTGTAAATTGGAGCCTTTTGCGTTTATTAGCACTGGATGTCCGTGCCTGGGTGAAGATGGCTTAGCAGAAACTGATTCTGTTGTGTGTGTTTTGTAATGCTGGGTTGGCAAACCTCACGCTGCTGTCTGTGGATTTACAAATATGCTAATGGGTCTAGTATCCATGCAGACACTGTGGTGCTCCAAGACAGGAAAAAAAAACAGGTGTTGCTACTACAGCACAGTTCCTGAGTTCCTTCTCCTCCACCTTTTCTGCAGCATAACTCCATCCCAGCAGTGCGCGTGTTTTCAGGGATCCAGCCCACGGGAGTACCTCATCTGGGGAACTACCTGGGTGCCCTGGAGAGCTGGGTGGGCCTTCAAGAAAACTACAGCTCCATCCTCTACAGCATTGTGGACCTGCACTCCATCACTGTGCCCCAGGATCCTGCCCAACTGCACAAAAACATTTTGGATGTCACCGCCACCCTACTGGCCTGTGGGATCAACCCCTCTCGTGCCATCCTGTTCCAGCAGTCTCAGGTGAGTTTCTCAGGAAAACACTCTACCTATAGAGATGCAGTATTGCTATTGGTTGGTTACTACTGACACAGATTCACACAAGCTGAGTGCATTAGTGAAAAGTTAAGACTATATGCAGCTGTTCTGGTGTCAGAGCCACATCCTGTTCAAAAGCATCATGCTTGAAAATGTCTGTGAAGAAAATAGGAGTGAGGATGCAAGGTTTACAGGGCAGATGGTAATCACAAGTGTGCGTGTGTGTGTGTGTGCGTGCGCGCACGCGCGTGTTTATACACACACCTCTGCGCTCTGAGTTTATTTCAGTTTAGCTTCATATACACATATCTTGGCAGAGTGTGGGACCTCCCACTACACACACGAGTCTGCACCATATGTCAAAATAGAGCTTTCACCCAAGGAAAACACTGGACGTTACTGCGAACGGTGACAAGCTGAAATCAATCGTTTCTTAAGTGGGGGTTGTGGGGACTGCCGGGAGGAGGAAGGGGAGCCAGTCACTGTGTGTGTGTGTGTGTGTGTTGTGTGTGTGGGGGGGGGTGGTGGTACTCCTTGGAGGGTTCAGGAATCCTTACAGTTCTACAACTGGCTCTCGCGAAGACCTGCCTGCTCTCTTACGGGAACGCACTATGTGGGGGGGGGGGGGGTGTCGTTTTCCGGGAAAAGGTTGGATTTCATGCTGAGTGGACGGCAGTGGCTGAAGCTGCCCTAACGCTTCGCCTCTGCGCTGTGTCAGTTTCCCTCTGTTAGCTCTTATTTGGTTCATGCTTACAGCTGAAACGTAGGCCTGTGCATTTCATGTAAGTTCGTCTGTCTGCAATATATTAACTATATAGCAGTCTCTAATGTCATGGTTATACTATTGGATCATATTTGGGACAATGTTCATAAGCACAGTAAAAACACAGCCTTTTAGCCTCCCTCAGGTATAGCAGCTACCTGGGTTTTCAACCTATAACCTTCTGCTTATTTTAGTGATACCATTAAGCCTAATTGTACTCCCCAGACTTCGGGGTATACATGTGGTTGTGGGACCAGTCTGCCACCGCCACACACCTTTTGCTTGTTATGATGATAACTCAGAAACCTTTGATGGATCTTATTCAAGCTTTGCAGAGTCATTGTGTGGGAGGTGACCTGGAACTGATTAAATTTTGAGACAGATCACCCCAAAAACGAAGCAGCAGCACTGTGTGGCAGTAAAGCAAGGAAACGGCAGCTGTAGAAGGCACTTGGTTTGTGAACACAGTAACAGTATTTAAGGGTTGTTGTGTCAAACTAGAAATGTTCTAATTTTGAGACAGATCTCCCTAAAATTGGAGCAGTGCGGTATAGTGATAGCAAAAAATAACTGTAGACATAACTTGCAGACATTTGATTCCATTCGTGTGATAACTCAAAAGGTATTTGTCTTTTTCAAACTTGCTGACATGCTGTAAGAGTGGATTATATTTTCAGACGAATCCCACCAAAACTGAAACGGCACCACATAGTGATAAGGCTCTGACTCTGACACTTGATCTTGTCAGCATGACAATTCAAATATTATTTGTCCAGTTTTTTCCAAACATTGCAGGCACAACACAGGGGTGACATTGTAGACTTGTTTAAATTTGGAGACAAATCATGCCAAAATTGAAGCAACGGCTCCAAGTTACAGTAAAGAGAAGGATGAAATAATTAGAGGTTTATCTCCAAGATGGCGCGGCTAGGTCCAGATTCTGTCTTACCTGTTCCAATCAGATTATGCTTTCAGTTGCATACATGTTTGTTGGTTATTCTCTCACAGAACACTTCACAACTCATCATTATGATCATTTAACACTAATTTTGGGATTGCAGTCTACTCACCAGTTTCCCAACTTTCTAATAACTGTTTCAGCTTGGCTGGGGGAGATCCCCCTGATCAATGAAGCTGGTGGCAACAACATAACAGGAACAAAGACCTGAAGAAAGCCATCGAGCAAACTCATTGGTGTACGGAACCCACCAAGAAACCAACCACATGACCTGCCTCTGTCCAATATGCTGGCGATGATTTAGTCCTTGGAAAACAAACTGAATGACTTCAGTGCTAGATTGAAGTACCAACAGGACATAAAGGACTGTAACATCGTGTGCCTGACTAAGACATGGCTTAACTCCCTTGGTTCCACACCAGACTACCCTGTCTTCTGAGTCACTCTGTTTCTGCAAAAACAGAACGGGTGAGTCCAGCAAATCTAAGGCTACATCCACACTAATACGTTAAAAGAAAAAAAAAAAAATTATGGGAGTTTCCAAAAGAAAATATCTGCGTCCGCACTACCGTTATCACTAGTGTAGAAAAAACGTATGCGTTCACACTGCTCCATGTAAAAGGCAAATGACGTAGCTATAAGAGTGGTTGCGAATGTATATATTTCTGACATTTTTCATTTGCACATGTAACCATAGCTTTTTATAATATATTTTTAGAAGTGGTGCACTTTGTTTGTTGTAGCTCAAGCACAATGTGTCATTTGCAACCAAATTTTTTTTCATAATTCTAGAAGTGGTAAAGTATATATTTTGGATAATTTATTTTGACTTTGATTAGTAATAAAGTTCAGTTTTTATAAACCCTTGACTGTTAATCTCACACACAACTATGTGTTTGAAGTAAATGCACATATTTTATTTAGCAAAAGCAAAATATCACAGTACTGTAGTGATGCAAAAACAAAGCTGTACATAAAAGGAACCATCACAGCAACAACACAAGGATCCAGAAATTTAGTCACTACATGTCTCATTCTCTCCCTCTCAGTTTCAGTGCACTCTCATGTTCAATGACTGGGTGTCTTTATCATAAGCTAGAGCTGCACTTAAACTTGGCTCAAGTACAGTCTAATTTTGAGCTCCACAGTTGTTGTAAACAGCATTGAATGTACAAAAAACACCATTTAGCTGCACACAATTAAGCAAAATAACATATGCCAGGTAGTGAAAGTCCTGTACATCCTCCATATCAACATGTGGCTTACTTCTGTGAAAACAAAGGCAAAGCATTCTTCATTACTGTGAAGAATAACCAATTAGGAAAAGAGATTGCAACGAAAAGAGCTAATCAGGAAAGGGTCATGAGCTAAGTTCGAACCAATTGGAGCTCATTGATATAGGTGTAACAAAATTTTTCCGTTTATGAACGTCTACACTAATACCTTTACAGAAAGATTGGTTGTCGAAAAGCAGTGAATTTTCTCTCTCTGGGGGAAAAAGGTCCGTGGTAGTGCGGACTGGAGGTTGAATAGGAAGTGAATTTTTTGCATCACTTAAATGAAAACATATTAGTGTGGATGGGCCCTTAAAGAGGAGGTTTGTGCATAATAATGAATAACAACTAGAGTGACAGCAAGAATGTTATGGCCCTTTTTCACTCCTCTTTGCCTGACCTGGAGCGGCTAAGAGTTAAATGGCAACCCTTCTGTCTGATTCAGGAGTCAGTCAGCTTCACCGGGTGTTTATATTCCACTACATGCAAATACAGAGCCTGAACACAGAACCTGAACTGTACAAAATGCTCAAATCAACACCAAACCAGCAACTTGGATTCTGCACTCATCATGGCCGGGGACTTTACTTGGGCTAATTTAAAAAACAGTAATGCTAGATATATACCAGTACATTGACTGTCCAACAAGAGGAGAAAGGACACTCAACCACTGCTGCTTGCAGTTCAAGGACAGCTACAAAGCAGCGTCTCTCCCACTGTTTGAATGATCTGACCACGCCTCCACTTTATTATTACCAAAATACAAGCAAAGCTCTGGTAAGGAGGGCAGCCACTCACTGCAGGGCCCAATCCGAAGCTGTCCTGAAAGATGCATTGGATGACGCAGACTGGGACACGTTCCGGGACCGTAATGGTGACATCCATGTGTTTGTGGGAGTGATCATCAGGTTTATTGTCCAAGATGGTGAAAGAGATTGTGCCTAAAATGAACTTCATGATCTTCCTCAACCAAAAGCCATGGGTGGACAAAACAATTGGCAACGTATTGAATGCACACGCCAAAATGTCATCTGGCGCCAGATTCTTTGTCACGAAAGGCGGCAGCAGCCAGCTGAGTCCGTACGCCAGTGTGTGGCTAGTTTGCACTGTTTAGCCACCCTTTGTAAGTTTGGTAGCATGCATTCGAGATCAGCTTGCCAAACACTCTCACAATCCTAAAGCTAGAGAGCGGCCGTTGAGGTTTGCCGATGACCTTTCTCTCACTAGTGTCATGCAACCCACATTTCATATTAAAACCACAGAGGAATTCAGAGCTAAATTAGCCAGGCCCGCTGTCACTTTGCTCTCTGCACGACAGGTGTCTGCGTCACAACCACCTGATAGCACTACTCCTTCTGGACATGCATTACACTCAGACACAGTGTGTGAAATAATGGCAACGCTGTGGGAATTTTGGCTCATTTTCTTATGTTACTAGAGCCTGGAACTGCCGTATTTATGGACAATGGTGCCAGTGCTATGGCAAAATTGACCCATTTTGCTAAAGTATGCCGCCTAACTCCTGCAAATTCTACAGCACTGTCACCCTCCATTACATTCACACCTGGCTCTACAGTTATTCATACTGTTGAACATTGAAATTTTACTTGAAATTTGCCCATAAAGAAATCTAGAAAACCAAGGGGTGTTGCTTGCTTTGCTGAAAGATATTACAGCCGAAAAACCAAATTTAAAGCTAACTTTACTGCAGTGTCATAGCTATGCAATTATTAATACGTATAAAACACATTAATATTAAAGTTATATGGTATCCATTACGGTACATTAATGCTTAACGCACACTTTACGCATGCCTGTATTATTTATGTTTGTGCATGCCGTCACGTTGCAGCAAATTTACAGCAAGTTGGCAAGTGTAGTGGGATCACAAAACAACTGCGAGGGAACGTAAAACTATTTTCCCACCCTGACCTCTTAGGAGCTCCGTAGCGATACGAACTGGACAAAAATCCACAAATCAATAGGAGGGAGTCACAACTGTAACGAGATCCACACATAGACATGACGTGATCCAGAAATGTGCAAAACACGTTTCACGTGTACAAATCCTGATGTATTCCTTTGGATGTGGTTTTACACAACACAAATTAAAAAATTTGTGGATAGTTAAATATTTATGGATCATGATACATATTTGTGGATTGTCTTCTGTGGGTTACAAATAATAAAGTCCAGTAAAAACTTCCATCCAAGTGCCACATCCCATGCGGTGGTGCGTAACCTAGCAAAACTGTCATCCAAATTATGTAAAAATGTTGCCATAAACAGTGTATTTTACGACACCACGAAATAAACGATAGAGCATAATATGAAATGATAGACGTTTGATTTTGTCATCTGGTATATATATCGTCATATTGCATAACTCTCCATAGGGTCAATATTGAAAAGGACAGGTAGCCTGCACATAGGTATAGGCCTACGTATTAGGTCAAACAGGATAATGTGAGAGGACAGATTCAACTTGGTCACTTAATGGATAACTGTCTCTGTCCCCTCAAATTTGGAAACTGTGACACCCTTGTATCAGCCATCTCTGCTTATTCCGTGGATATTTTTTTCTAACTCCCCAGGCGTATTGTAAAGGTCAGTGATTGTAAAACTGTGGGGCTTGAGATGATTCATCGCCCCCCCCCCCCTTAGACGCCATTACTGTGGAAAATGTTGGTAATAGTGCAAATGAGAAATACATGGAATATACATTTTTAGATATATGAAGGATATAAGGTAACACTTAACATCTATAAACACATTCATAACAGAACAGCTAATAATGCATTCGTAAAACATTATAAACAGTATTTATCAAAAGGCATAACACATTATAGCCATGTTTATTATGCATTATGAATGCTATATGAAGCTGTCAGCTATAATGCGCTATAGATACTATTATAATGGTCAGTATAAGCATTAAGGATGCAGACACACGTGCACCACTTTCAAGTCTCGCTTTAATTTCCTTTATAGGTTCTAGAGTTACTCTTACTGCTTTCCTCTTTGGTTTGCTGCTATCACCACTCACTTTCTTAGGAGCCATGATTACTGTATCACTAAATGTACTGTAGATAAAGCACAAAAGAAACTCACACTGAACACAGCTTTTGCACGTCAAACTCGTTCGAGAGGTACTACGAGACTGAGAGTGATTCATAGACATAGTGATTCATCAGCATCCCAGTTTGCCTTGTTGCATCTCGATCTATATGAGTTTTGGAAGGTCTGCTTTATTTTGTTGTGTTCCAAGTTTTCAGTCGAGTTGTGGTTAGATTTTTCTCGATCAACCCATTCGAAGTCCAAATTGGTAGAGCTGAATGCGTCTCGACCCATACAAGTTTTAGCAGGAACACTCGAGTTTCAAGATTTAGGTCGAGGTACAAGGTTGAAAAAAATTCAACAAACCTGTTTGATGTCCAAGTTTGTCGAGTTCAGAGGCGTTCCAAGAATCTACTGTATCTATGCATTATAAATGAGAGCTTCATAAGGCAGTCCTAATGCATGATAAACATGACTATAATGTGTTGTGCCTTCTTATAAATATTTATAGCCATGTTTATAATGCTTTATCAATGCATTATACTGCATATGAATGTGTTTATAAATTACTAATAACATGGCTTTAAGTGTTAACGAATATAATGAATAAAAATGACATTTTAAGAGTTGAACATTAGTGAGGAAAGATTCTGCTACTTGGCATAAATGGATAATGTGCGATAAATGATTAAAATGAATAATATAGATTCAAACCTAAATGTCACAACAATGACTCAGAAAACTCAGGTAGAAACATTTGATTAACTTTTACCTTTCCAGTTGATCCATTTGGTAATTCTAGGAATTGTACAGGTTGGTGATTGTGGGATGAGTGCAAATTAGGTGGATGGAGCAGGTGACAGGGCTGTCCAACAGCTCCCCATTCCAGTTACTTGACTGAGAAAGTTGAATGCTGAATGCTTCAGCCCCATCACACAGGAAAGGAGAAGCCATAATTTATCACCTGAGTACCACAAGGACTTTTGCCAGTAACACTTACTCAGGAGTATTGTTTTAAGTGTTTGTTGGACTGGTGACTCAGTGACACAGGCAGTCACACTAACTCATGAATATTCATTGAGTATTTAATGGACTTGTAACTTGGTGACTGGTGCAATGAAGTGTTGGGTGTCACAGCTGCCCTGTCCCTGGCCTTCACAGTGCCTCATGCTCCTTCACAGGTGTCTGAGCATGCGGAGCTCTGCTGGATTCTGGGATGCCTGACCAGCATGCCGCGCCTTCGACATCTGCCACAGTGGAAGGTGAGCGTTGGGATGACCCCCCCTGGAGCTTCGCTTCCAATCATCTGTGTTAGTTGATTTTTATGAAGTGCTGTTCCTAACATGCTCTAGTATGTCCCAAAAATAGAGATATATATGCAAAGCTCAGTCTGGACATAATGGTGTGGCATGGCTATGGGAGGAAGGGAATGTGCTTAACCAAATGGCAGGAGGAATGGGAAAAAATGACAGCCTTTCAGCAAGGGCAATGGAGGAGAACAAAACAGACGTTCAGTTTCTGCAAGGGCTACCGTGAGGTTCAGGCTCAGGCATCAGGGCTTGTGCTGGGCTTAAGGAAGTGACAGAATCCCATCTTGAGTGAAGGCAGATGTGTAGT
Source organism: Mormyrops boulengeri (assembly GCA_026781065.1). Classification (NCBI taxonomy): domain Eukaryota; kingdom Metazoa; phylum Chordata; class Actinopteri; order Osteoglossiformes; family Mormyridae; genus Mormyrops; species Mormyrops boulengeri. The sequence goes on along the minus strand of JAODLD010000040.1, from coordinate 1,419,803 downwards.
ATATTAATGGGATTGTGAACTGCCCTCACTTTTCCTGAGGATAACCCCCCTCCCTTTACAATAGGTTTAAGCAACAATAGAACCTTTAAATTTACTTACAGTCCACAATCTGCGGGGGCTTGATTCCATGACCCCCAGCAGATACCATAATCAACAGTTGCTCAAGTCGCTTCTGGCACTTTTCCACTAAAATACCGGAAGCAGGGTGTACCTATCCAACTCGCTTTGATCTTCCACTGCAGAAGGGTCGGCTCGGTAAAGGCGTTGCCGGGTTTGAAGAGCAACAGTGATGTAAAATCGAAGAGACATGCATTCACTGTTCGCAACGTGTACATCATGGTTTATTATGTGCTAATTTCCGATAGCACATCTGTCAGGATCACTGCGTTTTGTTAACATCAAGCGCTAGTGAAATTATCATTAGCTTACGTAAATTTGCATTACGAATCCATTCCATTCACCCATACTCCAGTACTTTACTACAGTAAAGTAGGAGGTTGGAAATTTTCAAGTTCTGAGTTACTGGGAATGTATCATTACATTACAATGTTTTATACTACTAATAATGAAGAATATACAGAATATGCCTTTTTTCCCTTCAGATAATCCATGCATATCGATGCAGATCACCGGTATCTTATGTTTCGCCCTGTCAGATGGTGGTGATGCAACCAGCTTGGTTTGGTCATGCTTTCGGCCCTGCTGGTAGGGCCATGTCAGCGCAGTTACGACAGCTCGGTTATGGCTGGTAGTGGAAAAGTGCCTTTATATAAAATGGTGCAGTATTTGCATATAACCTACACCCATCCTCTCTTTCACTTTAAATCACCTCTAGATTACCTGTAATACCTAAAATAATGCACTTGATAATGTAAAATACAATAATTTTTTCTGCCTTCACTTTCAAGATTCAAGATTCAAAGCGTTTATTGTCATATGTACAGTAGAAAAGTGCATTTCTCTGTGCAATGAAACTCTTACTTTGCTGTCCACACAAGAAATGCCGAGGTAAAATATAATAGAAAAAATAGAAACTTAAATACTTTTAAGTGTAATGTGCAAAAGAGCTTAATGTGCAAAAAATTACATTATGAGGTAGTATTCATACTCTTGTCAGCTGTTAAGGAGTCTGATGGCAGTGGGGAACAAGGAGTTGTTAAGTCGGGAGGTTCTAGATTTCACACTTCTGTACCTCCGTCCTGAGGTCAGAAGTGTGAACAGTCCGTGTTGGGGGTGTATGGGGTCTTTGAGGATGGAGGCAGCTCTTCTCTGGACTTTGTGGTGGTAGCTGCTCTGCAAAGAGGGCAACGGAGTCCTGGTGATCTTCTCCGCAGTCTTCACCACTCTCTGCAGGTGTTTGCAGTCCATAGATGTAGTGCTGCCAAACCACGTGGTGATGCAGCTGGTCAGTGTGCTCTCCACGATGCAGCTGTAGAAGCTGCTGAGGATCTTGGTTGATATACCAAACTTCCTCAGCCCCCTCAGGAAGTACAGCCGCTGTTGAGCCTTCTTGACCAGCTGTGTGGTGTTCAGTGACCAGGTCAGGTCCTCACTGATGTGGACACCCAGGTACCTAAAGCTGCTCACCCTCTCCACTTCAAGCTCCTGGATGAACAGTGGCTGATGAGACCTCCTCCTCTTCCTCATGTCCACTATCATCTCCTTCGTCTTGTCCGTGTTGAGGGTGAGGTTGTTGTCCTCACACCATGACACCAGACTGGCCACCTCTCTCCTGTAGGCCGCTTCGTCCCCTCTAGTGATGCGACCGATCACTGCGGTGTCATCCGCGAACTTCAGGATGATGTCGTCTTTGTGGGAGGCGATACAGTCATGGGTGAACAGGGTGTAGAGGATGGGGCTAAGAACACTACCCTGTGGGATGCCAATGTTTGTGGTGATGCTGGCTGAAGTCCTGTTGCCGATCCAGACAGACTGTGGTCTGCCAGTCAAAAAGTCCAGGAGCCAGTGACAGAGACCAAGTGTGTTCAGTTTGTGGGTCAGTTTGTGGGGGAAGACCATCTTGAAGGCGGAGCTGTAATCAACAAAGAGTATCCTGTTGTAGGAGTCTTTGTTTTCCAGGTGGGAGAGGGAATAGTGAAGGACAGCAGCAATGGCGTCTGATGTGGACCTGTTGGACCTGTTGTTAGGCATACTGCAGGGGGTCCAGAGTGTCTGGGATGTTGCTCTGGATGTGGGCCAGCACCACTCTCTCAAGACACTTTGAGATTATTGGAGTGAGTGCTACTGGTCTGTAGTCATTCATGCAGGTGGCTGTGCTTTTCTTGGGGAGGGAGACAATGGTTGTGGTCTTGAAGCAGGTGGGAACAGTGCTCTGGCTGAGGAAAAGTTGAAGATTGAGGTGAGAACATCAGCCAGCTCGTTAGCACATGCTTTGAGGGCCCGCCCAGGGATGTTGTTTGGTCCTTACGTGGGTTGATCTTCCTCAGTGCCTTTTGTACCTGATCTGTTGAGACTGTTGGTGGGGGGAGGGGGGTCTGGTGGTGTGGGAGGGCTGGGTGTATGCATGCCTCCTCACTGTGCTGTGGCTGGGGGTCTCAAAGCGGGTGTTTGAATACTCTGGGTCATATACTGAATTTTAACCATTGTCCTTTGTTATCAGCACAATAAAGCAGTGTAGATAAACAAGAAAGGAGAGCCTTACAAATACAGCAAATCAGAATGCTAAGAGCAGAAAAAAATATGAAGCCATGTTACTTTTCAGCTGCCCCCATATTTGACTGAAAATTGTATTAGCCTATCAAAATTGAATTTGCGACGTGGTTCTCTGCATTCAGCAAATTCAGGTTTTGCTTTTTGGAACTTGAGAGTTAAATGCCTTGCACAAGGGCCCAATGGTGACATCACTTTGCCAACTAGAGGTTTTGAACCGACAACCTGCTGATCATGGGCACAGAGTCCTAACCCGCTGAACCACAGACCAGCCCAGTAGTACAGCTAAACGTCCGAAGCAATATCACAAGAGACATGAGAGCAAATGAGCGATGGTTTATGTGCCAGCACGTTATGCATATCACCGAAGGCCTAATGTGTTTTTCAGCTAAACTCTGTTTCCCCTCATCCTAACTCATTCCTTCCTAGATTAAAAGCAAACAGAAGAATGAGGGGAGTGTGGGTCTGTACACGTACCCTGTCCTCCAGGCTGCTGACATTTTGCTGTACAGGTGAGGTTGCTCATTACCAAAACTGTTCACGGAACCTAACTCTATTCTAACATGCCTTACACAGATGTACTGGCATTAGTAGTATTTGGTCCCCAATAAAATACAATAGTCCTCATAGTTTAGGAGTTTGGCTTTCCTTAGCTATATTTTGGTTTCAGTCTGCATCAGAATTGTTATGCCAAAGTACTGGGTGTTTGTTCACGTTCACTGTTCAGGTCCACTCACGTCCCAGTTGGGGAGGACCAGGTCCAGCACCTAGAGTTGGCCCAGGACATAGCCCGCATCTTCAACAGCCATTATGGAGAGTTCTTCCCTGAGCCCCAGGCCCTACTTAGTGAGTCACTCACAAACACACACACATGCACATACATGAACTATTGTATCCTGTAATTATCCCTTTCAGAAGAACACACTTTTTCCAGTCAAGCATGCAATGGAGCTTTGATTAGAGGACTTCTTCATCATCCATTCCATTGGCTCCGATTGCTCGTTTCCAGAATGTTCCCTTGGCCTCCTCTTCATTTTAAGCATGCGGGACCAATTCCGGCACAGAAAACGCAATGAATATTTCAGGCGGTTGTCAGTCATTATGCTATTGGCCCCCTCACTTTTAAAATCATATCAGACAAGAGAGCATTTCTGGCTCCTCCCTGAGACTCTCATTATAACTTATCCACTGGTTGCCATTATCATTATCATCACTACAGAAACTGAAACCCAGGAGTCCATCCAGTCAAGAAAGTGTCTCTCTGAGCATCTCTGTGCATATCTAGTGTGTGCCATTTTATGGATTTTGTACCATAGCCTCATCAATGAAAAGGTTATGAATGATTTTAAGGAACACTTTAACCCTCATCTCCTTCCAACCACTCTCTGTGTGGTAGGTTCCATGAGGAAAGTGAAATCTCTCAGAGACCCCACCTCCAAAATGTCCAAGTCTGACTCCCAGAAGTTGGCCACGGTCCACCTCACTGACTCCCCAGAAGACATTGTGCTCAAGTTCCGCAAGGCAGTGACAGACTTCACCTCAGAGGTGACCTATGACCCTGAGCGACGGCCAGGCGTATCCAACCTGGTAGCGATTCATGCAGCAGTGACTGGTCTCAGCATGGAGGCAGTGGTGGAGCAGGCCCGTGGCTTAGACACGGCCCGGTACAAGCAGGTGGTGGCGGATGCTGTGGTCCACAAGCTGACCCCCATCCAGGACCAGATCCAGAAGCTACGTGCAGATGCAGGCTACCTGGAGACTGTTCTGGCTCATGGAGCTAGCAGGGCCCGGGAACTGGCTGCTCCAGTTCTAAGACAGGTCCAAAAATTAGTTGGATTCTGCTGAAAAGATTAGATTGTACATGAACGATATCATTTATATCTGACTGTTTCCCAAATTAAGTATTCTGCACCTTTGTGCTAGACTTAAGCTTTTGTTGGATCATTTTATATTTATAAGAACTAAAAATTTGTTAAAATCTCTGGTGTGGATCTTATCTGATGTGATATTAAATCAACTAAAGAAAATCAGCAAATCCTGGCTCACTTTACAGTTATATTTAGGTTGTGAGTAAAGAAAATTAATACTTTGTTTTTTTGGTGAATTGCAAAACTTTAATACTTTGAAACGGTTAACGGTTTCCATCAATCAATATAAGATATACAATAAAAATACCAAAAGTCTCCTGTTTTGTTTGGTTACTTATGATTAAAGTTAAGGCTGGGCAGGGGTTAAGGTCATCATAGCTGGGATTAGGGTTATGCCTGTAGAAATGTAGAATCCCCATAAACATATGATACATGGACACTCTCTCCCTCTCACTCTCTCTGTCTGTGTGCGTGTGTGTGTAAACAGTACAGGCCATGCAAATTCAAACCACTCTGCTCCATCAGAAAGACAGCTTAGTCATATTCTCCTATTCCATGCATATTGAGTTTTTCAGGATGATTGCAATATTTCAGGCAATAAAAGTTGCGGTTTAATCCAAATAAATGATGTAAACCATATTTTGAATTGTTTCCTTCACCACAGTGAACCGGGCTACAACACATGCAAGTGTAGAATATGTATTCCCTTATAGGCTAATGTGATCAAAGAAGTGTATGGAGGATACTTTTAATACCACGAAACTATGCATTTCTCCAAATGTGTCACTGACAACTATCTTGCTACATCCGAACAAAACTACATTATTTGTGGGTAGCCTATATTTGGGAAGAGGATCTGGTAAAATATTACTTTGTTACCACGGCAGGCTGAAAAGCAGCTCCATTATATAGACGTAATATAAACTGGCTATAGTTTGTTTGCAATGCGAGTTGGAGACAGTGTTCGGCAGCAGGAATAAAAACTCCAGTCTTTCTGCAGAGACAAACGGCGGACTGTGAAAGACTTAGTTTTCACTGTGTGCCTTGGCGCGAATTGCCAAAGGCAGACAACGGTTACAAAAATATTTCTGGGGATCCATGGTTCACCCTGGTACTCTCCCCCCAGGATCCGGCTGAAGGAGCGCATAAACTGCGAATGTGAACTTACTCCCCGTCGGCGGCTTGTAGCTGAGACGTGGTCGCGTGTTCACGTCCTGGCACAGACTTGAGACTTTCTGTTTTTTCATAAGGTCCGTTTAGGATTCTTTAAGTCTGTGTGTCTTTACGATTCATACACTTATAGTGCAGTATACTTGATTGTTGGAGCGCTTAATTCTTTAGATTATATAGGTTATCAGTTTCTAAAAAAAAAAAAAAAAAATTCTCACTTTTTATCACCATTCCCTTTAATGCTTGTGCGTTTGAACTATTTTTTTGCAATAAATTACTAGAATGAGTATCTGCGTAAATAGATTGAAAATCCATTTGTCTAGACTTCGAGTCATCGTTTATTTACCCGACATGAGTCGTTTTTCCGGCGATAATTTATTTACGCAATAAAAGATAACTTCCGGTACAAGGACGGCCTCCAATCGGGTCTTTAAACTGAAGACCCTCAGTTGCTTGCTTTTACGATTCCTCGGTCGCTACCCGATGCTTTCCCACTAAAGCTCCACGCCAGGACGTGGCCTCATACCCTCCGGAAATTTCCGCACGGGGGATCCGATTCATCGTTTCAACATCTGGTTCAAAACTGACCCTCAAAGTCATTACTCTAACCAAGGCTTCGGAGCGTGGTATTAAAGTTACCTTCCACTGGAGGGCTTTAATACTACTTTTAATTTCTTGTAAATGTTTTAGACATATTTTGTTCTTTTTAAAAAACATTATAGCAACTAATAACATTAGATGCGAGTATTTTGTTCTTTTTATTCCAACAAGTCGAAACAATACATATATAAAATGAGAGATATTTCGGACATGCTCCTTGCTGAGCAACTTCCCGTAGGCCAATATTATGCATCAATGGTTTAGAAATTCTAGAAATGTTGCAGTATTTACAGTGCTGCCAAATACAACGTATATACGGCTTATATAAATTTTATTTTTAGTTTTTACCAGTGCTAACAAATGTAATTATATATGATAAACCAGGTCTGTTTAACAATACGGTTGTTTCAGAACAGCAACCAAATATTGCGACTTTAATAGCCTAATATTTAATAATAAAATGCACAAGTAATTATTTTAATCTATTTAGACTAAATACATTTCTTTGGAAAATAATATATAGGCCCAATTATCTCGTGATTTTCAATTGAAGAAACTCCTTTAGTTAAGAAATAAAAGCTACAGTTACTGAAAAATCCAGTCAAATTACTTAACAGCAACCTTTCCGCTCTACAAGCATAGTATCCAATTTTGTACAGTATTTTTGGGCGGAAGTCGCCGTTGTACATTATTTGCAATGTTTAGTGAATTAAGAGAAGCTGCATTTGCTCCCGAATGCCTTTGCTTTTGTTAAATGAATACTCATGCTAAATTTGTAGTTACGTACATTTTCTGGATGACAATTGTTAGCTTTTAACTACTGGCAGATATATTGCGGGCAATATCATCCTGCAGGGGATCACGCGCGGAAAAGATGCAGGCCTAAGTAATGAATAATGGCACCGCTGACTTTTTTCCTGATAATTTGGCCAGTCAAATACTTTTTTGCTACTTCGGATTTCGAAAACGTCATCATTAGGGTGGTTTCATGTTAATTCAGAGATTTGCTATGGTCCTGTCATGTTATAAGTTTATTGTTAGAACGTCTGCATTTCTCGATAAGAGTTACAATGAGGTCTTTAATCATTCGGCACCTGTTAAGTACACGCCAAGATGTCAACATTATCAATTAAGTAATGTGTCTTTTATATTGCAAGTTTTTTTCCGCACACAGTAGTATACGTTTAAGTAGCCTAGTACGCTAATTAATACACGAAACTTCGAAGTTCGAAAAGAATATAGGCCTACTTCGTAATTATTTAAGGGTACACGTGTACGTCTGATTATTTAAAATATACATGCAGACTATTTCAAGATCATTTTATTTACGCGATCACGGATTTGGTTGTATAGGATATTAGAAAACATTAGCCTGTTCTATTGTAATTCAATTAGATATAAAATGTATTGTTACCTGCTGTTTTCGTATAACTGTTTAGTTATCCATGCACTTCTACTAACATCACCTATAGAGAATACGTAGAGTATGTGGGCAATTTTTATTTCTATGCTTGAGGTAGAACAAATGTGTAAATTGAAAAATATCGTGCCTGACACTCGACGTGAAAATGCTAGTAAGCGCATTTTTTCATTTTCCATATTTCCATTTACACATTACACACACAAAATAAGTAATTTCTATAAAATTATACGAGCCATATTTTAAAGTTTTCAGGAATCATGAAAGGTATGGATCATCCATGTCAGACATATTCATAGGCTAGTATATCCAGCCAGACTAAAATTAACTCATCGTTGAGTCCCCGCAGCAATGCGCTCCGATCGAATCGCCTTCCTGCACACGTGCACTCAGCTCGCTGATGACAGCACACGTTCTGAAGGACTGCTGGTTGAGAACAACCTGTCAAAAAGGTGATTTCCACTTCAGTGTTAAGGGTCAGTTTAAACTAGGCTGTTACTATTTATACATTACGTAGTGAGGTTATTATTTAAAATCTAATTTTATATTTAAATGTTTTTCAAACCATTACAGGTCGTCTTCTAATACTTTGCTTTATATGCCCCGTGCTTTTTAACCTTACGAACAAACTTTTTAATTTTTACAGGTATCATAGCGTAAGAACTTATGAATTTGTCGTTTAATTTAAGGTTCATTTGTTTGATTATAATGGGCTAATTGAAAATTTCTAATACAAGATGGATTTGTCTATCTCCTTTTTGCATGGTATTACGAACTAACACGAGGCTCCAACACTTTGAATTAATTACTAGGCGTCGTCTGACTTATTTTTGGTCTAATTTTATCTGTTAAACTAGTATTCTTGACAATAGTACTTATTATAGTACTTATACGTATACAGCTAGTAAGGTATCAATAATAATATTAGTCCGAACATTAATCCTGAAGTTAATATTTCAGACAGCAAGTAGGCCTATATTCGTATTAATGAATAAATGTTTCAAAATGATCGGTTTAACGTGTAGAAATGAACTGTTGCATAAAAATGCACAGCATTATTATTTTTCCGCTATTTCGACAAGTCAATGGAAACGAGTAGTCCGAAATGATCAAGCAGGTATCAATTCGCTGAACATTTACGGGAGCGCGGTACTATTTCTAAAATAAAATGGAAGACATGTACGGAAAACTAATGCCGAATGTCTGTATAGGATTAATACGAGACGCTATACATTTTCTAATGTAAATTGCAAAGTAAATATCTTCATTCTCGATCCTCAGAGTGCTGTGCCTTAAATTGCGTATATGCGATTTAGAAGTAGAAGAAATTTACAGTGATGTCAAACACATTATTTTGGATGTACCAAGATTAAAAATTATATTGCATATATACCAGTCCTGTTTAATATCGTGCTTGTGCAGCAACGAAATAGCAACGAATAGTCTGCGACGTAGGTTAATTCCTGTGTTGCTGTTCATGTAAATCTAATTCCTAAAAGCGCTCACGGTGAAGCGCCTTTCCCAAATTTATCTTAAAATAGTCTATTTATGCGCTTCAGATATTTAAATATTATAAAAACATCTTCTAATATTTATTTCTGTAATGTTTTGCAGATTCAAATGCCCCACCAAAATACTAGTAAAGTCAATTCAGTCTCTCTCGGTCATTCAGATCTATATATTGCAAATACTGCTTCCAAAATATAGGAAACTTTGTTCCAACACCTGAACGCACTTTTTCCGATCTAAAGTGATAGACAGTTAAAATTAATATCCTTCTTGAATTACCCTGCCTCGCGGTTCGGTTTCCTACGTAGTTGTTTATTTTACAACTAGAACTGATTAAGCCACCTGTCTCATTTCTCCTTCATCATCTTTTGGAATAGCGATGATAACAGCCTACGGGCTTTTAATTACGAAGGTCGACGTCAGACGATACGACTCGCTTGATACTCAGCCTATTCCGAAGAAGTTTCAGGAATTGTAAAATAAATCACACAGATTAATGCAAAACTGACAAGTGCAGCAGTCTCAAATAAACTGAAAACATTCTCTGGCTTTTGCACAAAAAATGCATTATTGTACTTGATTAACGTTTCTTAACGAATCGATTATTTATTCGGTATTTTTAGAATTACGCATACATGTATCATGTTATAAAATTTAGAAGTCCACGTTTTGTGAACAATTAGGTAACTGGATCCATGTGTTTACATTAAATGAAATGTTAAAGTTGTATTCGTATTCCTTTCAGATTGCAGTTTAAATTTAACGACGTTATATTGTTTTTAATTATTAAAACAGGCCTATCTCACACAATCAGCGCGTTCAATAGTGTGCGCTTCCTGTCCTGAGTTAATTTGGTGCATACGTCTTGTAACGCCAGTCCACTTTAAGGTCCCAGCGATAAAAGTTACAGTTACACTTTTCTGCCATTGGAGGACAAATTTTGGGTCTTTCTGTTTTGGCTGTTCTTATTGGACGCACAAGACCCGACAAGGGATGAGAGGGTTGCCCTTAGTCCTTCGGAAAAGTGCTCCAGAAGTGTGTATCAATCAGAGAGTGGAAGAGGAAAGGCAGAGAGGAGGGACACAAAGCCAGACACCATCACAACAAAGTTCTCTGAGGCACTAACTAGCGGAAGAATGTCAACTCAGCACCCATGAAGTTTAATACTACTAATTAGTTATAGCGATTGGATTTCTTTTTACTATAATATCGCGACATCTTATTCTTATTTTAATCATTATTTGTATCCAGTTTTTCTCTTGGATAGAGTTTTTTTTTCTTGGTTGGATTTGCTGTATAAGAAATGAGTGACAGGAGGCGATCTGCCGCCGCTCTGAGTTCGAGAGCTCACGCCTTCTCGGTGGAAGCCCTCATAGGGACAAACAAGAAGAGGAAGCTCCGCGGCTGGGAAGGGAAGGAGCTGGAATTGTCCATAGCCAGCCTTGCAACAAACGGACAGTTGGGAGACAGCGAGGATTCCGCACATTGTCTGGATATGGACCCTGGTTAGTGTATGATACCCAGTTTATCATAAAACGCAATTTTTATAAAAAGAAAAAAGGAAAGAAAAAAGGAGTTTTAAAATCAAATGCTGTTACACATATATGGCACGTAAGTTTATGATTTAATGACCTATACCTGATCAGAAATCACACACACACACATTATTAATTGAGCAAGTTAATCTTTGA
>JAODLD010000040.1:1358257-1371502 GCA_026781065.1 Mormyrops boulengeri | reverse complement strand
GTGTAGATGGTAACGAAGCAGGAAACAAAAACAAAATTATGAAATTTCTGCTAAAAGCATAATTATTTGTGTTAGTGTAAGTGCACAGTGTCCTTTGTCTGTCAAAATACAGCATATTTCAATTTACAGTGCTCTAAATTTCATTAGGTTTTGATCTGAAAGTTAACTGTTTTGAACAGATTATCTAAATGTCTGGAAAAATCAGCTGTAGTTGTACAAAGTTTTGCTGGTGGTGAACACTGACTGAGAGAAGTATTCTTGAAATTTGTGGGAAGTAGTGATTGAATGCATATTGTGTCAAAGCAATGCAAACATATACATAGTTTAGCTGACATGGTCCACTGGTATGGTGCATGTGTTAAGTGTTGTGAAAAGGTGGACATGGTATTGAGACACGCGTTAAAATGATTGGAAAAAACTGTAAAGACAAAGCTATGGAATCATTTACATGGTACAAAAATCCTGTCCTACTGTGAGTAATTGAATGGGGGAGACAAAGGGAAGCCTACTACCTATATCTACTGCCTAATATAACATAACAAACACTTCATATTAGTCAAATGATGAACAGGCGCACTACATACACTGCACATTCAGGATGGACAGTACTTCCATGATTAACCAAAACCAAACCAAAGAGATTTACAGTACAGTAAATAGTTAATCAATTTTAGGACCAGCATCTTTCCAAAGGCAGGTCAGTTGAGGAAAATCACCCAATGGAATAACTGCTGGTTTGCAGTGTGTGGTATTGAGCAATGGTCACACGCTAGCCTGCAATGCCATGGCAACATTGGCACAATGTTGTGACAACATAGCATCAGCCGGGAGCCCACAGGCCAGAGCTGCAGGCACCTGGCCGTCGTAGAAAGTTACGAGGTGTCGTCTCCTGTTTCCCCCTCTGGCACAGCCGCAGACATGCAGACACGCCGCGAAATGGCCTCTAATCCCCCACAGGAGATATATTGAGCCCCAGTGGGCCCGAGTGTGCAGCCGCAAGCCCCAGGCCCTGACCTTTCCCACAATCGCAGTCAAACTGACAGCCGAATACAGCCGTGCCCCCCCCCCCGCAACACCTCAGCGTGCCCCCGATCCCGGGAGAAAGTCTGTGAGTAAGCGTGATCCCAGTGGGAATTCTGGCATGTTTGTCTAAAATAATTATATAATAGCACAACTTTCAACATCCAGTGTGAATATTTGCTGAATATTTCTTTGTGTGTGTGTCTGTGTGTGTGTGTGTGTGTGTGTGTATGTGTGTATGTGTATGTGTGCATGCGAGAATGCAGATTTGTTTATTTTTTTCCCCCGGTACAAAAGCACTGATGTTTCCCCTCTCATGTTAACTGTTAACCAAGAGCTCGGGTTTAAAAGAACGTCTGGGATTTAGCATAGAGCATGTAAACCTGTAAAAAAAAGAAATCATAACCACCAAAAAATCCCCACCGAGACATATGTAACGGCATGTGACATTTATGAAACAGGCTTCAGATGCAGCAAGAAGAGGCCTCTCTCCCTCCCTGCCGGGTCGCACCCCCAAGCAGCGCACGCACCCAGCCGGCTGGGGATGGGGACGTGGGGAGCTTTTTCGGATGGAAGGCCTGAGGGGGTGCCAATCTAAGAACTACGTCTATGATGCGTACAAGATGTACATTACCTTCACATGGTATAACATCACAATAATAACATCACATGGACATTCCAAACTGCACAGGCCAGTTCCTCAACAGATGGACATGTTTTGCTTTGGAGGTGTGGGCAGAAAAGTCCCCACATGGATAAAATTTACAGAAGACCTTTGGGATAGGTCTGTATAGGTGAATACCTCTTTTTTGGAATGCCAAGACCAAAATATTACGTTTGTTATGAGCATTCATATTTCTTTCAGTTCTATTTGGGTAAAATTATAATCGCATTTTATAATAAAATGAGAGTCAATATAAATCTCCACAATGACAGACAATGCAGATCTGTGTCTCATTGTACAGTTTTAGACAAACCTGATGATTCCAAGAGTAAATATTGAGGCCATGTTGTAACAGTGTATCACTTTGTTTTGACAGTGTAAGTCATTCACATCATTAATTCCCCAATAGCCTGTGTTTCTTCCTCCTCTAGAATATCTTGTAATTCATTGTAGAGGTCATTTCTCTGTGATTGTTCATTTTTGCATATATAAAAAATTAGCTAATGGGATTGGCTGACACTTTGGCTAACAGGTGCTTTGTTACAGAAAGGAATAGATCTCCTACCCTAAAGCTTTTGCTCTGGTCCCTTGTTGAAATATCTCCAGGATTTGCAGCAGCATTGCCAGAAATTAGTCATGTCTTTGTTCAGTGAAACTATGAAACCATTAAGTATTTTAAAGACAGAGGAACAGTGGATGAGCAGGAGCCAAAGGAGGGCCATATTGAGTATTTTCACAGTTCATTTACCCTTATTGGGAGTGATTCGCTTCCTCTGATGTGTGAACCTATGACTCAAATGAACTGTGAATGATCTGGAGAAAAACTTCACTGATCAGAGAAGAATGAAAGCTGTCCTCTAAGTATTTACAAGCTGAGGAATTTGGGAAACCAAACCAGAAAAAATGAGAATGAGAGATTGAGAGAGAATGTAAATAGCTGAGCAGGAGATGCCTAAGGTGCCAAAGTTCAGGATCTTTCTAGGCCAAAAACGCATTTGGAGATTCAGATAACCAGAGATTACATCTTTTCAAAGTAAATAAAGGAAGTTATGTTTGTTTTCCTTGGCTATGCCGGGTGTTTAACATAGAGCAGAGAGCAGCTCTTTCATACTTAAGGTGATAACTAAATTGAGCCTTTGTCTGGCCCTTGGATCTCTGCAGAAACTCAAATTTACTTTGGAGTCTGAAACTGTGCAGAAATTTGTGTGCAAAGTTGTCAGGATTTATTTCTTGTTTTGAGAGCATAACCAGTGTTTCTATGAGCGTCTTTATTTCCTACAGAAACTTGGTTCTGAACCAAACCAAATTCCTGCCGCTCATTCTCAAACTACTGGCTGATGCTCAGTGTTGATTATCCGCAGAGATGAAGTCGCCTGCCCTTCTCCTCAGGCTGCCGGGTGAAAGTTACACAAGAATTCCTTTTCTTTAGCAGCTAATCCTTAAACCTTTCGGCAGCTAGCTGTTCTATAATAATAAACGCAAGACACGGCACCCAGCACCTCCATGCCTTGGCGCTATAAGAACCAACGGCTGTTTTCAGGGAACGTCACTGATAAAGACTGACAGGTCGATAAAAGCAGACATATTGCCAGCTCTGTGACTCACTGCTGCCCAGTCAACTGCCACACATCCCCATGGGTCACATTCAGAAGGCAGTCAACTTTCTGTAAAGGTGATAATTTTACAGCATTGGATGGTTAAAACCCACAGATATGCTAAAGGCTTTTGTCATAGATTTGGTTCTGTTGGTTGGATGGTGACCTCCTGTTTGCATGCCCTGCCTGCCGGTGCTCGCCATTCATGATGAAGCTGAGAGTCTGGCATTGGCACTCTGTCACCGGTCCATTAGGGCATGTGGCAGCCATGTTCACATCTGCGCAGCGTCAGGCTGCAGTCCATAAGGGAAAATGTCAGGGCTACACTCAGGTTCCAGTGTTTAACATATTTTTTGCTTATGGAACAATGAATGGATGCAGAATCCCTGAATGAGTTTCCTGCTTTTCCCGCTGATTAAAAATGTATGTGTGAGACAGGCAGGTATGTTGTGATGCCAGCATTGTGCATGAGAACACTGGAGGTGGAGGAGCCGACGTGCCCTTGGTTTGCCTGGTAGGTTTGTGATGCACTTGGGCTATTTTATACAATGCTCAGACCTCATGTGTTGCATTAATCATGCCCCCTGACCAGTTATGTTTAGCATATTCTGTCAGTCTCCTTAATCTGACCTCCCCACCCAGGGCAATTTATTGGAAAAAGGTGGCTATATTTGTAACGAAACCTTTTAGCAGTTGCAGCGTCAGTTAATTTTTTGTCACCCGAATCTAATACGTTTTCTCTGTGCCAAGTCATTTTCATGGGCTCATACTGTTCTGGAGAGAATCATAACCATCCTCCACCATCCGTCACTGCAGAAGCACCCAAGCCGTCCATCTGCTCATGTTTGTGCACCAACTCAAGTTGTGTTGCTGTGGTTACGGCCTCGCCATATGAAATTCTCAGTCAAATGACATGGGCTGAACATTTGGTTTTCCTTTTTTTAAGGGAGGTAAAATTGGACCTGTGTCAAATGAACAATCTCTGTTTATCTGTTTACCACAGTCCTCGCTAAGTGTAACCTGGGGAGATTCATTCTCACAGCCTGGGAAGACATTCCTTCCGACAGCCATCAGACTGTTCAGCGGTAAATCACTCTTGGCGCATGTGCAGTCATACCTGTTTTTAACAATATCTGTCCATTTATTCATCTTTTTTCATGCAGTATTTTGGAGTGAAATTTGTTTATTCATCTCCACATGTTACATTTATTTATTTCATATACTCATACAAAAGTATTTATTTTTAATTGTGGTAATGTGGTATACTGTCTTCTCATGTAGCTGTATATGGTGTATATCATGCGGTCTATAATCAATGGCAATTTCATCCAAGATATTAAAAGTACTCTGATTCTGAACAATTCGTACAAATGTATAACTGACATATTTGTGTACCCTAACTACTGAACTATCACTTACATTTTACTAAGAAGTGGGGATTCGACCATAGAGCACTGGATTCCACACCCAAGGGTCATGGATTAATATGGAAACATCCTGGATGCTGGACCTGGGTCCAGGGCATATTTATCATTGTATTTGTAGCATTGCATAAGTGCTGTCATGTGCTAGTTTTGTTGGGCCTATGAAGTTACTTTCTCAGTCTTTTGAATTAACTTTGAAGCCCTTTGAGATGGGAAATCATGCATTGACAAGTTGAAAAAGTTAAAAAGTTGTGAGATGTCTTCAAACATGGCAGTGGATAAGGATAATGAAGCAGCACTACAATCTGTAGATGAGCCACCTGGAAAATGTGGCTATCAGCTATACCAGGCTATCATGACTGTGGGTGATGCCAAAATGAAGGGAAATAAAAATGACATTTCTAAATTTCCAATGACACGGTTTACTTTGAGATACATCAGGTTTTACTGGAACCATTACAAAAGCAAGCAAATATTTGTGAAATGTGTGCAGCATTTTTCTTGTTTTACACGCAGTATTAGAATTGTTAGAATTGGAAATGCTTCGATTTCACATTGCTGTATTTCTACGTTGACCCCTTGTGCCCTGAAACAACCCTGTGCCTGTCATTACTTTTATTGGATAATTTGGGAGGAATTAAACTTTTGGAAAACATTACTTTTGGGCATGGGTAACATTTGCCATCATCAGTGGGATGGGGGGTTATGTTTTGCAGATGTAAATACTAGAATACCAGTGTTGGGTCATAATTAATATTACAACATTACATATCACATAAGTCCTTGTGAGCTGAGCTCCATGGTAGCTTCAGAAAAATTGACACGTTTGGGAATGATGGGGAACGTAATTACGGAAAGTCTCCTAGAAGTCACTTTGGACGTCATGTCATATGTGTCTTCGTCTACCTGCTATTGTTTAGCATGCAATGCTGTCAATAGGTGAAACGGACAACCAGGATAAAAATTTATGACTGACCCAAATGTTACCAGCTGTGTTCTGCATCCATGTGCAGTAAAATGCTATTTATGTTCATATGGTTGGATGGCCAGTGGATGATTGCCCCATAAAAAAGAGAAATGCTTCACTTTACTAAGTTTGATAAATTTAGCAAAGAAAGTATTACTTTATAAGTCTGTGTTTAAAAATCTGAACCTGAAGCAAATTGATGAAAGCGCAACTTAATTACATTTTTAAATAGTTTTGTCCAAAGAGTACTACTACTACTTCTTCTACTACTACTACTGCTACTAATAATAATAATAATAATATAATGACAGGGTGGAGTGCTGGCTCAGTGGGTAGCTCACGCCTTCAGGGTTTGGTGTTTGATATCACTGTGTGTGTAGAATTTAATCATAAAAATATTAATAGTCTACAGATGTGGGAATTTGCCTGTAGCTTCACAGGTTGGTTATAAAATTGCAACAAATAGCAACATTGAAAATTTACATAACAATCAATATTTGCATGTTTTTCCTCATGACTGGCATCCCACCCTTTGTTTGTGGCTCAGTGGGTTCAGCAGCAGAATAGTCATATGTCTGTTGGGGCCTGAACAGGGGCATTGGGGAAATGGCCTGACCCAGCGCACAGCTCCCAATACACACACACACACACACACACACACACACGTTGGTGTACCTATCTAAATGGGGAACGTCCATTCATTTCAATGGGAAAAACCCTAATCCCAATCACGACACCCTTAACCTCTACCCATCCCTAACCTTAACCATAAGTAACCAACCCAAATACAAGACTTTTGCCATTTTTACTTTTTTGATTGCATTCATAGATATTTGTGGGAACCCGAAAAATGATCACCACAACATAAAAAAACAAGTTTTTTATCACGTAGTGGGGAACATACCTATATATACATACGTGTGTGTTTGTGTGTGTGTGTGTGTGTGAAAGAAAAGCAAGGTGGCATGTGCTTCCAGTGTACCTGTGCAAGTAAAGCATCATTTCATCCAGGGCATAGCTGACAAATTTCTTTGAAAAATTTCAATCCATGGCTATGAGATTTTTCCAGAAGAACAGTGTGTTGGGTGTGGCAGTAATCTTAAGGAACAACAGGCTCTATATAGTTACAATGAACACAGAGGAACAACCGGTCCCCCCATCAAGGGCGCTGCTGAAAAACGAGTTCCTTAAAGTCCGGAAATGTGAACCTGTCACACCAGTGATTGCAGGGGGATTAGCCACATTAGTTCTGGCCGATGTAAGCACACACTTGCGTTCGTATGGAGTCATTGAGGTCTCCCTGCTAATTATAGCCTGAAATCTGACAGAGAGAAATTAGAGGGAGACAGGACAGCTGCAGGATCCAGGATCACAGGGGAGAGTGAGTGGGTGTCTGAACGTGGGGCTTGGCACAGGAGTGCGGATAGAATTCGCACTAAATCCTCAAACCTCTTCCACAGTGGAAAAAGAATCTGACTGTTTGGGGACTGTGCCCCTCTATGCCCCCCTGCACCGCTTTGTGCACCGCTTTGGCTTTGCTGCCCCACTTGACCTCTCCTTGCCATTCTCACCCCTGCTTGAATATGGGCAATCCTGTTTTCCAGAGCTTTCCCCCATTTGGACTTTTCCTGGGGTCCGAGGAGAAGCACATGGATCTCCCCTGGACTGGCGTGAACATTGTTTACACTGTGGTTGTTTTCCCTGGAGGCCCCCAGCCATGTCAGCAAACTGTAACCCACTGAAAGTTGCCTTTCCGGTTCTGTTCAGGTGTCCCTTCTCACTGCCGTGCCGACAGCATCCCAGCCAGACTTAAAGCACAAGTTGCTTTTCAGCTGCCAGAGAGTCCAGCCTCCCCCCGGGTAGTGACACTAGAACAGTTGTGGGGTGCTAAGATTCCCACACATTCTGTGGTATCTACTGATGATACGGTGCCCGCCGGTTGGCGCTGAGAGGCAGTGGAAGGGGGAGGGAGGGGGGTGGTTGTCAGTCCACTGGCACACAAAGGCCTTTCTTGTCCCCATTGCTGTAATTGTTTACAGTTGTAATTTTGCACACAGCTTTGCAGTGTTAAAAGACTTCTGCTTTTGTATATGCACCTTACTAGCGATAGGAACTCTACAGGACTGACCTCTTTACCAATTTAGCTGAGTCTGATCCTGCCCTAATGAGTTGGAACCACCTAGACACCTTTACTGGGAGTCCATGATTTGCTGCTAGTGTTCTAGCATCCAAAGGGTTATAATAATCCTGGAGTCTTGATTTAGAGAGTACTGGTCACCTTAACTGAACCAAGAGGGTCTAATATTAGCAGACCTTAAGGTCCTACATGTGTTTTTGAGATAGAAGCTCATAACAACTGATAGGACATGTCCTGATCAAAGGGGCTGCCAAGCAAAGGCTTCTCATTGGCTACAGAATTGAAAACAAAAACCACCAAGGAAAACACCATGTTGTTTACTGCACAATGCGATGCCCAGTTGCTTGATGCATATTTAAAAGCATCAGTTGGTCTTTTCTGATAAATGTGGCTCTAACCACAAGCTGGGTTGTCCAGCACTTTTTTGTGGTGTGGGGGAATTAGGCTATTGAATGTAACTCAGATATTTCCTTTTCTCTTTTTTCTTTTTGAACAGCTGTTCTGTTTTTCTCATTTTTCTGAAGCAAATTAATTTTGTTATGGACCAGATGACATAATAGCAACATGTGCCAACCGGTACTATCTGTGAAATAAATAATAATTTTATACCAAATGACAATCCTCGTTCACAGAGAAGGTCATGCCCTTTTCTGTGCATGATAGCCTTAAACATCGAAAGCCTCACTGCTCACCCTGCAAGTGTATAAATGTATCATTCTCACTTTGATGATATTCATGGGTGTTTCTCGTTGTTCTTTACTTTGTCTTGACATCTACCTGAACTTCTGATGCTTTCTATATGGAATTGCCTTTTCCATTCACAAAGAAATAGTCACCATTAGGAGCCACTGGTGGCCTCTCTATGTCCAAAATACTGTGGTTTGAAATTCTTGAAGATATACAAAAAGTATATAATACAAACATGTATGGTTTCAGTTTGCAGTGTTTTTTTCCTCATTTCTGGGGAAAAACTGAATTTATTTCTGACGTGAGAGTGCAGACATCACTGCTATAACAAGCATGCTGACATCTCATTTTTTGATTGTGGTCAAGGACTGTAGGGACTGAAATGAGAAGAAGGAGAGATTCACATGCATTCACATGCAGAGACACACACAGAACCCCCCAGAGGTTTTTGAACCAGCTGGTTTTCTTTAATGTTGTCAGTATTGACGTCTCATGGTTCAGAGGTTACCCTTAGACGTTCCTGAGCAGTATGTTCTTAGGTGTTTATGAGATGAGAGGACTTGTGATTTAACACTCCCACTCTTGTGCATGATGCACCCGTGTCCCTCTGTTGATTTCCTGCACTCTCTGATAGCATGTTCTTATGATTAAAACTCCTCCAGCAGCCAGTATAGAAATTAATTTTGAGCATGTTACAGAAGATCCATATGCCATCTGCTTTGACCTGTCATGGAGACCATAGATAAATGACACCCCTAGATTTAGTTAGAGGGACACCTGCGGGCCCACCTAGAATGATTTATTAGGGACACCCACAGACACACCAAGATTAACTTAGAATGGACAGTCAGAGACACACTCCGAGTCAGTTAGAAGGGACAGTCAGAGACACACCTGAAGTTAGTTAGAAGGGATAGTCAGAGACAC
This sequence comes from Mormyrops boulengeri, assembly GCA_026781065.1. Taxonomy (NCBI): domain Eukaryota; kingdom Metazoa; phylum Chordata; class Actinopteri; order Osteoglossiformes; family Mormyridae; genus Mormyrops; species Mormyrops boulengeri. Next base: position 1,362,081 of record JAODLD010000040.1, on the reverse strand, counting down.
ACCTGAAGTCAGGGAGAACTTCTCTAAATTAGTACCTTTGTGAGGTATCCAGCTTGCTCCTGAACTGTATTACCACGGGTTTCCACAATCTCATCTCCCAATTCAGCAATAATTGAAGGTTATTCTTTAAGGTTCATGCATAAAATATATATTTTATATGATTATTATGATTATTGGCAAGAGGGTGGCACAGTGGTTAGCACTGTCGCCTGACACCTCTGGTACTGGCGTTCTCCCTGCATTGTTGTGAGGATTCCGCTGAATTCTCCGCTTTCTTCTTGCAGTCCAAAAACATGCAAAGGTGACTTGCCATTGCCAAATTGTTCATAAGTGTGTGTGCCCTGCAATGGGTTGCTGCCCCAGGGTTGTTCCCTGCCTTGCCCTGTAGCTTTTGGGACAGACTTTGGACCCCCTGCATTGTACATGTAGGTATAGAGGATTAATGGATTATCATTTCTATTTCTGAGAGGGTTTTTAGCATCGATATTTTAAAACAATGCCTTGTGATGAACTTGCATCCTCTCCATTGTGTGTCCTACCTCAACAGCAAAATCCAGAATCTTTCAATTGCTTAATTAATTAATGCTTGAATGTATGGCATTTTTCCTGTTTCCTGGTATTTGCAAGGAGTCTACAGCTTCATTATACTCCTGGCTGTGTGTGTTTTTCGTCCCTCAATGAGGCTGGCTCTCCTCCAGATGGCCATGGAGACCAGAGGTAACGGCTAATAAATCCTCATCACACTTCACTGCACGTGCGAAAGGCGTCCATCCAGAACTTGTTGCTGTGGCCGCTGGCACACTCTGTCCAGGAATGCCAAGCTCAGTGTGGTGAATGGGGTCCCAGACGGCTGCTACAGGATAATGGCACAGACCACCGAGTAAGTGCTAAATGCCTGTTGTTTAGCCGCACTGACTGACTAATAGAGACACGCGTTACCATGGAAGCCACACATACTGCAGATACATGGCTACATTGGCTAGCATCACAGAATTTGAGCAATCATGTTCTGCTGTTCAGCGAAACTTTTAGGTTTTGACCATTTATTTAGCTAAACCTACTGAGTTTAGCTAGCAATTCCATACCTGATGCTAGGTGAGGGGTATCAAAGCCCTGCACATTTTTGGGTTCCCCCTCATTTAACACACCTGTTTCAACTCCTTGCACCTCCTTCTGCTACTTACCACACAACTCTTGAGCTGAATCACTTGTGGTACAACAGGGGAAGAAACAGGGGACTAGAGTTCGACGCCCCTGTGCTAGGGTGTCAACTAGCACTGAGAGGGTGAGGCTATCATACTTTTCAACAGATCAAAATAAATGCATTCTGATCATGCCTGAAGCGATAACATGAGTCAAATCAAGAGATACACTAAAGACTGGTGAGTCTAAGAGTGAAAAGCAAAAGTTCTGCGAGAAAATGCATCATTTACTGGCTCACAGTTGGATTTTTGGCACCGTTTGGAATTCTACTACTCCTACAGTTCTAGTCTCATTGGCTGCTGGCCCACTGTGGTTCTCATATGAGAATGTATGGATGCAAAACATGTGGGATTTCGCCAGTTCTCCGTTAGGGTTGGAGGGAGCAACCATTCAGACTGCACACAGGTGACAAAATAATGAGGTGAGACATCCAGTACACAAAGAATGCTGTAATGGCCTGGTCTTCAGGGAGAGGGTCTCCTTTCTCTACTTCCACCACTTGTTAAGTCAGGGTACTGTGATAACACCTGCTATATATGCACCTATGCGTGTATATAGGTGAATATACGTGAATGCGCAGTCACATAGAGACACACATACATGTAAGGGGTTGTGAGGAAGGAGGGGCCGAGATTATAATCACATGTGTGGAAGGACAGAAGTAGGCAGCTGAAGACCCAGGACTAGCATTCTAGCTGTAAGCCTTGATTTGTTTTAATTAATCTGATATTTAGTTAACAAAGAAAGATAATCTGACAGTCTTTCAATGGCTCACAGGATGTGACGAAGCACGCCTTCTTCTGCAAATAAAACACAGAATGAGCACTGAGCCTATCTGAGGAAACAGTCATGTGTAACAGGTGTATACATTCAGGGCAGAGATCGTGGCACTATAAAATCACATGAGCTCTGCACAATCCCAGACAGCGTGATGTTTACTAGCCTGATCTGATGATGGAGATGAAGTTTGGGAAGTGAAGCCCAGCCATTTTCAAACAGCCTGGTACGCTGAAAGCTTCTGAGGAGTACAGGAGTGAAGATCGCACTCTGCCTGAAATGTTGGGGCAGCTTATTGAGAGACCATTTTGATGGCCAGTAGGGATGTGATTTGGCCGTTTGCCCTTGTGGTCCAAGCACTGCTGCACAGGTCACAGTGTCATGGAGGCAGCATGCGGTGTTGGTCCCCATGAAACGCAACACCATTTCTCTAAAGTATACACAGGTTACAGTTCTGGCAGTGGTTTTCCCATCACCGTCTCACTCATTTTGACTTCATAACTTCAGATACTTGGGCGGAGGGGGGAGGGACCATGATTTATTTAGGGAAACTGGGCAAATGTACAAGGGTCATGATAATAAAGGGCTGTGGTTGCCAGATCAGGGGGAATCGCACAATTTAGCATGGTTAGGTGCTTCTAGTACAGTCGGCCTTCAGCCTTTTTCCCTGACCTGCTCCTCAGTGCATGTGCCAAATTGCTACCTGTTTGCCCAATCAGCAGCCACCATGCAGCCTCTGGGTCCTGCTAACTGTCCTCATTGGTGGACTCCTGGCTGACAGTGAGGTCGCCGCTGTTGCTCTTTGCCTGAGTGGTGCTGAATGATGTATGCTGGTGAGTGCCCGTTTCCCAGGGGCCAGCTTGTCATTTCAGACTCTCTCATTCAGAAGCTGGACTTATGACCAAAATGGACAAAGTAAACTCCAGAGAGGGGAACCAGATATACCCTTATTATATGTACAAATGGGCAAAAATATCAAAATGTAGAAGTTGTTTTGGGTTTACTTCCAAGTACTTGCTAAGCAAACTAATGAATTTAATGATTTCATAAAATAGAATTATGGTTGCAAGATGGATGCATCTATGGATGTAACAAAATCTCCAGTGACAGAAGTATGTCTGCAGCCAACACCAGGAAATTACTGACAACGGGAGAGCAGATGTCAAACTTGTAAAGGTGGTGCCCGGATAACAGCCTCCAACTGAACGTCAGCAAAACGAAGGAACTGATTATGTACTACAGGAGGCAGCAGGGCTCTTATATACCTGTCCACATGAACGGTGCTACAGTGGAGAAGGTGAGCACATTCAAATACCTTGGCGTCCATCTACAGAAGGACCTCACCTGGTCCACATACACACATACTCTTGTCAGCAAGGCGAGGCAGTGGCTCTACCATCTGAGGCAGCTGAGGAGGTTTAAGGTCTCTCCTGCTGTCCTTAAGGCCTTCTACTCAGCTGCCATAGAGAGCAACCTGACCATGAGCATCACATCTTGGTTTGGGAACTGCTCTGCTCTGGACCGGAAAGCCCTGCAGAGGGTGGTTAGAGCAGCTGAGCGCTGCATCAAGTCTGCCTTGCCCTCCCTACAAGACATCCACAACAGCCGCTGTAGGACCAGAGCAACAAAAATTTCAAAGGATCCATCCCACCCCAATATCTCTCTGTTTTGCCTGCTGAATTCAGGCAAACGCTTCCGCAGCCTTATGACCAGAACGGAAAGGTCAAGGAGGGGCTTTTTTCTCCAGGTCATAAGGCTCCTAAACTAAGGTAATCCATGTAGGGAGTAGAAATATAAAGTACAGATATTTTATGGGTTCCACTGAAATAAAGGTAGCTGATTAC
>JAODLD010000040.1:1284420-1296651 GCA_026781065.1 Mormyrops boulengeri | reverse complement strand
CAGGAATCATTCGCGTAGCCCTACGTTGTACCCTTTCCAAGGCAGCAATGTCCTTCTTAAGGTATGGTGACCAAACCAAGCATATGGACACCCTTATGCTTGAACAAGAAAGTCCCCAGGAGGAGAGCTCTCCAACACCCCTTCCAAGGCCTCCAAAAAGGGTGGGTATTCTGAACTGCCGCTTGGCGCATAAGCGCAAACAACAGTCAGGACCCGTCCCCCCACCCGAAGGCGAAGGGAGGCTACCCTCTTCTCCACCATGGTAAATCCCAATGTACAGGCGTCCAGCCAGGGGGCAATAAGTATGCCCACCCCTACTCAGCTCCTCTCCCCGCGAGCAACTCCAGAGTGGAAGAGGGTCCAACCACCTCCTTGAAGGAGACTGGTTCCAGAGCCCAAGCTGTGCGTCGAGGTGATCCTGACTATATCTAGTCAGAACATCACAACCTTGCACACCACCTCAGGGTCCTTCCCCGCCAGAGAGGTGACATTCCATGTCCATAGAGCTAGTTTCTGCAGCTGAAGATCGGAACGCCAAGGTCCCTGCCTTTGCCCCACTGCCCAACTCGCACTGCACCCGACCCCTTTGGCCCCTCCTACAAGTGGTGAGCCCATTAGAGGGGGGACCCACGTGCCTTCATCGGGCTGGGCCCAACCAGGCCCCATGGGTGCAGGCCTGGCCACCAGGTGCTTGCCATCGAGCCCCACCCCCAGGCCTGACTCCGGGGGAGGGGGGGCGGTGACCCGCGTCTGGGCACGGGAAATTGTGAATCCATGTTTTTACTCATGAAAAGGGGTCTAATGAGCCGCACTTCTTTTTTTACACATTTACAAATCAGATTACACACACAGATTCTGAATGCACATTTACAGATTCCTGTGTGCATTTGCAAATCTCAGTATGGATTTACTGATTCTTTTACACAATTTCAAATCTGAATATGCAGACACGGATTGCGATACAGTCACACAATTCTCCACACACATTTGTAAATTATTTTTCTACAGTAACAGCCCCATAGTTAAATGTTATTAGTAAAGAAGGGTGGGAGTATTCCACCTATAGTAAAAAGTCACTTTTATCTAAAAGTGGAAATACATGGTTTTCATCGGACAGCAGTAGTATACAGGTGAGGGTGAAGCTTGTCATCATCAATCCAGTGGCCCTGGAGCATTTTTCAGAGTTAAGGGCCTTATTCAAGGGCCCGAGATCACTTGGCCAGCCATAGGATTTGAACCGAAGTTGTTGGACGTTGTCCTTTAACAATGTGGCTCAGATGTAAGACACACATGCACACGTTACTGATTGCTGAAATAAAACGCAAAGTGAGAATGAAAAGACAGGCTTTGCTTTGGCTCTCCAAGATACCCTGTTCCCAGACTCTAAAAGACGCAGTGGACAATAGAAGCAAGCAAGAAGGAGTGCAAAAAATGTATAGGTTTTATTTATGCTGCATATTTCAGAGTCATGTCGGAAAGTTCCTCATTGGGTACATTTTTCAATCAGAAGGGGGAAGGAGAAAAAGTGGAAACATATCTGTATTATTTAAAATAATATTTCATGACTTACAAAAGAGGATCAAAGGTCAGTGGAAAAAAACATAAAACCACTTAATAAAGAGTTTTCCAGGGATTCCAGTGGCAGGTTGGTTTTTGATCCAGGAGGATATACAGACGTGGACAAATTTGTTGGTACCCTTACAGCTCATTGAAACGATGCTTCATGTTTCCTGAAAAGTGATTCAATTAAAAGCAATTGTCTCATGTATGCCTGCATAGGGGTGGGAATCGAGAACCAGTTCCTACTGGAACCGGTTCTTTTTGTTGCGAAGAACCGGAATCGTACACCTCCGATTCCTCTAACGATTCATCCGGACTTTTCGTGTCGCGCGAAATTACGTCACACGGCATTACATTTAAAGATTGCCATGTGTTCGCCACGGAGTGCAAGCCATAGTCGCGGGTAACTTTACGGTGCCTTAACCTACAGGCACGTTTTCTGAAACATAAACAAATTATGTATACATTTGTTTAATCCATTTTAAAAGATGCCATGAAGGGTGGCAGCGATAACTCCTCTGAGGAAGCAATCGCGTCATGCCCAGAAAAACGAAACCCTTTCTCGCTAGCTTTCCAGGCAGCGAAATGTAATGAGGAGAGGGTGAACAAGTGCGTGGCTGTGACAAAGTTCGTGGTGAAAGGTTTGCATCCTTTCACCACAGCAGAGCAAAAAGCATTTCGGTTGGTACTGGTAGTGAAATGCTTTCATTACTAAGTTTAAGTAGGTTTAACATGTTCAAGTGTTAAGAAGATGGCCTGCTTTTGTGTTAATGTGCCTGTGTGCTTGTTACTACATTTTTATAAGAAATATTGGTACCACTTTACAATAAGGCTCCCCTTTGCCACTTATAAATGGTAGTAACTCATTAATAAAAAGACTGTATAGACTGGTATAACTTGTTTATAATTGTCTATAAATGATTTACGAAGTGTTACAACCTAATTGATAACCTGCTTATAAACCATTCATAACCCCTTTATAAGGGTAGCCTTATTGTAAAGTGGGACCGAAATATTTTTATTTTAATTTATTGTTCATATCACACTACAGCTAATAAAATGGCGGCTTTTGGTGCTGAAAACTGCATAGGACTACTGTTTTTTAATAAATATGTAGCTGACCAGGTCTAATTACCTGTCCACAAAATTATAATCAGTGATAAATTAATATTTGATTATTTTACAGTGATTAGGGATTGATAAGGGAATCAATAAAGATCCGGATCAATAAGAAGAATTAATGATGGCACTGACATCAATAATTTCTTAACGATTCCCATCCCTATGCCCAATCCCATGCTTTTAGTATGTGGTAGAGTAAACCAATAAAATTGTGAAAAGAAATTATTTGTTGTAAGATATGCTGAAATAGTACAGATTTGTTGATTACCCTAAAGAAACTATATATCCTTGCATTATAGTCATGTTTCTTAGCTACAAGTGCTTTACCTTAATTAGTATTACGGGTGTCTTCAAACTTTTCATCAGCCATTCAGCCTATTTATAGGGAAAGAACATGCTGCTGTGTTGTTTGGTATCATTATATGCACCACACTGAACATGTATCAGAGAAAACAAAGGAGAGAGCTGTCCGAGGAGCTCAAAAAAAGATTATAGATAACCATGTTAAAGGTAATGGCTATAAGACCATCTTCAAGCAGCTTCATGTTCCTGTGATACAGTTGCTAATATTATTAAAAAGTATATGGTTCATGAGACTGTAGGCAACCTTCTAGGATGTGGACACAAGAGGAAATGCAACCCCAGGTTGATCATAAGGGCTGAGAAAAAAAATCATTGTACTATTCTTAAATTGCTCTCCATGAGCGCAGATCATAATCCTATTGAACATCTGTGGAAAGATCTGAAAATTGCAGTGTAGAGACACTACCCCTCAAACCAGAAACAGCTTGAGCAGTTTGCTCAGAAAGAGTGGGCCAAACTACCTTTTGTGTTTTGCATTTATTACCTTGTATGGTGTGATATGACAGCTTGCTTGTGAATACTTGTGATAAATATATTTAATTACATTTTACACATTTAGCAAATGCTTTTGTCCAGAGCAACGTACAAGTGAGGAGAACAGGACGTTGCAAACATACATGCTGTTAATTAAGGTGTGAACTAGGCGTAAGTGCATCTAGGCTGAGCTGGTATAAGCAGTACTAGAATAGGAGCTACACAGCAACTTCTAACAAAGAAAGAACCTAATAACTAGAGCTCATTGATTTCTATTCTTTGAAGGTGATGGAATCTGCCAAGGTCATCATGGATGCAGGGGAGGAACTTCCCCTACAACTCCTGGGCATGCTGGTGAAGTTCCTCCTGCTGGATGCCAAGGGCAAAGAGTTGCAGAGAAGGTTGGCTGAGGAGAAGGTAACCACTGCTGCTGATAGAAGGCTAATGTCTGCTGCTTATAACTAGCAGCAGCTCATAGCTCTTGCTGACAACTAGCAGTGGCTAACTGCTAGCTGAGGCTAAGACAAGCTTATAACTACAGCAAGTAAACAGTTTTTGTTTACAGCTACCTCTGTCTAAGCCCTCCTGTTTACAAGTAGCGTAGGCTAGATGTAGGTTGAAGTGCTGTTGGGTACTTCATAGGGCTGTAGCAGTACACATATTGGTCGTATGCCGTTCGGTTACACTATCTTTGGTTTGGAACCTAAATTTTGAGGTAGGTGATCAACATGGAAAATATTATGCTAATTGTGTCTGTGATTTGGTTACAGTGCTCGTTGCAAGCAGTCATATTTGCCAAGTTAGTCTTCTCTGTCACTACATTGCTATATGGTGGTTCTCACTGCAGATTAGGAATAGGTGATAGCACTGATTTTCTTTTCAATCAGATACCAAGTAATATAAAGGTTGCTTCTGTCAATACCAGTTCTGGTACCGATATATGGTGCCAGCCTATCCCTAATGATAAATTTAGGGAGTTTGGGGGCTGCCAATTGTATCTTTACTCTTCCCTGTTTTTCTTTCTCTGCTGTACCAAAATTACACCAATCTGTGAACCCAAAATCTAGGTGTGTATTGAACTGTGAATTTTCTATACCATTAAGGCTGGTTCATACTTCTCCACATGTGTACTAGCAGTCGCGTCTGCTGAAATGTTTATGATCCATTTGACGTCACTGTGCGCCTCTGCAGATGCCAAATTTGTATCCGTGCAGCTCTGGACACACTGCGCATGATCGATTCGCTAGCATCCACTTTAAATACCAAGATAGATGATTTTGACGAGCATTGGGGTACTTTGCAAACCCTACAGACTATATACAGGTTAATAAAACGATTAACTTCATGTAAATGTGAGTGTATCTGAGTCCAGACTTGTCTCGAATTAAAAATCTTACGCCAGCCAGCTGACCAAAGTTGGCAACCCTGTGAGCTGGCTCTCTGAATTTGTAAAACATAGAGAAAGTGACATAAACATCACTGCTGTGGTACATCTGCAGGGAATATCAGTAATATTTTATATTATTATTCATAAAAATACAAATACAGCATGTTGTGCGCATGTGCAAAGTACATGGCTTGACCTGAGAACTATGAACGTTTTCATGTACGCATACGCAGAGTGGATATGCTTGTGTTGCGCTTGTCTGGAGAAGTGTGAACCAATCATTACACCCCTAGTACTGCAGCAAAGACCACCTTGAGACTTGAAGAGCTTTTAAGTCCATAACCACAATGATGGCTGCAGCCATCATTGTGGCTGCATATGTTTGTGTTACGTGTACTTGTGTGGTATATTTGTTGCTTGTATTGAGTGCATAAATTGGTGCTTGTGTGCAACTTTATTAGGCTGGGTTTGAGTATGTGGGCTTGTCTATGAGAGTGTCTGTGTGTGTGTGGGAGTGTACAAGAGGACTATGGTCTTTGTAGAAAGATGAGCAATTTAATGACATTGTTAAGTACAGACGCTCCTCTACTCACGAACGAGATACGTTCTGAACGGCCGTTCGCAACATGAAATGTTCGTAAGTCGTTATTCAAAATCATTTTAAGGGTATATGCAAATGCTAAGAACTAGGATGCCGGGAGTACTCACGCTACGCTGCTGCTTGGCGGGAGTAGCGGCCAGAAGTTGTACTAGGCGGAACTGGAGCCCAGAAAAACATATTGATGTTGCCGACAGGAAACGGGAGCCCAGTGAACACAATTTGGACTTACAGTCCTCTTCGTTCGTATGTCTGAAAGTTCATAAGTTGAACGTTCGTAAGTAGAGGAGCGTCTGTATTATATTTTCCACTACTATTAATAAAATGTCTTAGGATAGAGTTCCTCAAAGCCTGTAAATGTTTCACAGCAGCCAAAGATGAGGAAAACAAATGGTTTCCCGATAAATTACATGATTAACTTGGCTGTAAAAGTTGAGGCTAATTTAAACCCCTATAAATGGGACAGAGTAACAAAATGCCATTAAATTCACTGCGGTCGACCATGCTCAGGGAAACTGAGATCGCACTATACTTGAATTCCTCACATGGCAGAAATGTCTGCTTGTCTTACCTATGGCTTGATCAATTGTTTCAGGGCTGTGAAACTCAGTGTCTGTCTCTGTGAAATGCCAGCTCTGACTCTAGGCCCTGCGCTTGATCTGTGATGGCAAGTCACTACAAATCTGTGTGCTAATATCCAGGCAGATATTTGTTTTATTAGCTGAAGTATAAGAGCAGGAATTATTGCTTATTCTGGTATGTGGTGAGAAATGTTCTGACTAACTTATGACACTTAGAAGTAACTTTGCCTAATGGCTAAACTTTTCTCTTAAAACATTACTGCAATATGATAGTGACAAAATTATAGTGGCTGAGCATTTATGTTGGCAACTTTGTCCAAAAAAAGTCCGTGAACAATGACATGGGAAGACTGTATATGGGACACACCAGCCCTGCGTGTTTCTGCTTCTGTTCTGTTTATCTTGCTGTGACGCTGGATTCATTAAATGAACTTGGAATCCCCTCTGGCATTATTTGTCCCTCTTTTCCAGGCTGTAGATGAAACAGCCATTTTTAAGACTGGAACTCCAGCCAGGGACAAGGGGGGTGCTGCCATGAAGCCCCCCAACAAAGGCGATAAGGGGAAGAAAGCTGCTGAAGTTCCAATGCCACCCAAGCAGACCAAACTTAAGCGCAGAGGCCAAGAGATTGGCAAGTACACTGCTGAAGCCTGCTGCCATGCTCTGACATTCTACTGTTCTTTCATTTTACAGTCCACTTGGTAACACTTTACTTGTTGGGGCACAAATACCTGGTAATAACTTTAGTTACTACTGAAGAACAACTCAAGAACAAATATAGTCGCTACTTGCCATAAATAAAAGATAAAAGGATAAAAGATGCTTCATGATTCTTTAATGACGACTAAATCTCAGTATTTCACTTGCATTATTTATGACTTATTCCTTCAGTAGTTCACAAAGGTTTACTGAATTACTGTACTTACTTGATAAGTAACAAATATAATAACTGCTTGACATAAAACATGCATATGATTTATGATGAATTAACATGAGATCAGTATATTACTCAGACTCCAAATTAATATACAATTAATAGTATATTTTGTGCCCCGTGAAGTAAAGTATTACCCTTGGGATAAAAGTTACGTCATGATTCATTAATAATGAACAAACATGAGATCAGCGTTCAACTTGTGTTATCCTTGACTTGTTCCTTAGCAGTTCCTTTAGTAATTTACAGAATTACAGGTTTACAGAATTAACAGATACAGTAACAAATGTAGTAGCTGCTTGAGATAAAACATGCATCACAATTCACTGATGATGAATTAACATGAGATCAGTATGTAACCAAGACTTAGTTTCTGGTTAAGTAATCCTTAAGTAACAGCAAAATGCTATATTATTTGTGCCCTGTCAAGTAAAATGTTACCATTTACATTTTTACTTAGTTACCTACATAAGTACAGTTCCAGTTGGTACCAATGTATATAGCTGGAGGTTTTTAATGAAGCAGCTGAGTTGAGCTTCTCTTTAAAGTTGAACCTGTGTTATTGTATACTGCTTAATCTCTGCTTCACCTGCTGTTTTTGTGTGGCCAATGGAAACTTTAAAACTTGTACTGATGTTTACCCTGCTGGTGTTCTAGATGACGAGCCTAGTGATGGTCCTCAGCTCTATATCCTCCTGCTGGGCTTCTACCAGCCACAGCTCTTATCAGTGCTGGACTCGCTGGGTGTTCATGTCTCCAGCATCATACGGCTGAGCTCCGAGGTCCCTGAGCTGTCCCAGGGTCATGGCACATTCTTGCCTGGAGATGAAGGTCAGACCATGTGGTTGGACCTCCCTTCCTACATGTGTAGCCTGTTCAACTGGAGTTCTCCCAGTGCAATATCTGGCCCTTATGACAGGCTCTGTGCTGAGCGAGAGGATGCTCTGCATCAGTGCCATCAAGTCCTTCCCCACAGCTGGCAGAGGGCCTGCAGAGGTTGTGATTTATCCTGTCGCAGCCTGTAGTTGACTTGGGGCACTTTTCCACTCCACTAGGTACCATACGTTTGGCACTAAAAGAAAATACCAAAAATAGTGTAGTGTGTGTAGTTCACACATCGCAAGGACCGTGATGGCCAGCTTTTTCATACTCTCCTGACATTACAGCATGGGTGTCTAACTTACACTAAAACATTTTTACTTTGTCATAGGAAACAAAACTTAGCAAGAATTGCAATTTTAATGATTGTTTCTTTTTAAGATTATCTAGTATACATTCATCAGTTTACCGCCGCTGCTTTTGCATGCACTTTCAGAGCCATTCATCATTTTCATCCTTGCAGTTTAAATCACTCAGATTTGTGAGAAATTTATTTTTAACTCCTTTTTGCTGTATTAATATCCTAATATTTATTACAACAACTTCACAATATTTGAATTTTTTTATACTGTATATTGTGCAGTCCTAGTATATTATAGCAGTTACTTTTTATTTCTTGTCATGCCATTTAGTTCATCTTCTGACCAGATTGCAATTGAAGTTTGGGTATTATGACCATGCCTGCAGGCGAGCCAGCAAGTGAGCGGGAAAGCAGGCGAGCTGAGCCGTGAATGTGTCAATCAGGGTTTTATTTAGGAAAACAGCCAGACGGGGGATCACACGGAGAACTAACGTTAATGACAGACCTGGGGAAACAGACTTGAATGCAGACTAATATACACAGGACTACAAGCAGGAAATGCAAAACAGCAGGTAAACGGAAGGATTCCACACGGGGTTAACAAGGTAGGCGTGGTCCACACGAGGGCGGCACAGGCAGGGCGTGACATTGGGTCTCTTTATTTATTTACACCTGTATTATTGTTGTTTTTTTTTATCATTGTTTTCTGAGTTTGTGACTTTTTTCAAGATGACAAAACAGTTTCAGAGCTAGGCTTTTTACACAACCAATCGACAATGAAAACATTTTCCCATCCCAAAGTACCAAAAAAGTCCCCCAAATGGTTTGGTCCTTTGGGTGCTGGAACTTTTGGTAGTGGAACTCGACCTGAAGTCAATGGAAAAGGTAATGAAAGTAATGAAAGGCGCCCTAATTGTATTCTCTGGGTGTGGAATACATATGGCTTTGGGACACCTTCTCGTTAATGCGATAACTCAAAAGCATTTGACGGATTTTTATCAAACTTTGCAAACACAGTCCATGGGTCCTGAATTGGAACTATTCAAATTTTCAGACAAATCATCCCAAAATTTAAGCAACATTCCACAGTGACACCAATGGGAAGGTTGAAAGCAGATGACTTTTGATCTTGTGAATGTAATGTCAAAAAATATTTATTTGATTTACCTTTTTCCTGCTTCTCAAAAACATTTCATTTTGAGGAAAATTAAAACAAAGTAAAGGAAAGAAACGGAGACTGTAAAGACACTTGGATCTTGTAAACACAGTAACTATAAAAGGTGATCTTAGAAGAAAATCACAGAGGGGTCTTTGTGTCTGTTGGGGGGTGTGGGCAGAGTAGCGATTAGATGCGGAGAGGGGGGTTATGGGGTAATATCTCTTCTAGTTAAAATTCTGATTTAAATGTAAGGTAACATCACCTTTGATTTGCTGGTGTAATAATTTGCTGATTGTGACGCTCCGTAAGAGAAAGATGGTTTTTACCCAGTAAACCAGAACTTTTTACTGTCACTCTGATCGAATGTTTGGTCATTCATGGAATGAAGATCTGCAGTCATCATAGGGTGTGACTAGATACCACTGATCTATTGTACAGCTTCCACCAAGGGACAATGGTTACACAAGGCCAGGAAACTTGAGTCTCTACATGTACACTATGTGCTGACAACGCACTACTTCATACTGGAACTGTATCACTGATAATGTTGCATAACAATGAAAATGTTACAAACTATGGCTAATAAGCAGTGTGAATGATGCAGGGTAATAAAATGTGTGTAACTCTTCCCTCAAATGCAGCTATGGAGGCCCAGAATCGCAAGAGGCAGAAGCAGATTGACATGTTCTGGGCAAACCTACAGGCAGGGCTGAACAGTGGCCTGCCCCGGTCCAGACTTTTCGACGTGGCCCAGCTGTATTACACACTGAAGGATGACGTGGTTCCCCTGGACAGACGAGACCCCGAAGCCATGGTGACTCTTTATAAGTCTGGGTAGAGTGACTCTGTACACAGTGACCCCTAGGTGTCCTAAAACCAGGTCTCTCCCCTCTGTGTGTCAGCTGGCCTTGGGGACAGGTATCTTCTCAGGCATGGCATCCCTCCTCTATGACCTCCTGGAGAAGAGGAAGCAGCATCTGTACTACCTGGACAAGATGAGGTTGATCAGGGTTCCCAGTCTGGCCAGCATGGAGCCACAGGGCACTGGCTTAGAGAGCCTGGTACAGAAAGCATACACACATCCCTCTGTCTTTCCGCTCCTTCTTTCTCTCCATCTCTTCACGTTTGCACTGCCAGTTCATGTTAATGTTTTACGAAGCAGACACCAAGTCCTATAATATACCTAATACTTAAATAATATTGAAACAATAAAAATGCTCATAAAGAACAAACCACATGGTAGCATTCAGTGTGGTGCTGAAGCCTTTTCCTTACCAAAAAGCACTGGTCATTTTTCATTGTCTAGATATGTTTGAAATTTTGGGAAATGTTTTGGACCATATACCAGCTCAGTTATGTTTGAAAAATAAGCCTTCTTACCACATTCAGAAGCATTTTGTTTTGATAAACATGAGCATGGGTTCGGTTCATTAAGGAGGTTTAGATTTACTGTGTTCAGAATGCCACTCAGCACTTTCCAAGAGGTACTGCTCACACAGATGCCTGATTTGTTCTTTGGATTGAATTCATCCTGACTTTTAAATATGGAACTTATTAGTTCTTGGATCTAGATGTCCGGGAAAAAGCTCATACAGTGAATGTAAAATGCATGTAATGTGTTCAGTAGTTTATCTTGCCCTGTTTAGTCAGATTTCAGATGCTCTGGAGAAGCCCATCCCTTTAAGCAAAGCTGAGACTGGCCACATTACTGTAAAATATCATGGTGCCATTTTAGTAAACATTAACACTAGTCATAGATGAGTCTATGTCTTCCTCAACAGATTGCTCTTTTATTTAAAATGACAGGCAGTTGTATCATAGACACCCCGTGCCCCTCTCTGGGTACAGCCAGTAGTCAGTGTGGTTTTTCTTTTAAAATATTGTGCTACAAGGCCTTGTCATTCTGCGCATTATACCCTGGGGATAATTGTTTGGGCCTATCCCATTTTACAGTCATGGCTAAAAATTTTGAGAATGACACAAGTATTGGTTTTCACAAAGTTTGCTTCTTCAGTGTTTGTAGATCTTCTTATCACATGTTCCTATGGAATACTGAAATATAATTACAAGCATGTCAAGTGTCAAGGGCTTTTATTAACAATTACATTAAGTTTATGCAAAGAGTTAATATTTGCAGTGTTGGCCCTTCTTTGTCAAGACCTCTGCAATTCGCCCTGGCCAGCATGTCAATCAACTTCTGGGCCAAATCTTGACTGATGGCAGCCCATTATTGCATAGTCAATGCTTGGAGTTTGTCAGAATTTGTGTTTTTGTTTGTCCACCTGCCTCTTGAGGATTGACCACAAGTTCTCAATGGGATTAAGGTCTGGGGAGTTTCCTGGCCATGAACCCAAAATGTCGATGTTTTGTTCCCCGAGCCCTTAGTTGTCACTTTTGCCTTATGCCCGGTGCTCCATCATGCTGGAAAAGGCATTGTTCTTTATAAAACTCTTCTTGGATGGTTGGGAGAAGTTGCTGATGAGGGATGATTTGGTACCATTCTTTATTCATGGCTCCAAAAGTCTTCACGTCACTGTGTGTGCACATGCACTCACACCTGCCTGCTGCCATTCCTGAGCATGCTGTGCAATGGTGGTGCCCCGATCCCGCAGCTGAATCAACTTTAGGAGATGGTTCTGGCACTTGCTGGATTTTCTTGAGCTCCCTGAAGCCTTCTTCACAGCAATTGAACCTCTCTCCTTTAAGTTCTTGATGATCCTATAAAGGGTTGATTTAGGTGCAATCTTACTAGCAGCAATATTCTTTCCTGTGAAGCCCTTGTTGTGCAAAGCAATCATGACTGCATGTGTTTCCTTGCAGGTAACCATGGTTAACAGAGGAAGAACAATGATTTCAAGCACCACCCTCCTTTT
>JAODLD010000040.1:1249983-1262921 GCA_026781065.1 Mormyrops boulengeri | reverse complement strand
CTTTAAGGGGCACTCCTTAAGGCTCTCTCTTTAAGACACTCCCTTTAAGGGGCACTCCTTAAGGCTCTCTCTTTAAGGCATTTGATTGTGCTTGGTGCTGTGTTATTCTTCTTACAATAAAGGTTTTACGGATATAATATCTACTTGCAGATACCCAGTTCAAACAGACTGCAGAGAGGGGAAACTCAGACATGTGTCTTGTATCATAATAATGTTTGATATCAGCTGTATTCACTGTGGTTTTGTAGTTTCAGATTATATTCCATGAGTGCTGGTTCGAAATACACAGAGCTCATATCAAATCACATTTATCTTGTCAATAAATGGGCTATATTTAAAAGCAGAGGCTGTATAAATAACAGAGATCTAAACTGACAAGCAGAACTATTAACAGCAGGCAGATTAGAGGAGGTCTGGACAAAAATCCAATGATGTAAACTGAAAATGAAAAAATGATGGTCGGGTGACTCTAAATGTTTTTCGAAGCCAAATCATAACACAAAGACTCCAAACGGCACCAAACGCAGAATGCAGCCAAATGAGAGAAAGATGCTCGGAAATCGTAATACGCAACAAGCACTGGGTTTCAAAATACGTCACTCACTTCTGTATATTTATTGGAAACACACACACATTCATCATTAAATAAAACAAATTTGCCTGCACAAATTGAGCATGTGGTTTGATTTTAATTTCTGCACAAGCGGACGGTTTCCTGTTTTTCCGCACGGAGGAAACGCGCAGGTTTTCTGATAATGGTCTACAGTGGTCTATTTCCCGCGCATTCTCGAAACCCCCTTAATCGATATGCTATTATGTGAGCACTGTGTCACTGTGTCTGAAGAATGAGCAGTTAGACCAAGGAAAGAGAGAAGGACCTTCTTGCACCGTGCCATGTGCAGACTCACCTTGCGAGGGGCTTGATCTCATGAGGAACCCCATCAGGAACAGGAACGTCATTAACATCTTGAAAGCGTCCTTCTAGAGAACCGTGAAAAGTGGACCAATGCAAAATGGCACAAAACAGTATTGGAAATGTTCTCTCTCACTGTCACTGTCCCCGGTTCTCCGCCGCTGTCAGTCTCTCTGTTTCTCTCTCGCTTGCCCCTTTTCTCTCAGTCTATCAACGCAGAGCAGTAGTTCACACTTCCTGAGTTGCTCATACCAAAAACCACAACGTGCAGCTGTGTTCTCATATGGCCCCAGTGTTTCAGATAAATATTGAAACTCGGTCAGAAATCATTTAGAAACCAGTTAATTAACCATATAACCCTGTGTGATCCTGTGAGTGATTCTCTGTGTGGTTCTGTGAGTGATTCTCTGTGTGATTCCGAGCAAATCAGTAGCAGCATTAGGGGCTTGGTGACCTTGTGGAGATCCCAGCCCATTGTCTTTAAGGAGAAACCTGGAGAAGGTTTACAGGCTAGCTGCAACTGATGTTATTAAATACTTTTATGATGAGCCGCTGTTTTTTGCTGTCTTTATTGGGCTACATTGATTTTGAAATTCATGCCTTTTTTAAAAAAAAAAAAATCCCGTAAGAATTTAAGGCAATCCTGAAAAATGTTTCACAAAATTTCCAGGAAAAGAATCGTTATTGGTGCCATAATGTGATGTCTTTAAGACCAAATTATTCTGTACAATATTACTATATTGTGTTTTATACACATACACACACATGCATACATACAAACAAACGTACACTACTGTGCAAAAGTCTTAGGCAGTCACAGAAAATGAAGTTTAACTATTCTTCATGTTGGTGTAAGATTATGATATTATGTCTGTCAATGTGTCAGCTTAGTCATTTCAGAACCTCTCCTAAAGTCACCCCAGTATTTGCAGGAAACATCCAATACACCCATGTATTTTTTGACTCGACCACTACCCCACCTTCTTTGGCTAATCAGTACCCCACTGAATTATTTAACAAATCAAGTTAACTAATTAACAGAGCTAATGGAGAACTTTAATAAAAACATGGAATGGCTGGGGTGCCCCTGAGGACTTTTGCAGAGTACTGTATGTAAGTGACTAACGTGCATTTGCTTGGTCATTTAATTCAGTAACACACTGATATGTAAGATGGTGTTGGGCTGCTCTAGCATTTCCTCCACTTCTTTCTATACTTCAAGAGACGGAAACTCTCAGTACCAAGCTGTCAGATGTTAAGTGGCAGTTAAATCGACCTGCTTTTGGCTGCCGCTTTGTTACCCCTCGGTCTTAGTGAGGTTTCATTGCTGTAAAAGTAGCTAGGGGACCAAATATTGTACAGAAGATGCTGATTGCCACCAGGTGAAAGTGAAAATCTGTCCACTGCAAACATCACGAGTTCAATCTTCGAACTAGATCAAAATCAGCCTGCTGATGCACCTCCCCGGGTGGCTGGGGTGTGCCTGTGGCAGACACCGGCTGGGCGGCCACCAGGATATAGGGCGGCTGCCCTCCTTACCGTTAGTGAGGTAAACAAACAGATTTCACCACGATGAAAGGAAACATTATATGCATTACAGGAAGGCAGTGAATTCTCAGCATGTCGCTCCTTAAGGCACCTTTTCATGCCTATGAATTTTGTTAGAAAGTAGAAAATTTCATTTCCCAGTTTCATTTCAGAAATCTTTATTTGTCTGCAATGGACTGGGTGTGCCCCATCCAGGGTATGCCCCATCCAAGGTGAACCCAAACCAAGGTATACTCCATCCAGGGTGTACCCCATCTAAGGTGTGCCCCATCCAGGGTGCCCCCATCCAAGGTGGACCCTATCCAAGGTGTACCCCATCCAGGGTGTGCCCCATCTAAGGTGTGTCCTATCCAAGATGTACCCCAACCAAGATATACCCCATCCAGGGCGTGCCCCATCCAGGGCGTGCCCCATCCAAGGTATACCCCATCCAAGGTGTGCCCCATCCAGGGCGTGCCCCATCCAGGGCGTGCCCCATCCAGGGTGTGCCCCATCCAAGGTATACCCCATCCAAGGTGTGCCCCACCCAAGATGTACCCCAACCAAGGTGTACACCATCCAGGACGTGCCCCATCCAAGGTGTGCCCCAACAAAGGTATGCCCCATCCAGGGTGTACCCCAGCCTTATTCCCTATACTGCCTAACAGATATTTGTTGCCCCCTGCCCCAGGAATAGGAGGTGAATCAGACTTGCTGGAGTGTGATTCAGTTTCCTCTGGAGTCACACCATTTACCATTCACAAGCAGCGCCTCTAGTAAAAGCTGAAAATGAACAACGGTACAAGTCTGTTTTTCCCCGACAACCTTCCAAGAAATGAGAAAAAAGCGAAAGCAGCTGGAGCAGCAGCCTATATTGGAACAGGATTGATCACCAAGTGCTCCGTCGACAAGGACAGCAGACATCTCTGATCTGTCAATAACGCTCAGCTACAGCAGGTACAAAGTGGCCATAGCCCGCTGTTCTTAGCTGCCTTTGGGGCATAGAAAGGTATGCGAGAGTCTGATAAAGTATCTCTGCGGTTCGCTATCTGTTCCTGTGAGCGGGCCTCCGGCTGGGGGGCTGACAGCAGCGTCAGGACGCCCCAGAGCCATTCTGTGGGCTATAACCCACAGGCTGGGGGCTAGAAACAGGCTTCGCTTTATTAGACGGTGGGAGTCTGGCCCCTCGTAGGACCAAAACATGACAGGTGGGACCTCAGTCACACAGATCACGTGTTTGGACTGTGGCAGGAGAGTAAGGGACAAGAAAAAAAGAAAGAAAGAAAGAAAGAGACAGACAGACAGACAGACAGACGTTTGTATTAATACCTTTATGGGGATTGTCCCTTCATTTCTATGGGAAAAACCCTAATTCCAGCTATGATACCCTTAACCCCTACACAGCCCTAACCTTAACCATGAGTGACCAAACAAAATACAAGACTTCTGGAATTTTTAGTTTTTTGATGAGGGTCACAGATTTTTATAAAATTGAGTTACATTTCTTGAGTAGAATTTCTCTGAATTCAATAGGCCTTAAAATTGAGTGCCATTAAAAACACAAAAATAATAATTTCCTGGAAATGACTCTACCCTTCCTATGCTGTTAGGGTCGGCACCGACCCGTTTGTAAGTTTTAAATGCATAAAAAGCCCCACATAAATTTGTGTACTGCATCAAGGCTTTTTGACTTTTATCAGGAACTTCTATTTAAACAAACAAAAAATTCACTAAATTATAAATGCTCTGGTCAAGATTATAAACAGCTCTGATGCTGGGGTCGGCACCGACCCATTTTTAAGTTTTCAATGCATAAAAAGCACCATTTAAACAAAATTAATAAATAAATAAAAAATTTCACTAGGCAAGGCATGCCCAGACATGTAAGGCAAGATAAAACCAATTCAGTTTCTTTATTTTACCATTATTTTTTATTGAAAACAAGAGGTATGCTGTCAAAAGAAAGGTCTAGAAAGCCACACCAAAAATATTAATGGATAAGGAAGCCTAACAAGGTAACCAAGAGGTAAAAAACAAATTGGATGATAAATAATTGTTTTGAAGGTTCAACTGTTCATGCATTTCATGCAGTTACTATATCATAATTTGTATTTGAGTAGTAAACTAAATTACTTGTGCCCCATATGTTTTATGTTAATTTAGATACTAGTGAGTAACTACACCATATATGACAAGTAACATTTAACACACTCAGGCTCAGTTCAACACTGCATTTGTACACTAATTTGAAGCAACTTTCTTTCTCTTTCTTTCTTTCTTTTTTCTCTATCCATCATGTACTATATGGCTAACTCATGGGTGCAGCTTTCCTTCAGTTCTGATGCTTAAATCATTGTAATTTAACAAGCATGTTTAGTATTCTTCACTTTCTGAAAATGGCTGGTTCACTCTGGCCTCCGCCCGGCCAGAGAGCCTGATGGAAATAAGTTGACTTTGCTGATGTGCAGGAGCATGTCACCTGCACAGAGCAGCCGCTAACAGCGCAGCAGAAAGTCAGTTCATGGAGGTGGAATATATTTACATCCGGTTACGCTTCCTGTTAGCTTACCTTCCTCTCCACCACAAACAGACACTTACCGCAGCTCTCTTTCAGACATACTTGGGAAAATACCATTTTATAGCAGCCATTTCAGGCATTAAGTTGTTTTCCCCAACTGGCAAGCAGAGTTGCTTAAAGAATCATGAATATTGGACAAATGGTGATGTACGACCTACAAACCTGGCAGGCTGCTGTCTGTGTGTGGGCATCGATCCAGGCATCTCTTTGTTCATGGTTTCCAGTGGGAAAAAGACGAGGTCCACCCTGAACAGGAGGCTGGTCTGTCCATACCAGATCTCACACTCACACACACACACACACACACACACACACACACACACACACACACACATTAAGGTACAGTGGATATAAAAAGGGCACACCCCTGTTTTGTGATGTAAAAAAATGAGACCATGAAAAATCATTTCAAAACTTTTCCAAAATCTGTTAGGGGGGAAATAAATAAAAAATAAAATGTAGAAGAAGCCGGTTGCATAAGTGTGCACACCCTGAAACTAATACTTTGTTGAAGTGCCTTTTGATTTAATGACAGCATTCAGTCTTTTTGGGTACAAACCTGCCATCAATTAAAGTGACTCTGATTAACCCCAAATAAAGTTCTGCTGTCCTAGTAGGATTTTCCTGACTTTACTCAGCTGCGTCCTACAATGAAAACCGTGGTTCGCAGAGAGCTTACAAAGAATCAGAGGGATCTCTTTGCTGAAAGATACCAGTCAGGAGAAGGGAAACCAGCGCTCTCTGAGACGAAGCCAGGGGTGGGACTCAAACCCATAACCTTAAGGCTTCATCAGACAGTAAAAGAACTAAAGTACTGACTTGTTAACTAAAAGACTGTTTTTTTCAATTGATTTCGCTAAATTTCACGGCTCCTTTTTCAAAACACTTAATACATGTGGACTCTATGAACTAAGCTGTGTTTACCTTTGCATCGCTTCATATAAAATGTATTCAAACTCACTTCTTCCTCCAAAATCCGTGAATACATTTCTCAGCAAGATTCTGCAATTTTTTTCAGACATTTAGACAGCGTTTGAAACGGTTAACTTTCATTTCAAAACCTAAGAAAATGTAGATCACTGTCGATAAAAATAGGCTACATTTTTGCAAATGAAACTACACAGTGTATGTGCTCGAAATAATTATTCTGATTTTAGCTAAAGTTTATTCACTTTTTTTATCTTTCTTACCATCTATACAAAAATGTTCATTTTTGCATTGAAGTGTGCTTCGCATGTGTATAAGTAACATGTTGGTGTATTTGTCACTAAGGAGATTTTTCCACTATTGCTCCTGTATGCCTATATATATTTCTTTCTTTCTATATTTTTTCTTCTGTTTTGCAAGTTGCTTCAATTTGTCTGTGTTGTTTAGTTGATTATACAATGACTGACACTGCAGACTTATGGGAGACGGCATGTGCTATAGTTAGGGCAGCATGAATTGCTTCTGGGCGAAGTGTGAAGTGCTTTGGCGGTTGAGGTTAACTGATGTGTTCAGATGTGTTTTATAAATCGCACTGCGTGAAGAGTTTTGATAAAGGGGACATGGTATTGAGACAAGTGTGGAAACGATCGTAAAAAACTGTAATATTCAATTCAATCTATTTTCATATAGTGTCTTTCACAACAGGGTTGTCCCAAAGTGCTTTACAGGGTTGTGTTGTGATACATGAAACAGAAGTAGAGAGAGATACAGAATGGGGGAAAAAAAGGAGAGACAGAAACTGAATAAAGAAAGCCAGAAGACAGCGGAGGAGAGGAATCAAAAACTCCCAAGTAGGGAGAAAAAAAACCTCTGGGGGTCTAAGGTCAACTGGCTACCCAACCCCCCTGGGCAGACTAACATTACCGAAAAAGATGCAAAGATTGTGTGTCGGTGTGACAGCAGGCTGTGCCCCCCCCCCAAACCCCCCCCAAACCCCCCCAAACCCTGCAAAACTGACTGGCAAGAACCTGCAGGATCTTCTTCATACTTACAATGGAAACATCGAGGTGAGTAGGCCTGCCAGTTTGGCACCATCCCAAACTGGCAACACCTTGGGGTTAGATCAGTAGCCTCACACCGCCAGCGTCGGGGGTTGGAATCCCCCGTAGGGATACCCAGCCTTTAAGTGTCTGTATCTTGCTACAGACCAATCAGTATAAGTATTAAAGGTCAGGTCATTAGTGTAAAAAAACCTTTTTCTCTATTGATAATGCAAGCAGTTTATTTTTCTTTGCGGTCCAAAATAATTGAGGTCATCTTGTCTATTTTGGAGCCGTGTCCCAGTTCAGCTTAGCATCACATTTACACGCGACCGCACTGATCACCAAGGACTTCCCCGTTTTATCTGTCACCGCATAGGCATTGATTTTTGCGGAGATATTCATGTCTTTCTTTGAGGAGCTTCAAGCGTTGCAGTCAGCTGAGATTAATGCGTCTGTGACCTACACTCTCAGAAAAAAAGCATCACCTTTACCTTTTAGTATAATTTAAGGTACAGAAATGGTACAAGGTACAAACAGCATTAATGTACCATCAAAGGTACTGAAATGTTCCTCAGAGTCAATTTCTGTACCTTAAAAGGTACATTTACCTACAGCTAAGGGTACAATTGGCAGACCCTTGAGGGTACAGCCCCAGTGACAAGCAAAGGTACAAACTGGTACTCTGTTCTTTGACCGTGTAGCTGTGCTATGGGCCTTTAGAGGAAAGCAGTCATGTGATTCAATCTTTACACAGCTCTGGAATTTATTTAAATATTTTTCAACAAACCTGCATTTTTAAATCCTGGTTCTGCTGGCTGAAGCCTACACTGTGTGGCAGGCTGCTTCCAGGCTCAAAGTTTCTAAGACAACAGTGCACAAGAAGCAGGAGACACTGGGAACGACCAACACCAGCCAGGTAGAGGGCAGAAGAAACTTTCTAATGCTAGGGATGACTGTTAACTTATCTGGCAGTGCCTCATAAATCAGAGGATGACCTCAGGTGACCTTCAAAAAGAATGGGAAACATTAAGTGGTGTGAAGTGCACTGCTAGGACAGTTCATAATAGGCTCCTAGAAACAGGACTGAAGACCCATAAAGCAAGGAGGAAACCCTTCATCAATGAGAAACAGGGACCAGTCAGACTACAGGTTGCAAAAAAATGTATATTTTACACAGACACATACTCATAAATTGGGAAATTAGTGAAACTGAAAATTTTGCTGTGGTCTCTTAACTCTTAAAATTTCTACCAGAGCTGTATTTACCAAGTACAACACTTTTAGTAAAACTAAAACACTTTTAGATTTATCAAACTCTTTGATGTTATCGGTCCTATTTTATTGAAACAAATGCAGTGAAAATGAGAAAACACATATACATCTCCTGAACTTTGAAGAGATTACAGTGTAGAAGGAACCAACTTTCAAATACATTCTATTTTTCATATATGTACAGACACACACACACAGACAGACGCTCCTCTACTTACGAACTTTCAGACATACAAACGAAGAGGACTGCAAGTCGAAATTGTGTTCACTGAGCTCCCGTTTCCTGTCCGCAACATCAGTTTTATTTTTTCTGCGCTCCAGTTCCGCCTAGTACGACTTCTGCCTGCTACTCCTGCCGCACAGCCGCACAGCCGCGTAGCATGCATACTCCCAGCATCCTGGCTCTTTGTACTTGCTTACACCCTTAAAATGATGTTGAATAACAACTTACGAACATTTCAAGTTATGAACGTCCGTTCGGAAGTAGAGGAGCGTCTGTGTGTGTGTGTGTGTGTGTGTGTGTGTGTGTGTGTGTGTGTATGTATATATATATATATATATATATATATAAAAAATATAGAGAAAAAAAAAACATTAGTTCATGGTAGGACTGGGCGATATGGACCAAAATATCATATCTCATACATAAATATTATATCTCGATATTTTAGCTGAACGGCGATATGCGATATATCTCTTGATAATTTTTCCCATAAAGTAATAACAAAGAGACAGCTCCAAGTCAAATGTCCCCAGTGTCACACAGGGATTGTTAATTAGCAGACAGCTGTACATGTGCGTGAAAAAATGGCTCAAAAATACACTACCGGCATATATTGTTTTACCAACCAGCTCCTCTTCGTGTCTGTGTCTGTCTCCATGTTATCGCTGTATGCAGGACTTGTGAGTGAGGGGGAGGGGTGGGGCACGGTGACGTTGTGCAAGAGACAGACAGGGAGAGGAGAAACGGGCTCTACGAATATAATTTTAAAGCAGCATAAACTATATCGATATAAATGATGTCTCATCCTATATCTCTTATGAATACCTTGATATATCGATATATCTTAAAATACATCGCCCAGCCATGGTTTGTGGCAGTGCAAAATTCATGTAGGCAATCAGAGATCAACTATCAATGCTATATTTAGTGTAATGGAACTATTTACCACACAAAATGTTATTGATGTTATGAGTTTATGATTAAATTGAAAGGCTTTCTGGAGTATAATAGAAGATATTATTAAACTGCGGAGCTTCCTGCACATTCACTGCTCCTGTAAACAGTTCAGATCAAGCTGCACCGTCTCCGGACACAGTCCCACTTCGCTGTACGCAAAGTCAGACGCTTCCTGGGCCAGCCGTAAAAGGCAGGGCAGGATATCCGAGCCTTCCTCGCCCTCCTCATCCTCACTCTGACCTCTGTGCTGAGATCCCCAGTCGAACGTGGCAACTGGAGGGAGATCACAACGGTGGCACACAGCTCATAGTGACACGTGCAGGGCGGCCGGGATGCCCTATCGGGGATTTCCCGCATGCTGGTACCTGTCTGGCTGGCCGTCCTTTTCCTAGCCCGGTCTCCCATTCCAGAGCTCTCTTTCAGGGTCTCGGTTTGAGAGTCCCCTCCAGGGGAGCAGGGCTGCGGGTTAAAGAGCTTTAAAAGAAGGAAAATGCCACAATTAAAGCGCCACCATGTTGGGACAGAGGGGATTGTGGGTAATGAATCATAACAGCTGGGAGGGGAACTGACTCATTCTGGCAGCATTATGACTCGGATCAAGGACCAGAGGCGGAGAAGCCCACCTCAGTGAGCAGGTCCAGGCTGGGCCCAGGGGAGGGAGTCAGGGGGGGACTCAGGGCAGCCAGGCCGGAGTCGATTAGTGCGAGAGGGTCACAGGCTTCACTCCTTACAGACACAGGGGGGGAAAAAACACAGAAAGACGCAGGGTTAGCCAGCATCCCTGGAGCACATGGGGCTCAGGGCCTGGCGCAAGGGCCCAGCAGTGATCTCATTATTCTGCAGGCCATGGGATACGAACCCGCAACCTAATGGATACCAAGCTGAACACTGCCCTCATATTTCACATATTTGTTGTGCGGGGTGGGGGAGTAGAACTGTCCATGGGAAGGTGTGAAACCATGCTTTAAATGGGCAACGTTCATTTCAAAAGGTCATTCAGGAATCCATCCATGTCAAAGATCAACGTCCATCAAAAAATGTTCGTGGACGTTTTTACTTACATAAAAATGTTCTGATGGCAGAAGGAAAGATGATTGGCTCAGAGGTGAGTCCAAGCAATGAGTGGAGGAGGGACCAAGACGCCTGACTGGTTTGTCCTGCCTCCTCTAGTTGCTTGGACCCGCCTCCTCTACAATCTGAATGGGTATCTCTCTGAACCAATCATTTTTCCTTCTGCCCTCAGAACATTTTGCGCAAGTATAACTCCCATGAGCTTAAAAACTCAACATGGCTTAAAAGCGTGCCTCAAAGAGAAGATGTTCAAAAACCCGTCTGAGCTGTCAACACTACATAAATCAGAGTATAATGAGTCATAGCTGGATCACGTCACCACCCTCACCGGGACTGACTACTGCCCTGCTGAGGGTCCTCCTCACCTGTCGGTGGCACTCTCTCCTGTTTCAGAAGACTCCAGGAGGGAGAGGTCCAGTTCAGCTGTGGGTGTGGAAGGTGGGGAGAGCACCGGATCAAAGGTGCCTTCAGATAGGCTCCTGAAAGAGGAGGTGAGGCGAGAGGCCGACGGCATCAGTCAAAGCCAACGTGATGCCACAACAAGCTGTAACCCTGCTCAGAAGAGACGCCGGCGCTCACCGGCCATCTTCCCAAGCCCCCCCTTGCAGCTCCAGCAGCTCCGTAACATCCGAGATGATCATTCCGTTTGGGTAGAGGCTTCCACCGGCAAAATCCAGCTGCCAAAAAAGTCAAAGTGGCCAGTGGTCAGAGGTTTGATAATGGCCAACCCTACTGAGACATTCAACAGAAGACCAGCGTCAAACAGAGGGCGCCAGACTTTACCTATACTGGTAAGAGCGGCCAATTCGGGTTTCCACTTCTACCGGTTTTGCTACAGTTTTTTTCTAAGGCCAGTCGGGTTCTAGTGTCCAAATGTTTAACCAATATGAATGAAATTATCTTCAGTATCTAAAGACTAAAATGATTAAAACCTTCAAGATAATCAACACAATAGCTTGCTACAATATTCTCCCCTGGACTGAAATGACTGAAATGCAGGCTTGGGCAATATTACAGTAATATGGTATCAGAGGTGGAGAGTTCAGGTCCAGATAGTAAAAATCCAGACCAAGATTTTGTTTCAACCAACCAGCTGAGGTCTCTGTGACCGTGACCCTTTATACTCAACTGGTTGGTTGAAACAAAATCTTGGTCTGGATTTGTAATTTGCTCGGCGAATTTTAACTCCAATGTTTACGGGAAGAGCTTTTGAAAATCATTTTCATAATACCATATACCGCGGTATAATGTCTGAATGGGATGACAATATGAAAGACACCCCGAATTTTAGTGAAATGAGAGCAAAGTCAGATTTCAGAAGGAGAGGCGACTGCGTACCGATATGCCATGGAGTGGGGAGGCACCCATACTGTCCTGCACACTGAGGGTGCGGCTGTATTTCGGAGGGGAATGTGAAATCCCTGAAGTGTCAATCAACAGCGGACTGCAGAGACACAACGAGAGGACCGATCAGCATGGAGCTTTGAGATTGGGGCGTGGCCAACTGTGGAAAACAACACAAACGGCTACAACCACAGCTCAGGAGCACTTTAGTGGATATGGCTTTTGATGTATATAATTAGCATCATGAACCTGGGCTTGACTGACTGTCATGTGACCAATCTGTACACACACGGCTGACGGCTTTGTGAGGTGATGCCTGCCAAGCAGGGCTTGCGGACCGTCCTGACACACAAACACGCTGCACGCTGCCGCCCAGTACGTACAGCTTCCTCTTCAGTCCTGTGATCCCATTGGACTGGACTGTGTTGGCGATGAAGCGAATGATCTGGGGAAGAGAGACACGCAAGGAAATGTCACAGCGGGAGAGCTTTTCACCCTCACCCTGCCTCACAACCTCTAAGAACGCCTCACTGCCTGACAGTACCCGCACCTCCTAGCCATGAAGTGCAGGGGTCAGTGCCGTTCCCAGCCTGGGCCAGCACACACAGCCCTGACACCCTTCCCCCTGGCCTGTGACGTCTCATCACCTCTCCATCCCGGACCCCATGGCTAAGTACCTTCCGGATGATTCTGTGATGTTGCTGGTACTTCTGCCTCAGGGTATCCAATTCATGCCCCAGACTCTCATTCTCCCTGAAACAAATACACAGCATATAGCTAGTTTGTGTAATTAAATCTCTCTCCTCCTTGCTTTGACTCTGTATCTCTCCCCCTCACTCTTTCTCTCATTCACTCTCCCTTATCTTCCCCCTTGCTGTTCTCTCTCCGTCTCTGTCTCCCACTTATCTTCCCCCCGGCTCTGTCTCTCTCTCTCTCACACACACACTCACACACACACACACTCTCTTTCTCTCACTCTCTCTCCCTTATCTCCCCCCCCGCGGGGTCTCTCTCTCGCGCGCTCCCACCCGCGCGCGGGGCGTCCCCCTGGCTGGGTCGCGGTGGGGGCGCCGGGCTCTGGGG
>JAODLD010000040.1:1227235-1240470 GCA_026781065.1 Mormyrops boulengeri | reverse complement strand
ACAGAAACGAAAGGTGCGATACGCCGAAAAACGTACTGCTGGCGGTTAAAGGAGACCCCGGCGGTTCTAGTGTTAAAGGAACCCGTCTAATTGCGATCAGAGTCCTCCTACAAGCAGCCTTTTACACAGCCGCCCCCAAATGTGCAGGGTGCATTCGCTACCAATAAAAGGTGACCTCACCAGAAGGCAGGGCTGGCAGACTAACCTTGCCACAGAACTGGTGTAAGTGTTTCTATCAATGTCCAAACCAGAAAAAGGTGTGATCCTCCCCAGAAGGCAGGGCTGGCAGCAATACTAGCCTTGGCACAGGTTTGGTGTAAGTGCGTCCATATCCGCTGACCTGACCTGTCTATCCTCACTGCAGTGGACCTTGATTACTTGCCCAATGGGCCACAGGGCCCGAGGCAACTGGGGATCCAGTATCATCACGACTGCTCCCTCTCTTAGGTTAGCCTGAGTTGAATGCCATTTTTGGCAAGTCTGCAGACCTGGAAGGTAGTCACGGATGAATCTGGTCCAGAAGTGTTCCGCAATGACCTGAGAATATCTCCAGCATCTGCTACTCATAAGCTCAGTGCCAGGGTACACAACTTGCGGCAGCGTTCCATCCGACCGCCCCATCAGCAGGCTGCTAGGTGTCACTGGGTCAATGTCAGCAATCTGACATCTGCTGAGACGTAGCCTAGAGGCTTGGAATTGAGGATGGCCTCCACCTCAAGGAGGACAGTCTGAAGAACTTCTTCAGGAACTGGTTGGGTGCCCACAGTGGTGTTGAGCACCGATTTGACTGAGCATACTTCTCTTTCTCACACCCCGCCGAAGTGTGGGGCTGCTGGGGGGTTAAACTGGAAGCGGATCTGTTGCCAAGCAAGCTGTTACTGTAGTTTTGGTACAAGATTAGCAAAGGTCTCCTTTATCTCCCTCTCCCTGCCTCGGAAATTGGTCCCTTGATCGGACCATAGCTCCACTGGTGTTCCTCGTTGGGCAATAAACCTCCTAAGGGCCATTAGAAAGGAGTCCGCATCCATGTTAGTGAGATGGTCCAGGTATACAGCACGTGTAGTTAGACACTTGAAAATGACTCCCCATCTCTTCTCTGTGGATTAATCAACAGTGGACCAAAGCAGTCCATGCCTGTAGAATGGAAGGCAGGCTTATGGAGGCGAAAACGAGCAGCAGGTACATCAGCCATCTTAGGGACTGTGGGCTGAGTGTTGCATCTCACCGTAAACCCTTTCAGGACCAGGATGTTTTAATCAATTGTCATAGTCCTGAATATGCAATTGTGTAGTCGGATGCGTGGCATTTAAGACTATCGGATGCACTGGCAATTCTTCCAGTTCAGCAGAACGCCAAAGTCTACCGCCTACCCTGATGAATCCAGTGGTGCGATCGATTTCTGGAGCTAAAGTAAGCAGGCAGCTCACCTGTTTCCCTGCTACAGGGGGTTGGTAATCAGCTGGGAAGAACTCCTGCTGAGCTTGCTCTAGTATGAGGATTTCCGCTCACCAGTAATGCTCAGCTGTAGGCTGGGTACCAACGTTGGACTCAGGCTCCATTTCCTGTATGGCAGTGTCCAAGTACTCCTGCCAGGAGCCACATTTCTTGCCATACAATACACAGTGGAAGGTCTTCTGTTGTGCCTTTAATGGCCAGGGTCTTGGCAGCGTTGGGTAGCAGCATAGTTCTGTCTGATCCATCATCGAGAACAGCAAAGGTGTCCTAGGTCCGATCTTTGTAATAAACGATAATGGGAATGACTTTGAGCATGATTCTGCTTCCAGCTGTCGGTCGATCCAAATAAAGGATGAATTAGTCAAGTACCTCTCTTCCTTTGTATCAGGGCTTGTGCTCTGCTTTGCTAGTCTTGTGTTCAGCTCATGAAGGACAAGGAGATGTTTCCTCTGAAATATAGTGCAGAGCTTCTTTAAATCGCACTGGGCAGCTTTGTGCAGTCTAGCACATCAGTAGCAGCGTTTATTAGTGCCTATCAGTTGTCTAAGCTGGTCTGTGGAAAGCTTAGCAGCTGCACTGCACTAACCAAGATAATGCTCTGAGCTATCACAGAAGGGGCAATGAGGTTTACCTTTAGCTATCTTCTTCTTCACGGGTCCCTCTGTTTTAGGGAGGGAGGTATCTATAGATCCTCTAGCTCCATGCAGTATGCTCACAATATTTCGCCCTTGCTTAGTGTATCATATCTTGAGCTCTGCTTGTCCTTAATTCCTCTCACAGCAGTTTGGTTGTCGAAGCTCTGGCACGATGATTTGTAACAAAGCCGGTCTGAGAGGTCATAGAGACAAAACTCTGCCCTCTGTTCTGGGAGAAGCTTACTGAGTAACTGGGTTACATGTGATCCACAGCTCAGTTCTATTTCCCCATCGGACCTGAGCGTCTGCAGGAGGCCTACCAGCGATTGTACCTACAGTGCAAACTTCTGGAATGCTGTATTATTCCCTCGCCTTATATCAGGGGCCTCCAGCAAGCTGGCTATTTTCCTCAAGGCCAGCTGGTGGGGCTGACCAAGTTTTTCATGTAATGCTGCCATAGTGTCAGTATAAGGGGTTGGCGAATTAAGATAAGCATCAGCTGTTAGCCTGGCTTCCTCCAATATCAAATAGTCCACCAACATCTGATATTAAAAGAGTTCTGTTCCATCTGGCAGCAGCAGGTTCTGCCGAGCCCTGCAGAGTCTGGCAAATTCACTAGGGTCAGGATGGATTAATTTTTGAATGCTTGGTTTGGGACCTCTGTACACTTGTTCTGATGTTGGCAGTTGACCATAGGTAGGGGAATGGAAGGAGCACATTCCTGGCTCCACCTTGGAGGCTGTAGTGCAAGTAGACTTCAGATGCCTTGTACTGTTTGGGTGAGCATGCAGCAGGTTGGGTGGGTTTAATGCTGTAGGATGTATGGCTGAATGCAGTGGTTGTGTTAGGTGCCCCACAAAACTTGAGTGGGTTCTGAATAGCTTGTCAGGATGAAGAGGGTGTTGGGTTTCCCAACGCCGCATTAGAGGATGTAGAGGAAGGTCCTTAGGACTTATGGTGGCTCCATGTGGACGACCTGGTTGTTCCTTCTGCTTTGCTAGCTTCAGGCCTTCCAATTCGTTACTGAGCCCTGCACCTGGTTCAGGCCATGGCAGAGGGTAAGGCCATCGGTCTTCCTCATCTACCTCAGTCATTATTGTCTGAGGTTGAGGTTGGTTCCTTGAGGCCTGACTGAAATTCATGTTTACACTGTAGGAGAATGGCATTCTCTCTCAAACTAAACTAATCAGAATTGTATTTAAACTAATTTTTGTCGCTGCACCCCCAGAACAGGTCAGTATTACCAACTTCGCCGCCACTCGGTTCCCATTTACATCGAACAGCAACATTAATACTTACTTTTGGTCATTAACTATCCTTAAACTCGGCGAGAATTAACAGTGTGCACACACTGATGATTGGACTCGCATTGAAACTGTGGGAAAAGATGGCTGCTCCTTCTAACTCGCGAATGGCTAAAACTAAACACATGACTAGCTGGGGAGCAGTTCTTAACCCTCTGCGGTCGACGGCATCGTCGGCGATGCCGCATATCTTTCTTGTGTATTTCAGGTCACTCGCTGAAATCTTATTGTTGAAACATGAAAAAAACGCTGACTAAATCCATAATCTGTCTTCTCTTCAAAACGAACATTGTCGGAAGTATTAAAGTTTTTAAAATTAGGTTAAATAGGCAAAAAAGTAAAACATGTCATCTTTCTTTGTTTTACCTGCATCGGGGGCGTGTAGTACCGCCCTCACGCAAAGATCACTATTCGCATTCTAAATAGCCGCATTTCCGCGTATTCAAATCGCATCTGCATGGTAATTTGATGAACAATGCAATGGTGAACCGCGATCCAGATACATCCCTATCAGCACCATAAAAGGGGGGGGGGGATGTGGCCAGTTGTGAATGGCTCCTACATATTCAATGGAGGGAGGCCAGAAATAGTGACATGAGTTGGCTTTTTCTTATTTATTTATCCAACTAAATGTTGACTTTGGTGATCAGATATCTGGGATCACAGCAAACTTCCACCATTGCTTACTATGTACTTTTATAATGTTTCTGCAAGTGTTCCAAACTGAATTTTGCAATGTCTATACTTTGATGTCAAATTACGAACTTAAGAAAAATCTGACATATTTACAATATACATTAAAATAAAGATGAGTCTAATGGCAAAACAAATATATAAGAAATAATTTATTTGCCATGAATTAAGTTTATGATTTTAAATGAAATGTGTGGTCATGCCCCAGTCTGTGAAAGTGAGTTCACTACCCCTAGACTCCAGAGGGTTAAAGGAACCCGGTCTAATTGCGATCAGAGTCCTCCTACAGGCAGCCTTTTACACACTCCAGGTCGGCCGACTGCCAAAATTTCTGCTTTTATAGAGGTGGTCACACTTGCTGATGATCAGTTAATCAAGGGCATTTGATTAGCAGAACCTGGCTGCTACTTACCCTCTTAATTCCTATGGAATCGGTAAGGGTGTACTTAATTTTTCACACACTGCTTCTGCATTTTGGCTTAGTTTTTGTTAAATAAATAATGGCATGGCGTAATATATCATATGTTGTTGTGTTTGCCTCATTTTATGTCCTGACACGTAAAACCTTAGATTTGAAAAAGGGTGTACTTTCTTTTTCACATAAAAGTCTTCCATATCTGCAGGGGTCAGTTCTACAACATCTCACAGATACCAAAATCCATGGCTACTCAAGTCCCTTATATAAGATGGCATATTTGTATATAATCTATGCACATCCTCCCGTATTCTTTAAATGGTCTCCAAATCAGGTATAATACCTAAAAGAATGTAAATGCTATGTACAAAGTTATACTGTACATTGGTCCCCCCGTATCTGCGGGAGATCCGTTCCAAGACCAACTGTGGATAGCCAAAACTGTGGAAAATGTTGAACAATATATAAAGCTTATTTTTCATGCACACTTATGATAAAGTTCATTTTATAAATTACATACAATAACACTTCAACAACAATGACGATAAAACAATTATAACAATATACTGAAATAAAAGTTAAGTGACATTCTCTCTGACATTTTTACATTAAAGTGAAATTCCATTTCTGGTAAAATTTAATAAGTTATTGTCTGTACTTGCCGTCCTCTTTTCAGGCGGCGATGAACCACGGATAACTGAAACTGTGGTTGGCTGATCAGCAGAAAATAAATGAAAATTAATAATAATATAAACAAACATGTCAGTTACTCTGTCATGCTAAATGTAAACAACTTTTATAATAATTAATAAAAACACACATTTCAAAAACATTTGTAAAGATATTTTACATATGGTAATAATCAATAAAACATCACTATTGAGCTAAATGCATGGTTAAAATCAATAAAACATGTCGCTCTCAAACAAATATACATTATTAATCAAATAAAGTATCAGTGAAGCGATTCTTATGGAGCTAAGTATATGTTATAATAAATAAAACATATTGCTATTGAGCTACTTATAGGCCTACGTTAATAATCTTATAAAACATGTTGGTTGAACCATAATAAAGCATATTGGCTGTACTATCAAGCTAAAGATTTTTGTAATTAATAAGAACAATTAATTAATTAATCTTTATGGTAATTATGCTGACCATCATTAGGCTGTTTTGGTGCCCCCTCCAGCACTTGGCCCCCTATGCACAACGTGCGATGTGCATGAATGTAGCAGTGGCCCTGGACAACTGAACCGGACAATTGTTGAACAGTGAGAAGGGGGTGGATGTTAGGGAGTGCAGTACCATCATTCACCAGTAGTGGAGTAGAAGATGGCACCTGACACTGCACCTCAAGACAAATTAGAGCTGCACCAATAACCTGCACCTAGCAACAGGTCATGCCAAGACTGAAACAGGCGTGCATTCACTTGTATTTGCATGACAGCCGAATAGTAGGGGTGTAACAATATACTCAGCCCACGAGACAAGGCACGATATTGGGTTCACAAGAACGAGACGAGACAATATTTTAATAATACTGCTAAATATTGCAGATGTATGGTGAAATGTTTTAAATAATCACCATCATCATATGCAGTAAAGAACAGAACCTATATCTAGCGCCATAAAATATTTCACCACAGACTCAAATGGCAGGCTTCTCTCCTATTTGACTTCTCAATTCAAGAAACAGGGGTTTATGTGCCTTTGTGATCCTAGGAGCTATGTTATTGGGAGCAATTGCCTCTGGTAGGGTCTCCCAAGGGAAATTGGTCCTAGGTGAGCAGCCAGACTAAGTGCAATTCAGAAGACCCTCGTGATAATGAACAATATAATGGACCACGTTACCTCGGGGAAACTGGAGCCAGGCCTGGGGGGGGGGGGGACTCGAAGGTGAATCCGAGGTGACTGGGCCTCCACCCATGGGGCCCGGCTCGGCATAGTCCAAAGGAGTAATATGGGTCCGCCCTCCTCTGAGCCATGTAGGGGGAGTCATGAGGGTTGGGTGCAATGTAGATTTGATGGCTATCGAAGGCAGGGGCCTTGATGGATCATTCGTTGGCTACCAAAACTGGCTCTTGGCACATGGAATGGGAAAGGAGCCTGAGCTGATGTGGGAGGTAGAGACACACACCATGGAGTTGGAATGCCTCAATTTGACCAACTCAGATATTGAACGAGTCTGTTGCATTTTTTTCAACTTGTACCTCAACTAAAATCTTCGAATGCGGCCGTTTCTAGTATGGGTCAAGACATATTCATCTCTACCAATTCGTATCCCGAACTGGTCGGTTGAGAAAAATCAAGCCACAACTTGGAACACAATAAAAAAAAAAAAACGGATCTGCTAAAACTTGTGCAGATTGAGATGCGTCTCTGATGGGCTGACACAAAGGCAAATTGACCTATTGGGATGCTGATCCCTATGAATCGCTCTCAGTCTCGCAGTGCCTTTCATCCGAGTTTGACGTGCAAAAGCTGTGTTCCTGTGTTCGGTGTGAAATTTTTTGTGCTTTATCTACAGTACATTTAGTGATAAAGTAATCATGGCCTCTAAGAAAGTGAGCAGTGACACCAGCAAACCAAAGAGGAGAGTAGTGAGAGTAACTGTAGAACTTAAAAAGGAGATTATAGCGAGACTTGAAGGTGCTGCATGAGTGGCTGCAGCACTTCGGAGTATGGGATCGTCAGTTATTTCATGTTTATTGCTTTTGCATATGTGCTTTTTCATGTGTGTATTTGTTTTATATTGATTGTTAATGCTTTTTATCATTAGGTAGATAGGCAATCATTTGAGAGTCTGGAATAGATTAAATTCATTTATATTATTTCTTATGGGGAAATTTGACTTGGACCTCGACCAAATCGCCACTCGACCAGCCTTCTGGAACGAATTTAGTTTGTGTTCCAAGGTACCACTGTATATATATAATTTATAAATATAAATTAATATAATTTTGTTTCTGTTTTTTTTCTCCATCCTAAAATTCCCTCTGCAGAACTTTGTGACATCGTACATATAAGTGATATGTTTGATTTGGTTTGAATTTATATACCAATCTGTTGCACTGCATAATCCGCTGTGTATGTCTCATCTGCGACAGATTGTGGTTACCAGAGAGGACGGAGTCCTCATCGTGGTGCAGAGTGATGGGACGATTATCACCGAACATGCCGACGGCACCAGGATCACAACCTTCTACAGGGAAGTTGAAGGAGCTGGGACACAAGGTTACTTATTTATACAGCTCTTCAAATTAAATCCCTCCATTTAGGGCACTACAGGAGGACTTTGCTGGAAATTTAACTAGTCAGATAAGTATCAGTGTTGCTAAATTATGTGAAAAGATGTATAGTCATACTAAGACCCCAAAATTTTAGAGCCGTAATTGTGCTGCTATTTCATTCCCATGCTACATGGCCATGATTTACTTGGCACTTAACCCGGCCTCCCTCCCTTGCTTGCTCTTAGCTAATCTGTACTGCTTTCAGTCATGACAGGGTTTATTGTTAGAGCTGTAATAAAGTGTTAAGGCCGAAAACAGGAAATGAGTTCAATAAAATGACTTCCAAGCTCTGTGGCATAAATTCCTCTACAGACTTTTGTTTTGTTTTTAACATCTTGGCAGCAGAACTGGGGGGATGTTTAGGGCATTTTGCTAGTGGTGCCTGGCAGGGGTGGGGGGTGCATATGTAACACAAAGCACTGCTGGTGGCTTTTGGTCAGTTCTATTAACCCATTGCTAATTGAGTTCCTGTTTCATAATTGTTAGATTGGCTGTCTTCACAGATACAGTGCTGCTACTTTTTAAATTCTAGTAGTAGTAGTGGTAGTTGTGTGCTTCATGCATGATGTCCCCTAGTGTGTGAATGTATGCACCTCGCCCACAGGAATCATGGACAGTTTTTACCTGTTGGACAGTAAGCTCCTGAAGAAAAACATATATGTACACCCAAATCTGCAGAATTCACGGTCTTACTCTTGTCTACAGTTTTGTCAGTACTGTTATTTATTCATTGTTGTCTGCTGTACTTATTGTATTTATTTAACTCTAAGATCTGCAGGTAGCAACAAAAGAGCTATTTTACAGAAGCTGAGTAGATGCATAACATCACCTCTATACATGCATTTTTTGCATTGTAATTGCATTAGATTTTGCCATACATCTGATGTCTGTTGTTGCGTGGGACCTCTAAGATTTAATCCATTCGTTGGCATTTAAACTGTTATTTAGCATGTAGTGTTAATATTTTGTTAATGTGCTAGGGGAGGAGGAACCTCGCACTGAGTGCAGGAAGGAGAAGCTGGTAATGGTGGAATGTGAAGGGTTTGCCACTGTGGTGATGAGCTGTGACAAGACAGCTTGCAGTGCTGTGTTTGGAGATGGGACCGTCATTAAAGCCACTCACAGGGGAGAGTACCAGGTAAAAATCATGTCTGTCAGGTGTGCGACAGTGGTGAGTATGGATCAACTTTTTACTGTTATGATGGGTAAATAACCCGTCTCTGACAGCATTGTGTCCCCTAAGGTTGTCCCATCGAGTGGTGGTTTTCTCCACATCCATGAGGACGGTAGTACTGTATACACCTCGCACCACAGCAGTAATACAGCACTGACCTCTGGTGGCGATAATGAAAAACGACAGCCTGATACCTATGTCATGAAGCATACTAGTGAGGTTGTATGTGAAGTCACAGACCCAGAGGGGAACCACTTTAAGGTACGAACATGTATGCCTGTGTGTGTGTGTGTGTGTGTGTGTGTGTGTGTGTGTGTGTGTGTGTATAATATATATATATATATATAAGGGT
Organism: Mormyrops boulengeri; assembly: GCA_026781065.1. Taxonomy (NCBI): domain Eukaryota; kingdom Metazoa; phylum Chordata; class Actinopteri; order Osteoglossiformes; family Mormyridae; genus Mormyrops; species Mormyrops boulengeri. The sequence continues at coordinate 1,231,149 of JAODLD010000040.1, read as the reverse complement.
TTGTTTATGGTATTGTTTTCAAGCAGTGCCCTTGCTACATTTAATATATATACAATCCATAATCCCAGATAAGTATTTAAATAAAATTGGTATCTTCAGTACAAGAAATCAGCTGTTTTTTTTTTTCAAACAGTATGAATTCTTTGTAGCTTTGTAAGACCCAGTTTGTACAGAGTCCTGTTTCATGTTATGATGGACGGTTTTGTGCCCGTAAGGGATCTAGGCTGATTTGTTAGAGTATGAAATCATAACAAAACCGCCACAAACATAGCCTGAACAGCAGAGGGAGTAAATCTTCAGTTATTCATAGTTATTAATTTGATCTGATTAATCGTTATGCATGCTTCCAGGTGATGGTAGATGGAGAAACCTACACCAATATTTCAAGGACTGAAGATCACTGGGAAGGAGAGGAGGAGGAAGGAGAAGAGGAAGAACAGCAGGGGAGAAATGGGAAAGGAGCGAAGATGTCCAGGTCCTCCTGTGTAGGGCTCGGAGGATCCTCAGCTAGGTACTATAGCCCTAAATGTCTCTCATTCATGTTTTTGTTTTGGGAACTTTTTCTGGCTGCTTTGACTGTGGTATCTGTGGTCTCTTTGCCATGGACTGCTATTTATTTGCTCCTCCCTAAAGACTTCAGGAAGTGTTTTTATTTTGGAACATTCAGCATTCTTCCAGTAGTGTGTACATATTTCTTACTATTACTTGTTACCTTTACCTGGTCATTTTTATGCTGACATTTTACTTTCAGCTTGTATTTTGAAGTGGTTCAGCTGGTATACTGACATGTCCAAAAAAATTCAAAACATTCCCATAATGGCCTATGTTCCAGGTTCTTTGTTGTCCACCCTGACGGTTCTGGCACCGAACTGCTGAGTCTCCAGGATGTTGAGTACTTCCTGGACAAGGCCCAAGCTGACCCAAAGGTTGTGGTGCTTAAGGAAGCGATTCCTGAGTTTCCAGGTGGGTCACCAGTCTTATAGTCCCTGTTAAGGTGACATATACTAGTCTCAGCACATACATAAAATCCTTGGGCTTTGAAGTTACATACAAAGTGACTTTCTGTTATTTAGCATGGCATTTAGCATGGCATATTTAGACTTTCTGGCAGTGTATTGGCTCATAGTGACATCTGTAGCTTTGTGTTCCTCAGGGGTGCTGGGGATCACAGTGCTGAAGCCCTGGCTGAAGGATAGGGCCTCCCGCTGGATTGTCCAGAAGCAGAACCCAGACATCGTGCCTCTCAACCTCAGATCCAGGAAGTGGGACTTGTTCCCCTGCAGAGAGGTAACTACAGGCAGTGTGTTTTAAAAAGGGTACTTGCGTTGTCTCTGTTTATTCAAGAACTGGAACAATGAGTCTGCTTTTTTGGCTGTAAAAAGAACGATGGAATAATATTATCCATGGTCCTAGTAAAAAATTATAAATTACTGTTGAATTATTATTGAAGTAACACAAACTGCCGATTCTGGGCTTTCAGAGCAAGCTGCCCGACCCCCCATCTGGCACTTGCATGAGTAGGGACCCGAACCAGAGTGAGAGGCGACGCTCGACCTTGCACCCCCCCCTGCAGGTCTGCCCTGGTCTGCTGGAGGTGCGCCATATCATACAATACCGGCCAATCAGCAGCCAGCTGCGGCGGGAGCTGGAGAGGCGCCTTAAGGTGGGAGACTGATGTGTTCTTATTGCAGCCCACATGTATCATTGATCAGTGTCCACTCTGGTGACAAACTTTTATATACTGGGGATTAGTGTTGGGCGGTATACTGGCACACACTCACGCACACACTCTCGCAGCCCCTCCCCTCCTCTCAATAGCCGCTGAACCCGAGCTGGCCGAACATGGCATATGCTGCAGTTGAAGGCACTTCGCAAGCTGCTTTAGTAAAAATAAAACGCAAAAGTGCCGTTTGGAAGTATTTTGCAGACGAGCATGGAAAGGCTAAGCATGTCGATAAGCCTCTATGCAAACAGTGGTACAAAGTTGTGGCGACGAAGTCAAGTAGCACGTCAAACTTGGCGAAGCATCTTAAAGACCGACATCCCGGTCTTTATGAGAAATTTCACAAGGTCAGTAAAGCTCGCGTTCCAGCAACACTAAACTATTGAACACTTATCAAAAATGTTAACTTGGCCGGAGGACACCTTAACATTAGCTGTTTATCTATAAGCAGTTATGTTATCATTAAGGTAGCAGATAGGTGCAATGGCTAATAATAAAATAAAATAGTTAATGTGGGAACAATGCAAAAACGTAAAACAAAAATGTGTCCTGTAAAATGTGGAGATGCCCAGTCATACTTAAAAAACCGATATAACTTTGAAAAATCCCGTGATATAGATTTTTGGTCATACCGCCCAGCTCTACTGGGGACTATCAACTCAAAGCCCATGTTTTGCACCACACACTGTGAGTGATGGTCGTACAGTGCCACCCACATGACCTTGGGACCTCATTTCCCCATTTAGTGCGGGCTGAGAAGCTGTTCTCCTCCGGCTTTGTCTTTGAGGCTGAGAAGCTGGTTTGGTCAGGCTGATCAGATCTGGTATAAGGTGATATGTCTAGATTTATCATGAGGGGAACTTGGAGTCTTGATCTGGCTTTTGGAAAAGATGAGCAACTTCACTTGAGTTGTAGGCAAAAGGCAATACAAAGGCCAAGGGAAAATTCGTCTCATCCTATGATAACTTCAGCACGTGACCTTCTGTCTTTGCCTGACTGGTCACATACACGTACTTCACTGCTCCTTCTGGTGCAGGAATACATGAACCACCTGCTGAAAAGGGCCCACCTGTCTGAGGAGCTGCAGGTGAAGGAACCACGTGAGAAGGAGGAGAGGGTCCACGCTGCTGAACTCCTGCACCTGGTCCTGGTGAGCAGGCAGCTGCCGTCTCTATGCTAACATTACATTCTTAGAGTGACTGACCAAGTCTGAGCCACTCTGGGTCTCTGCAGTCTCTGCCAGACATGAAGGACCTGAGCAACACCGTGGAAGAAAGAAATGGCTCTGGTGAGTATGAAGTCCATTGACTCAAGGTGTTCTGGGTTCAGATACAGCTCTGGGCCTCCAGGAGTTTGTTATAGGCATTATAAGACTAATAGAGAACAGAGTAACAGCTCACCACTGATTATATTTTGCATATATTGTGTTGTGCTGATATGACTGGCTGCCACACTGGAATGTGTTGTGGACCTGATTGATCATGTCACATGATAGTGGACATGGCTGCCTTATATGCTCAAGCACTCTCCCCATCGCCACCACCTGATGGCACCGTTGTAGATGGCTTTGGTTTCAACGGGGTCCTTGACAGGTGGGTCCTGTGGTCCAGTTTCCCAGTCCCCACGGCCTCTCCTGCTCCAGGCAGGTTACTGTTTTGGGGGGCATTGTGCTGTCTGGCTGTCTCACATCTGTGTTTAAATGCCTGAGTCTGACTAATTGTGCCAGTTCATTGATTGCGGTATAATCTAAATGGAATTTTGTTTCAAACACTGTTTGTAAAATGACATATAGTTGTAACAAATGTCCATAGTGTCTTTTACTGTATTTTGTGCACCATTAGCATTTTTACTGTTACTTGCAACCTTGACAGAAAGGAGTCCTTGTGGCCAAGAAGGTTGGAGCAGAACAGGTAACAGAGTCTCTCTGTCATTGTTCTAGATCCTCACATCACATTTGCTATGTTAACCTGAGTGGTACGTTAGAGCAGGCATATACTCCTCAACATGCATGGATACGACTGTACCTGATGATAGTTATTATTCTTCATGGGTTCAGGGCCTTCTAACTGTCTAGGCTTCTGCCTAGTTTTCTGCGGTTTAAACTGAAACTGACATAAGAACATAAGAAATTTACAAACGAGAGGAGGCCATTTGGCTCATCAAGCTCGTTTGGGGAGAACCTAACTAATAG
>JAODLD010000040.1:1213192-1224650 GCA_026781065.1 Mormyrops boulengeri | reverse complement strand
GGTTCTCCCCAAACGAGCTTGATGGGCCGAATGGCCTCCTCTCGTTTGTAAATTTCTTATGTTCTTATGGTGGGCAGCCTTCTCTTGTCAAGTTTGTGGTTGTGCCATATACTTTCCATTTTGCTATAATGGACTTAATGGTGCTCCATGGGATATTGAAAGTTTGGGATCTGTTCTCATAACCCAACCCTGATGTATACTTCTCCATAACTTTGTCTCTGACCTTTTTGGAGTGCTCCTTGGTCTTCATGTTGCTTGCTTAGTAGTGTTGAAGAGTCAGAGTCCTTCCAGAACAGGTTGATTTATGCAGACGTCATGTGACAGACCATGTGAAAGTTTGGTCACACACTGGTGGATCTTAATCAACTCATTGTGACTAATTGTTATTTGGTTGGACCAGCTCTTATTTATGGGTTTCAAAGTGAAGGGAGTGATTACCCATGTGAATACTTAAGATTTCTGTTTTTTAATCTTAATTATTGCTTGCGTCACAATAAAAAATATTTTCCATCTTTAAAGTGGTACGCATGTTGTGTAAATAAAGCCCCCCTCCCCAAAATCCATTTTAATTCCAGCTTGTAATATGAGAAAACAGGACAAACACCAAGGGGGATGAATACTTTTGCAAGATACTGTAAATGTCACAGTCCAGTCAGGTGTCATAATATTTACTACCATAGGCATATGCTAGTGTAAGTATGTAAGTGAAACGCTATGTATTTGATGGACAGTACAAGTTCTGTTGATTTGACTATCTCTATAGTGTAGCTCTACCCACCTGTTTAGAAACAAAATAAGAACACAGATAGATGACAGTCACTGTTAGTTTGCATCCTTGACAGTGTTAACAGCATTTGACAGCCTGTACCCCAGTGTTGTTTTTTTACATAGTGGTCTAGGTCTGACTGTATGTGACCTCTGTACCTTGGATCAGACTCACTCCTGATGTATCTTATTCAGCGAATGGCCATGACCTCAGCTCTGAGGTGCAGATGGAGGGCCCTCGACTGGACCCTAGATATAGGGACTTCAGGAGACAAGGACCCAAGGATTCAGACGGTTAGTTCCTGCTACGCAGGCGAAGAATGCACGCAATAGACATTGAGTGAATGGACTAGAAGTGTCTCTGAGACAGGATGTTCTCATGATGTTCCCATCTTACAGTAATGTTTGGAGATGCTTTAGTGCAACAGAAAGGACATTTGCAGGGAATCTACATCACTAATCAACCACTAACCCAAAAAACATAAGAACGTAAGAAATTTATAAACGAGAGGAGGCCATTCGGCCCATCAAGCTCGTTTGGGGAGAACTTAACTAATAGCTTAGAGTTGTTAAAATCTTATCTAGCTCAGATTTAAAGGAACCCAGGGTTTTAGCTTGCGCTACACTATTCCATACTCCAGCTACACGCTGTGCAAAGAAGTGCTTCCTCAAGTTCATCTTAAAATGTTCTCCCACTAATTTCCACTTACCCTTTAATGACCTTTAATGGTCTTCTTTTAGTTGTGACCTTGCGGGGGCCACTGTCTGTGAAAAAGGGGAGGAGCAGCTCCCTCAGCCTGGCCATGGATGTGACAGGAAGCCCCCGCAAGGAGAGGGTGTGCCTGCCCCCCGTTCTCCTCACTGCCAGGCCCTGGAGCCTGCCCAATCACAAGGTACCAGCACATGCACCTTCCCCATTTAAACCAGTGTTTTCCAACCTGGTCCTTGGGGACCCCTAGACGGAATGAATGAAGGTCGCATTTACATAGCACTTTACAGAACCAATGGGGAGCCACTTCAACCCCCCACTCTGAAGCACCCACCTGGATGATGCAACAGCAGCCATTCTGCGCCAGTACATTCCCCATACAGTAGCTAAAGTGGTGAAGGGGCAGGAGAGAATTCACCAGTTAGATACAGGGGATGGTTAGGAAGCCAGATTTGAAAGGGCCACAGTGGGCAATTTTAGCCAGGACAACAGGGTATCATCCCTACTCTTTCGAAAGGTGCTCAGGGATCTTTTACAACTTCAGTGAGTCAGGACCTCAGTTTTACGTCTCATCCGAAGGATGACACCATTTTTACAGCATAGGGTCCTCATCACTGCACTGGGGCATTGGGATCCACACAGACCACAGGATTGACTACCCTGTTGGCCACACCACACCTCTTCCAGCAGCAACACTGCTTTCCTTGTTGGTCTCCCATCCAAGTACTAGCCCAGCCCAAACCTGCTTAGCTTCAGTTGGATTATATAGTCTGAACTGCAGACTGTATGGCTGCTGACAGTCCATGTTTTTGCTCCCTCCAAGCTTCCTGGGTTGGGAAACACTGATTTAAACCATGCACTGTTGGAGCCATTAAAAAATGCATTCTAATGAAGTGACATGAGAACATAAGCCTTTTTATTGTATTAGTCTTATGTGTACCACTGCATTTGACATGGCACCTTCAGCCATTCTCCGGTTTTTGCCTTCCTTTGGTCAGTTTCTAAGAGCCGAGGAGCCTGTCAGGAGGACTCTGCGCACCGCATCAGTGTCGGCTCTGGCCGGGGCTGTGAAGGCCGCCCTGCGGGGGTTTGAACTGCTCCCCACTCACGTAGACTTCGGCATGCTGAGGGGTGGGGCTAGCTACTCTGTGCCTGTAATCATGAGAAACATAGGACACAACTCCTGCAGGTAAAGACCCAACACCATGACCTGTTTCGATGCACCTGCTGACAGCCGAGTCTAACAGAGTCAGGTCAAGATGGCAGTTGGTTCCTATGTGCTATTCGTCATCCTTTGATGATAATTGCTGAAGGACATAGCAGTACCTGCAGCGTATGCCTGAATCTCACTGTTCCCTGTTGTTCCAGGTTCAGTGTGAAGCAGGCGCCTCCTTCCACTGGCCTCAGAGTAACCTACCAGCCTGGCCCTGTGAGTCTGTTACCGTTTGCCGCTGTGGCAGTGTTCCCCCTTGGCAGACTGTCTGTCTTTATACTGTATATCAAGCCACCACGTCTGTCTTCTGTTACTCTATTCATCTCCCTCTCTGTCCTGCAGGTGGCAGCAGGGATGAAGACAGACCTGCAGGTTCAACTATTTGCCCAGGAGCCTCAGGCCACAGACAAAGAGACTCACCTCTCTCACCAGATAGAGATTCTCACAGAGACAGAGATCCTCTACCTTCCTGTGTCTGCAAATATCCTACAGCCATTCATTATTTAGCTTCATTGGGAGTAACATCAGTTATGAGGACTATGTGTGTGTATGTGGGATATGTATATATTATTTTGTGAGGACCGAATATCCCCACAATGGGATAAAAATCTCCCACAATCAAAGTGCAATCAAATGACTAAAATGCCAGAAAGTCTTCTATTTGTTTGGTTACTTATGGTTAAGGTTAGGGCTGGGTAGGGGTTAAGGTTGTCATTGTTGGGATTAGAGTTTTTCCCTTAGAAATGAATAGACACAAACATATGAATACAGATGTGTGTGTGTCCTGTCAGGCCTAGCATATCTTGCAGGCTACAGTCCTTCCATGGATGCCAAATCCATACTTCATCATATCCACAGGGGCCATTTTTAAATTATTTTCATGTTCTGTGAAAGCTACAATAGACATATTTTGTTTTTCCCTTTTTTTTCTCATGTGTTGTTATAACTCTGGATCATCTCTGGAAAAAATGTTGAAACCACAGCAACATTTTTAGTTTCACTTATTTCTCAGTTTATGGTAATGTGTCTGTGTAAAATATACATTGTTTTGCAAACTCTAACCTGGCTCCTGCCAGCTTCTCATTGATGAAGGGCTTCTTCCTGGCTTTGTGGGTCTTTAAGGGCTTCCAGGAGTCCTAGCAACCCTTTCCATCCTAGCAGTGCACTTCATACCACTTAATGTCTTCCCACTCTTTTTGAAGGTCACTTCGTATCATCCTCTGATTCATGAGGCACTGTTGGTCAACTCTAGCATTAGAAAGTTGCTTCTGCCCTCTTCCTGGCTGGTTTTTGGTCATTGCCAGTTTCTCCTGCTTCACCTTGTTATGTAATACTGAAATTTTGGAAGCACCCTGCTGCTCAGTGTAGCCTTCTGCCAGCAGAACCAGGAATAAACCAGGATTTAATAATGCAGATTCTTAAAAAAAATATGGAGTGGTCTAATTTTTTTCAGAGCTGTATGTATTATTAATAGATATTCGTGGGCAAAAAAATCTTCATCTGAACATAAAACTTTTTTTTAACTTTTTTCTTTTTTTTCTGCCCTAGCCTTTTCTTTATTCCGCCATTCACTTTGCCAAAATATTCCTAGTCAAAGCCAGTTCCTTAACATATCCCGCACCAGTGCTGTCAGAGAAGCTGTATGACAACAGGGTACAACAAGACAGCCACCAGGGAAGGATGGACATGGCTGAGGTTCAGCAGGGGGTCCCCTAATCTCAGAGATGGCTTCCTGGTAGGTCTGAAGTTGAGGCTGTCATTTGCTTTTGCGTAATTGCAGTAGTGTAGGAGGCAGAGGAGCGGGGGGGCGCATCCGCCCCCAGGTCAATCTCAGTCGGTGGCCCACTGCAAACTTTCCCAAGGGGACCCCCCCACCCCAGCCAACAAACTGGACAGAGTACACATTTTGACAGACGATCATGCAAAATTCACAATGATTTACAGAGAATCCCTGCTTCCCAGGTCCACAGATTTTACCAAGGGATATGCCTCCTCTGCACTTGGGTAACAAGATCTTGATTGTGAATCATTGTGTCATCTACTCCACTCGAGACCCAAAAAAGCTAGGGAATGTTCTACAAAGCAGGATTTCTCATTAGCTGGGTTAACTTAGCTAGTAGTCATGATTGTCCAACAAGACTTTAGGTAAGGAGCATTCCTATTGGACATCATGACATCCAGCTTAAGTTATCCCAGCTAACAAGAAATCCTGCTTTGTGGAACCCAAATGCATGAATCCAATGAACCCAAATGTTTTCAAATGCAGTGTCTTAAAGCATTTTCTTTCTCTCTTTAAACTTTTAGCTGAAGAACAGATCTATGTCCCATTTTCTTCCTGAAAATGCTGAACTGCAATCCTAGCAAGATACAGCCAGTATGGATACTGGTCTGAACTGTGCTATTTATAGCTATGCGTTATGCATTATATGTGACAATGAATAAAAAATATCTTTCTGGCATTTGGTTTCCTGTCAGATATATGAATGTGGTATAAGAGAGAAAGGCAGAGATGGTGTGCATCTGCCCCAGAATCTTCAGGGTTCCTGCTGTGTAGGAAGTACTCGACTTAAAAGCAGAATACTCTGGCTAGCCTTCATTCTAGCTACAAAGGGCCACTCATGCTTAAATCACTACAACTCCGACAGGGTAGTCATGGAGTCTGTTAATACCTTGTGGATCACCATCAAAATGGAATGTAAGCTTCATTTCAGTACTTTAAAACATGTGTTTTATGAACCATATGCATGTATACAATCTTTGACACTTTATAAGTTCAACATTTCAAAATACAAGAAACCAACCAACCTGCCAAAACCTGACACTAACCAGGACAGTGACTCCTGATGAGTTCCGTGCAGCTGTTGAGTTATTATATCACTTGTTTCTGTATAATAAGATTATCCCTGGAAAATCTGGATGATTTTCATGGATTCTAACGTGGCCTTAACATGATCTCGGGCTGAACAGGTCGATGTAGCCACACATGCACTGAGGTTTGTACGGTCCATAGGTTGAGAGGTCCATCTCATGCAATGGTGAGGATGGCTCTCTCCCTCTTCTTCCTCTTCCTCCTCTTCTCTTCAAAACGGTCAGTGGCATCTGTAAAGAACATCACATCCTCCCTGGCCTCGACTTCACGCTGCAGGTACTGTAGCCCAGCGCTGTTGAAACCAAGTACATCCTGATAGAGAACGAAGAAAGTCAGTATGGGCCTTTCACAAAGGACATCTGCCAGTCAATTCCAATGACAACAATTTGCAGTTCACCCCACCAAAGGGTGGTCACAAACCCAGAACTGTATACCCTATCTGACAAAAAGGCTTCCCAACCAGCTCTGTACCATTACCCCCCAATGCTCCTGATGAATCACTCACCCTAATCTCCCGCACTTTGGAGATTGTGTTGGTCCTCAGGTCGTTAATAACTGACAGAAGCATCTGATTGCTGGATATCCTGCCAAAGTGGATTCTGGAGTGGGGGGAAGAGACTACTTATGCATCTCTCATCACATAGCATGACCCTTTCATTAGTAGAACTATCACCAGAAAAATGAATAGTATACAAAAGTAAACAAAGAATACATACGACTACATTCATTTGTAGATTTGAGCATTATAAATATCAAACTACCTAAGCCTGCGTGACCTTGGATAAACAGCACATGACCACCATACACCTGACTTACATTTAACGGCTGACATCTTGCTGAACAACGAAAAACTTCTGCAAACACTAATTTTAAATCAGCCCAGGTTCAAATGATACATACCTGAGCAAAAAGAAGAGGCATCTGCAGACCAGCTCAACCTCTAGGCCATCCTGGATGAACCCATTGAAGAGGGAGAGCAGGTCAGGGATGTACTGGAATGGCAGCACCAGAAGGGACACTTCCAGTTCACTGTATGGTTAGAGCACAACAAACAACCATCAGCAAATCACACCGAGCCAAGTCAAGACTCCCATTTCACACAAAACCTTTAATAGCTCCTGTAAAGGACACACAAAGTCAGAAAAGCCCTCTCAGTACCAATGACCCAGGACTGGAGAAGCATGAAATGAATGCAGGCATGTAAGGATATAAATTAATCAGTATTAATGATACAAATCAATGTTAAAAGAAGCACATTTGGACTGCTTGCTATGAAAAAGAACTGACATTTTAATTTAGACAAGAGCTGTAATGGTACATGCATTTATCACATGTAGTCCATCCTTTTTGGTTCAGCACATACGATGAGAAAATGAATACATTTCTCGACACAGATGGAACACAAATTCACAAGTAGATGTTCAACACAGAAAACATTAAGCTAGCTGCAGCTATGAGCTGGTTACAGTCAGTCATAATTGGCAGTTTGAGAACATTTTGCTTTCCCAATAAATTACACCTGGACTGGAGAGAGAGCAGTTGATAAGACCAAGACTGTCTGTTGGCTCTGTTAAACTGAGCTTGGATGTGTTGCTGGAAACACAAAAAAATAAAAATAAAAAAATAAATAAAAAAAAAGGCTATGGGTGTTCATTTCTACAGATACTCAACTATATGTGGTAGCAGAGAACACAGGATTTAGACAGGATTATGATTTAATTTTTGAATATTTACTTAATTTACATATTTATTTGCAGATTTACTAATAAAAAAAATTCAAAAGAAATCCTGGTTTTCCCTGGTGCACCAAAACTGCACCAAACCAGGAACCCAAAACCAAGGAGCATACTTAACTGTGAATTTTGTGTGCTGCTACAACCTACTGTTACACAAGACAAAATTCAGGCAAAATAAAAAATGTGTAATACCTGGATTTGACTTTTTTAATGATTTCCAGCACATGGCGTGAAGGCTGTTGGATAAGAAACCAAACAGAAATAAGTGAACATTCAGACGTTGTGAATTTAATTATGTTCCACATAATAATGGACAGATGCATTTCTGTATCTGTATTTACTGTACAAGCAGCTATGAAACTCCTGGCTTTAAGATTTACTCACTGTGTTTCCGAAGGCCACAAGGATGGGATTCAGCTTGGGTGGTGGCAACTGGGAAACAAGAGACCCAGTTAGGACCAGTGTATCCTTGTAAATGGTGAAAATGCAAGGAGGAGCACATTCAGTGTGATGTGTTAGGTGACCATGCCCTGTCCAGGTGGCCCACCTGCTTCCCTGCTGCCTTGCATGCTGCTTGGTGATCCTCCAGATTCTTGGTCTCTTCTCTGTAGAGCTCCAAAGCCTCCATTATACGCTCTGCCTAGAGGAAGAGACACATTCAGATCAACACACACTGGTCAATATGTTATAGTCATCACCCCAGCCTCCAGCAGACACTCACAGCTTTCACTGTCTCCATGGTTTTCCTCCCAGCAGGACCTGCTTCTCCTGTGGTCTCACCAGGAACCTAGAATGCAGAGTAAATGGACAGCTAAACCAAATGGATGTTAACTGTACAGCTAAATCAAATGTAAATGGACATCTAAACCAAATGTACAGTAAATGGACGGCTAAACCAAATGGCACAGTAAATGGATGGCTAAACCAAATGGACAGTAAATGGACGGCTAAACGAAATGGACAGTAAATGGACGGCTAAACGAAATGGACGTTAAATGGACGGCTAAACGAAATGGACAGTAAATGGACGGCTAAACCAAATGGACAGTAAATGGATGGGTAAACCAAATGGGACAGTAAATGGATGGGTAAACCAAATGGACAGTAAATGGATAGCTAAACCAAATGGTCAGTAAAGGGACGGCTAAACCAAACAGTCAGTAAATGGACAGCTTAAGAAGTCCTCACAAATCACCCATTATATGTAATCCAATGCAGAGTTAGTCAGGGACACAGAGGACTAGAGACTGAAACACAATTTACCACTGGCTCCTCCCCTTTTGCCATGCTTTCTTCAAACTCGGCTTCTCTCTCCTGCAGAGAAAAAATAGCGAATGCAAATAAATCACCTCTCAATGGGGAACACCGTCCTCAGCACATCAAGCCCACCCTCCTCCCTAAACACCTGCTTCCTCATCCTGTCCACATTATCACTGCCTTTCTCTGCTCATGCCTCAACACTTCCACTGTATTCCAGTCTCACCATCTCTCTCTCTTCCTCCAGGATGATGGGCTCCCTGGTCCTCTCCCACAGCCGCAGAGACTTGTCATGGGACGACGAGACCAGGTGGTCCCCATTGGGGCTGATGGCCAGACACCACACCTCTCGGTGGTGGCCCTGGAGCCGGGGGGGGGGGTCAGGGATTGGGATTGGGATTGGAGGTTATCACAAGAGAAGGGGGATGAAGCAGAAGTCCAGCATTCTTCAGTGTTTATAGGTTTATTTTTAGTACGTGTTGATTAATTGCTAATTTTTCAGAGCAAAAATATTTGAGGTAAATTATGGAGATCCTGGTGTTCAGAAATGGATTTTGAAGTGGAGCACTACCTCTAATGTCTGGATGTGCTCAAACTTGTCTGCATCCCACTGCTTGATCTTCTTGTCCTTCCCGGCCGTAAAAAATAGGTGGGTTTTAGGTACAAACTGGAGGAACATGACGCTGAAAGGAAGATATTATAAGGAAGGTCTCAGTGAACTGCACTAGTGTTTTTGAAGTCTTTATGAAGCTCAGCTTCAGATAGTCATCTGTCAAAGGGAAACCCCAGAATGCTACCTGTCATCATGCGCAAACATGGAGCGATGGCAGTCTCCAAAGTCTAGACCCCAAATTTTGACATTGCGGTCTGCAGAGCCAGTAGCAATGAGGGTGCTGTCCTGCGGAGCACGTGGACACACAAACACTGACTCATTGTGCTATCCACCAAACACCTGAATAGTATTTCTCCTCTAGCTATATAACTGCCTATATACCTGTGGGCTGTAAGATAATATGGATAATAATAATGATTAAGGAAATTCATAAGCAGAGGCTAACAGGCAATCACTCACGTGAGAGATATCCATGCAGAGAACTGGCAGCTTGTGTCCATACAGCGACAGAGAGAACTGGAGCAGAGAAACAGGTAGCATGTGAATCACCCTTGCCGATACTTGGATATCTTATACAGCATGAATTCCCCCAAAAGGTATGTCACCAAATGACAATAGGTCTCACACAAGAATAACTCACAGAATAAATACTGGTTCCCAAAATCAATAACACCACACATGTTAATTATAGACATTGTAGAGCACAAGTTAAACATCTGTCTTCATAAACGAAATTAAGAGTCATGCAGATCCGTTTAGCTGAAGGAGATGGTGGGGGATCGCACCTTCAGTGTGTCAGAGTAGAACACCTTGACAGTGCAGTCCAGCAGGGAGACAGCCAGCAGCCGCTGGTCAGGGGTGTAACGCACACAAAGCACATCCTCGTCCAGCTGCAGTGTGCGAGTGTGCTTCACCGTCAGCCTCCTGGTGAGCATGGCAAACACGAACACACATTCATTTCAATGGGCATAACCCTAATCCCAGCTAAGACAACCTTAACCATAAATAACCAAACAAAATACAAGAAATTTTGGCATTTTTATTTTTTTGATTGCAATCACAGATTTTTTATAAAACTGAGTTTAAAAAAGGCAGTCCCCACAATATCAAAACAACAGGGTCTTTTTTGAGATCATGTCTAAGATATGTGGTCTGACTATACACCCGTGTCCACTGATAGCATATTTTGGGGTTACTGATGGCTCAATTCCACTCAGACCCGTGCAGCGTGATGTTATTGCCTTTGTGTCCTTAATAGCTAGACACACAATTCTATTTTGCTGGAAATCCACTAGGCAACCTGCCACTTCACAGTGGCTCAGTCAAACCATGTTTTTCCTGAAATTAGAAAAGCTTAAATACACTTTGAGAGGGTCTACTGCTAGGTTCTATCATAAATGGCAACCATTTATTTCTTATTTTACTGAGCTGCCGGTGATACCTGACTAATTGACCTCCATTCAGGTTTTACTCCAGTTTTCCCTCAATTTGGATACTACATTTGTCACCTTTTGTACTTGTATAGGTTAATATTGCTGCGCCTCGATCGGACAGACCCTGGGTGAGGTGGGATTTGGGTTGGTGATGTTTTCTTTTTTCTCTTTTCCTTTCTTTTATTGTTTATTTTATTTTACTTTTGTGTTAGTGTATAAAAAAATTAAGTGAATAGTTTATTGTGAGATGTTATGTTGGCATATTATTTCTCTAATTAAACAAAGTTGACAAAAAAAACAACAGGCTTTTATCACATTGTAGGGACATCTGGTCCCCAGAATGCAATATATACATAACTGACACATACACACACACTCACGTTGTGCATGCCAATGTGCCTGTTGCTGCATATTTTACAATGTGCACAACTACACCACACTTGTGTGAAAAATGCCAGGCCTCCGACTCATCTGGCCAATGATAGCTGAATTGATATCACTTGCCTACCATTGGCCATTTTTTCTGTTTCAATCAAGAGCCTGTTGTCACTGCTTCTACTGTGTTAATACACCCTACAAATGGATTCTGTAATTCCCCCATTATTTAACTCCATGTTTTTTTATACAAAACTATTTTAATTTTCAAATTGATCAAAATTGAACAGTTGTTGCAGCCCTAACAGATGTATTTATACCAAGACATAGGAGAGATATTTTACTGTTTCCATGATCACTACACATAGTATACTTTACCGTGATTATTACTTCTGTTTACATATAAGGCTGTACAGTTGAACCCGGTTATGTCGCCGGCCTAGGGGTTTGCCAAAAAGCATCGAGATAACCGAAAACCAATATGGCGG
>JAODLD010000040.1:1198919-1211440 GCA_026781065.1 Mormyrops boulengeri | reverse complement strand
AAGACAAAGAGGGAATTTGGCGGTTCCACTTCAAAAACGTCGACTTAATAGGGTTGGCGAGTTAACCGAGGTCGAGAGAAGTGGTTTCGACTGTATTTACTCATCCTTCCATTCTTTCATAAAAATTTGACATTACCCAGTACGTGTAGCTCAGCCTCATTCCGGTCAACACAGGGTTACTAGAACTCAGGATTACTCGAGGTGGTACCGATTTACTCAGTATGGACTATATAAAAAAACCCACTTGCTACTCCCAGACTCCTGGTCCTTAATCAACTCGAAATCCCAGAATTTCACAGTCTTGTCAGCACCTCCAGTGACAATTCCCCTCTGAACAGAAAAGAAAAAAAAATTCAGTAAAACTACAGAAAAACAGGCAGAATAGGGCCATGACGCATACAGACTGCTTGGCAAATGGAGACAGGCTGCTAAGCACGCACACACTCAGAGTACCTGGTCAGGCGAGAGGGCAATGGACCACAGCGCCCCCTCATGGGCATTTGTGGTCTCTAAGAGGCTGCCTGATGCCAGTTCAAATATCTGGATATTCCCGCTCTGGGAAAAGACAGTCAGCAGGTTAGGTGATCCTATAGGTCATAAAAGCCACCTACAGTAATGGTCCCATGTACTATGGAGACGCCCATCAATACCTTGGTCCCAAGGATGATCTGTCGGTCTCCAGGAACAAAAGCCGAGCAGAGTGCATATTCACACGCCATAGTGCGGATCACCTGCAGAGTGGACCTGATGTGCGGAGGAACTTCCCATTAGAGCCACAGTTGCCTGACCAGCCAGCGATTACCCCGGGCAACCAGCCAGAGATTACCGCAGGCAATTCTCAACTGATGTAGGTAACCCATTTCACAAAGTCTTAAGTCACATTTTACATGTCAAATTTACCTCTCATCAATTAAGACAACTTATAGCAAAAACCATGAGCCAAAAGTATACTAGTACACATACTAAAAATAACACATATTAAACAAATGAACAGAAGTGTACATTTACTTACAGGCATATATCGCCTTTTGGCATTCATCATTGGCGCATCCATAACCTCTAAGTATCTTGGATAATTTTTGCATAAGTTAGTTAAGTTCAGAGCTGCCTGTTCCAAGTACAGAGGGGTAGAAATCCAAAATTTGCTACTAGTTTTGGGATTAGAACTCAGTCTGCACTGAAGAGCACTGATGACTATGGTCGCCCAGAAGAGGCATGGCCTGTGTAAGCTGCATCCAAACCGAACCCACCCACTCCTAAGCTCTAGTAAGTAAAGTAAGACACAAACCAGGCCCCACCTGTTCCACACTTTCGCTGTGTCCCCGGAGGCAGACAGCACAGCGATGTTGTCCGAGCTGAAGGCCAGGGTACGTGCATCGGTGCGGTGCCCATTCAGCGTCAGCCGCGCTGTCTTGGTGCCCTGGGGGCTCTTCTCTGTCGTGCTCAGGCTGTATGTCTCCACAGTGTTGTTCTGCAGAAGCAGGGCCACCTTCATCTCTCCATTGGGGGATAGGAGGCAGTCTGCTGATCTGTCCCAACAAGAGGGGGTACAGTGGTTAAGGACCATTACCTGTCCTCATGATTACTTCAGGCCCCCTAGGTTAACCTGTTTATAGGGTGTTACAGCTAACCTGATCTTGGAGGAAGCTTTAATAGCGGCCAAGTTTAGAATCTCATCACCCAGCTGCCTCTCCACCACCGGCTCCAAAACTTCATCTGTTCCGGCCTGAGCCCTGTAACAGAGGCAATTCGAGGTTCAGGGGTCAAAGGTCAAACACTGTGTTTCGTAAGTACATAAGATATACTTACAAAGCAGGTGCTGTACTGATATAAAATTAAAAGGACAACAGGAAAGTAACTGAAGTACACAAAACAACCTAAATATGGCACTATTTACCTTAGAGAATCAGGGAAATGGCCCTCAATGCATTCTCCACAGTTATCTGATGAGAAAATGCCTTTGGCTGTTTGAGATCTCAGACATCCCACCCCCATCTGACCTGGCCTTTTTCTTTGCTTTCTTCAGCTTCTTGTCCATCCTCCTCTGCACATCCTCTTCAGGTAACACAGTGAAGACTTCTAACATGGCATCTGTTCCCTTAAGAGAGACAAATGGACCACACTAATTAGGCAACCAATCAAAGGCATGCCACCTGTAAGATAACCCACATCACTTGGTAAATCACCTAATGACAACCAATCACTGGCCTTCTCCCACCAAGACGACAAACTTAATGACCAACCAATCACATTCAGTAACCTACTACATTTACCTGCAGAGCCTAACATGAACTGCTGTTTATTAAACATTGACTGCAAAAATAATTCACGACCAAACCAGTTATTAATGCAATCTGTTTCTGACATTTTAGATATTACTTCATATGTATTCAATCATACAACATCTGGGGTTCATTTTCATACAGACTACAGTGTAAAGAGACACGAAAGCTTTCCACATTTCCCTTAAATAATTGCTGGGAAATCTCTTCACTGACATGGGATGCCTGCGTTGGTACACACAGTGTAGGAAAACACTGTTAAGGGCCTGTACTCACGTGGCAGAGCAGAACTTTGGCTCTGGGATCAGCTACCAGGGTAACCACCCTGTCCCTGGCTTTTCTCAGAATGGAGCCTGCCTTTTTGCAGGTCAGGATTCTCTAAAAAGGGAGAGGTTAAAAAATCTGAGTCTAAACCGCATCCATACAGTCACAAATATAAACAACAACACAGCCGTCGGGTAGGTTTCACGGGGACCAGGGAGGTGAGGCCTTTAAAACACACCTCCTCAGGATCCTCGTCTGGTCCTACATCTCTCTCCTCAGCCTCACTTAGTAGCCCTTTCACCTTCTTCTCCTTTGGCTCCCCGTGCTCCAGCCCCTGAGAAACCAAAGGACCTGTTGCATCATTCCATGGCCCACTTTGGCAGTATCAAATCACTCACCACAGTCTAAATTTGAATGTGATAGCCTGAACTTTAATATCATTACATGAATACCATAACCTGAATTTCAATTAAAGAACACAAGTTTGAATGTTTACCTGAACTTGAACTTATGTTACTTGTGTTATAATAAAAATTCAAGTTCAGGTTGTAAAATTCACGTCTTGAAAATTTGGGTTGTAAGATTCAGGTCAAGAAAATTCAAATTGAGAAAATCAGGTTCAGAAAAACAGTGAAAATATTCTGGATACTCAAAAAAGAGCAAACAAGCATAGATCTAATCAGGCACAATCGTGGCTAATCACAAGACAGATCATCCATCATTTGGGAGGGGATTTGTTCACCCACCACTTTAATAAGGTTAATACACTTCCACTGCTGCTGTGTGAGCACACATCTTTACTTAGGTGGTCGACAGAAACAAACAGTGATGCTTGATGTATCTGGTCATTAACAGTGACTGTGGTTTAAGACCCACCAACACCTTAAAGGGGCAGTTCACTACAAAATAAAAAAAAATATTCTTTAGAAATGGTATTTATCCATGTAGATTGTTGTGGTGAGCATTAACTAATTTTGGAGATATCGAATGTGGAAATGGCATTCTTTCTGGGGAGAATGAAGTGCCCAAAAAATACATGTGAAAAAATCAACAGCAAGGTGAGCTAACAATACCATGCTATTATTACTATTCACTAAGTCAGCATTGTTGCAATTTGTTATTGTTGGTAGCTGATGCCATCCGATACCACTAGCTCACCTAGCAGCACTGAGCTAGCTAACATGAGTGCTCAGCCGATGAGGATGTCATTGATGTTTACATCAGCTCACCCTGTCAGGAGCATGTACACCTGGGCACTATCTTCTGAAAACTGATATGGCTGGTGTATGGAGTTCAGTAGAAAGAAAATAAGTCCTACATGAAACTGCTCACTACAAGGTCTATGGATTATCTTGAGTAACTAGGTCATGATTTCTGGTAACATTGCTGCTGAATTTTTCTAGTGTATTTTTTTGCCACTTCGATCACCACAGAAAGAATGACCTTCAGTCCCATTATATTTGCAAGAAGCCTAACATTTCTACTTCTGATATCTCCAAAACTCGACAACTCTCACCACAATAATCTAGATGGATTAACAACACTACAGCTTATCTGAAAAATGTTATTTTTTGATTTTCGGGTGAACCGGCCCTTTAAGCTAGTGAACCTCAAAATCACATTATTACATTTTTGGGATTCAGACAAACAACCTAATTCAGAAGTAGTGCCTCAGGTTCAGTGACGTAGCATAAGGGGCTCTACACGGAGAGCGGCCCTTACCGGCTCCAGGTATCTGATGTCCCAGGCCCTCAGCTCGCTGTCAGCGCAACCCGTGAGCAGCCGCTTCTCCCCATTCAGCAGAACCAGCCCCCACACCTGGGAGACAAATGGGCAAACTGGTGACCCAAATGAATCCCAACTCAAGTAGTGGCTGTTCAGTCTGGAACTCCACATACAAACTGCAATGCAGACTTGCATTATTCATGAACATCTCCGTTTCCATTTCTGATCAGTAGTGCTGCATTTGACTCAAAAAAGTCTCATTAACAGGAGAGTAGCACTCACCTCACTGCGGTGACCGACCACGGTCCTGAAGCAGTGCTGTGTATCCAGATCCCACCATTTCACAAATGTGTCCTTTGAACTGGAAAACATTGCATTGGCTGTATTTCAAAAGGATGTCTTTGTTTGGGAGGTGACAGCTTTCTGATAAATTTTCCCTTCAGTCTTATCTGAAACTGCATATCCAGTAAGAAAAGATTCTTGTAAGTAAAATACAAACTTACAAAAATCACATTGCATTGGTTTGTTTAACTTGGCCTACACATGTTTACACAACTAAATATGTACTGAAGCAATTCAGGTGAAGTTTGAAGTTCCTGCCCTTAAACAACATGCTGCCAGAAGCCTGGGATAAACGGGCGGATGCAGCCCCATCTGCAGCTCACGCTCTCAGACACAATAGCAGCACACTACCTGGTAACCAGCAGATTCTTGTCCTTCAGGAACAGCACCTGAGTGATGGCGTCCTTGTGGCCTTTCAGCCGATACAGGCCACACTCGTTAATCACATCCCACACAATCACATCTGTGTCCTAGGCAGAGGAGCAGGACCCAAGTTTACCTTATAATATATGGATTTAAAGACTGGAATGTTCCACCAAATCATTAAAAACTGGAAAGTAGGCCGGGCAGAGCATTAAGGAAAAAACACTGCCAGAAGGCAATACCACTGATGTAAATACTCCAAACCGAAAGGGTCATCAAGATCAAAAAACATAACAGTATTTCTCTCATCTCACCCTTGATCCAGTCACCAGCCTGGCCCCAAGGGCATCGTAATTTATGGCTGTCACTGCAGACTTGTGGCCACTAAAGGAGATGCTACTCTCGCCACTCAGCAGGCTGAATATGCGGACAGTGCCATCTTCGTAGCCCACGGCAAGGTGTCCACCATCAGGGGACGGGCACAAATATGTCACTTCATATTTGTTCCCCTGGAGAATCAGGACCTGAGATTTGAGAGAGCTGAGTGAGCAAAACCACTGGCACTGGGTTTCCTTGGTGCTTTGAATCATTTACATTATTGCCCAGTGTTCTGCAACAGGACATGCATGGATTAAGGCTGCAAATTCAAAATATGACAAAATGTTTGCAATATTCTACTTGAGTCATGTTCTTTGCCCTAACTGCCTCAATAAGAATACCTGAATTTAGGTCAGGTTTTGGCTTTACTTTTCATGTGCGCGAGTGCTTAACCTAGTCCTCACCTTTTCTGCTTTCCGCACATCCCATATGAAAACATGCTCGCAGGCGGCCACGGCGACGTAGCGTCCTTTCTCCCCTCCCCTCATGGTGACGTAGGCAATGTTGGCCTTCTGGCTTCCAATCACGCCGAACACGGCGCTAGCTGCGTAGCGTAGGTACTGTTTGGTTAAACCCATGGCAGCCAGCCAGGAGTTTGTGCTGTCGTTTCTGGAACAAAGAATAATGGTTTCCTTATTATTTTAATTAATACATGCAAATTCAAACCATAAACAATACCAGCCGAATCACACAATGTTTTCAACACACGAGCATGCATGCCAATTACATTGTATTAGTTAAACTAATTCTGATTATTCTCCATATTAACGGTCCAATTGACGATCCTTTCGTTTAACTGTCATAATATTTAGTATAGTTAAGCTGTAAATCAGAGTTCCCCAATTCCGGTCTAGGAGGTCCAGAATCTAAGTTACCCTGTACTCAGCCGGGGAACTCTGTTGGAAATGAAATCCATCCCGCTAAAGTTTTTGTTTAATTGAGCTATCGCTATATGATGCAATACCTTTATTTGTATAATACACCGCAGCACGATATCATGATAATTTCGTAAATTGCGAAACTTTAAGCGTATCTTTCACGCTACATGCATCGCTATATTGCTAGCTGAACAAGTCCATGTGGCGTTTGACTAGCCAGCTTTCTTTGACACGAGTTACCTTCCCAAGCAATTAGTTATGCTCTCTACGCTAAAACACATATAAATATGACAGACAACGTATGATCGGCAACAGCTGTCAAATTTGGAATTATAATAACATTACAAAACGCTAATAATACAGTTCTATAAACGTACCGGTAAGATACTGCGGGCAGGCAGCGTGAGCTCAAGGGAGGAAACAAGTGATGAACTAATCACTTTCCGAAAGATCGATCTGCGTAACATGTGAATCATTGTATCTTCATAACTTACATACAAAAATTCTATAAGTTATATGTGAAAGACAGTAATATTAGTGTTTAATATACTCTATACACCAAACACATTGAGTAAAAAAAAGATTTAATTAAAATATCAAGAGTTCACTGTTATCAGCTACTTCTGTCTGAAACTACAGTTTTTAAAGGACAGTCTGTAAGTATACATCATATAAAAAATCGTACAATGTTTAAGATAAAGATATTTTTTAGATTATCGAAAGATAAAATATTATTTTAGTTATTTACATTTTCTATAGTATTATAATAACGTGGTATTTCATAATCGTGTTAATATACCTAATAGTACATATGACTCTCGTTCGACATCTGTAAGAACTACAATGACAATCCCTATTTCTCCTTCCGGAAGTGATGGTTTTGTTGCGAATCAGCTGACATGTAACCGTAGTAAATGTTAACATAATGTGATGAAATCGGTTCAGCAAAATCGTGTTTTATGGTGGTGGGTTGAAAAAAGGGAAACAGTATAGCAAGTTGAAAAGCCGCCATGAAGAAAAACAAATGACTGTATTTCGCCAGCACAACCAAGCCGTCAAGGGATTTTAAATGGTATTTTGTTCTCTTGTCTGATTATCGATCTTTACACATATTTGAGAAGGAAATGTTGGGATGCTTGACAGGACTGCAAGAGCCCAAAATTTGTTGAATGTGATTTTGACTCGATGTCTTTTACATTGTCAGGCTCTTCGTATTAAATGAAGACAAACTAACCAGTTACCAACAGTTATCTGGTATTGCTAGTTTAACTATCACCTGACGAGCGATTAGTGTTGATATGTCCAGTTCGCAAAGAAACATTCGGTTTATATCGGAGGTTTTGTCTTTGATGGAGCTCGTGGTGCTGTGAGTTAACCTTATAGATGTGCAGCCAATATGCTGGCAGTTTCATGATGTTTCTCAGTTACCTGGTTTCCTAGCATTGACACGTTGTCGTGATATGCCTGCTTTTTCAGTTATAAACAGTAGGAATATTGTAAATCAAGATGACAGACAAAACTACTAAAGACTTAAGTTTTCTTTCAGCCATAAAATTGTGTTTCACTGCGGCAGACTAAATCTAGAGTGGATCAATCTGTCTTTCGTGATGTAGAGCAATTATATGTACACAATATTACAGCCTCCATTAAATTCGCTGTTGTCGTGTTCCGTATTATTTGATTCAAAGATCAAAAGTTGTCCCTTTGTGTACAGTGGCCACTTTGCACAAGAACAGGCTCGGGGACTTATTGTGCACCACGAGACTCGTATTTAAGGTGCCGTTCCTCTTGAACATGAAGTGCACGGAAATTGAGCTTGACTGTTTCGTCACACCGTATCACAAGACTAGTTTTCATAGCTCTCGGGAAAAGCAGCGCAACGTCGTGTTTCGGCGTAGCATTGAATTATCCGTGTGTACTTTTTATACCTCGTTGCCATTATAAACAAACTAGTTAAACTGATGGAGATTAAGTGTGCTTCTGTGACGGCAGGTTGAGGATAACTGAGGAAACTGGGCCCTCGATCTGACACCGAGACTGAAGGCTCAGGTCACGAGAGGCGCCCTGTTCTTGTACCCTTGAGCAAGGTATTGCAAAGTGCATTTTCCCAGTAAAAAAAACACAGCATTATGAAACATAGTAAGAATTGCTTCTGAATAATGCATATGTATGAGCTGGACGATTTACAATTAACATTTGAATTGCTGAGATGTTGGTGATTTTTGTGCTTTTCATGCCTTTATATTGTGAAGCATTTTGTGTGGCACATTCCTCTTTGCACACGGGATGTGAGACACTCTGCAGATGGCATTTTCAATGTGTCTCCCATAGCATTCAACGAGCCTTGGGAGGATTTCATGAAGTGATCGTGGTGCGAACATTCAGTTCTCATTTGACTGCGTGCGATGGATCCCTTGGGTGCCCGCTCACAGTTTGTGGATGTCCAGACGCTGCACCGGTGGGACCAGTCACAGGAGCAGGATGGGGCTGAGGTGGATGGGCCACTTAGTGGCAAAACACGCATCCACAAAGATAGCCTCACTACCTGGCAAGGGGCCTTTTCGTCACCCTTTCCTTTTTGTGAAGACATCAATAGGAAGATCGTTCTGTTGTGAGTCTCCTCTGCTTCCTTGCTTCCCCTGGAGAATTTTTACTCATTATTTTCTTCCTGGGTTGCTTAGTTTCCATGCAGTTCTCTCTTACACACATATGCATGCACACACTGGCATAAATCCCAGCTGTGTCCCGAGCTGTGTCATGTACACTGAAGCGAGACGGTATTAGGACTTATAACCTAGACAGTATCATGCGTTATTTGTATGCAATACTTTCAGTCACAACTTTCAGATTAGGTTGAATGCCAAGCTTTGTCCAAAAGTATAACTGGTGCCATTTTGTAGGAAAGAAGTCCAGTATTAAGTTTACATGGTTTCCTACTGTAGAGGTTATAATGAAATACATTTCATGTACCCCCAGCATGTTCAAATGAGAACTGTTAGAACATGCAGAATTTTTTTCCACCACTTCTCTGTGCAGTATTCTTTCCAAAAGACACTGTTGACTTGTTCTTATCACAGGCAATAACATTCCCTCAAGCTATTGCCTGCCACAGGAACCACAGTCTCTGTCAGATTGCCTTGTAACTGCAGCTCACGTTAATTGCTGTGGTCTTAGCATCCTACACTTTGGTTGGCTTAACTTGGTGTCCATTATGAATAATTAACTTGAGTTTGACTGTCTGCATTTCTATTCTTTATATATCCTTTGCTTACCCAGCATGGGATTGATGTGAACCTGGAGGATATGCCAGGATGCACAGGCCATCAGCCATTGTATGTGCTGGTCCTGATGCCAAACTGTCACTGGGCGCACTTGATTACATACCACAGGAAACTTGGAAATGGATACAAACTGCAAGTTTGTGGGACTGTAGGAGGAAACCTGAAAACAGAAAGGAACCCCACATGGACATTGGGAGAAGATGCACACTCCATGCTCACACAGCATTGTGAGGCCACAGTGATACACTGCGCGTAAAGATTTTCAGCTTACCGTATGCTGCTACAGCTGATAAGCCCTCACTGCAGGCTGTTTTGTTTCTGGTTTCCAGTTTCCACTTTTTCACCTTTGTTCCCCTTTCATCAGCTGTACTCAGTCCAGGAGGGTTGCCTAGCTGTATTTCAGGAGCTGCTCATGTGGTTTTAATTTCGTGCTCTCTGTCTCCTTCCCAGCAATGGCGATGTGGCCCTGATGAACTGCACAGCCATCGTCAACACGAGTAACGAGACTTTGTCAGACAAGAACCCCGTGTCGGACAGCATCCACAGACACGCAGGGCCAGAGCTGAGGGAGGAGCTGCTTAAGCTGAAGGGTCAGCAGCTTATTCTCAGGCTGTAACCCCATTGTCCACATTCACACACTTCTCTTTCAACATTGTTTGCTACTTGGTGTGGGTGTCCTGGATAGTAGAACAGTTTTGGGACTGTTTTTCTTGTGTGCTATCTTTGTGTTTGATGTAACATAGGGGAGCACATGTCTTATTTGGAGAATGTTGTTTTTTGTTGTTCCTTTCCTGTTATTGGTTGGAATAACACTAAGGAAATGTTTTTCACACCCAACCCTAACTACTCTGCCTCAGGTTGCCGCACTGGTGAGGCCAAGATGACAAAAGGCTTCAATTTAGCAGCGAGATTTATCATCCACACCGTGGGGCCAAAGTATAAAGCCAAGTACAGGACAGCAGCTGAGAGCTCCCTGTACGGCTGTTACAGGAACGTCCTGCAGCTCACCAAGTAAGTCACATGGCACATACAAAACCAGGTACAGGGCAGTGGCTGCGAGCTCCCTGTACGGCTATTACAGGAACATCCTGCAGCTCACCAAGTAAGTCACATGGCACATACAAAACCAGGTACAGGGCAGTGGCTGCGAGCTCCCTGTACGGCTATTACAGGAACATCCTGCAGCTCACCAAGTAAGTCACATGGCACATACAAAACCAGGTACAGGGCAATGGCTGACAGCTCCTTGTATGGCTGTTACAGGAATGTCCTGCAGTATGTATAAGCAAATTATGATGCAACATCTATGTGTAGATTAGCAGATTCCTATTTTGCATTATGGCAGCAGACAAGCGAAATTGTAACCTTAAGACGGAGTCTGTTATTCACCATATGTACAATTTGGGAGACATTGGCATATTGAAATTCTTGTTTTGAAGTGCAAGTGCACTATGATATGCAGAATATAAATGAGGAATGAAATGTGTTTGTTTTATTTTTTTGCTTGTTTGTGACCAATGCCCAGGTGAAGTTAGTCCTCATATATCCTACTGTTTCCTGTGAACAGGATTTTAACATATGGTCCTTTTTATATATTTAGTAGTGCTGTCAAACGATTAAAATTTTAAATCAGATTAATCACAGGGTTGCTGTGGATCAGTTTCGATTAATCACAATTAAATATCATTCATTTTTTAATCTATATTAATCGCGTTTCATTTTGCATGAGCAAACAAACTGAAATAAAATGGGAATATATATATAGTTTCGGATTCCGAGATTACGTCACATCCGCTAAAAACTCGGAGAAACCGAGTTGGATGCATTCCATCTGCCACAGAAGTGCAATACCAGGGACCCATATCAAAAAGCAAGATTTTTTTTGCTTAGCCGGACAACTTGTCGGATTTAAGGTACCTCAGTTTAAATGGTCTTTATCTTCATTCACTTACAATTAGCCTGAACTACCATAAATCCGACAAATAATCAGACTAATCATGAAATCTAATTCTAGCCCGGTTAATTGCCATCGTTAGCAATATCGTTTGATAACAAATGACGCGCGGTGCTTTACATATAAAACTCCGTAGCTATACGTCCACAGATAAGTTGGACGGTATAGTGTGTGCGACTGATTTAATGAGCCACAAATGAGAAGTAGTGCTTAAACGGTATAAAACTACAACTTTCCGTTCTGTTGATAAAGGGCACAGCCATCTTGGATTCTGAACTTGGGATCCTTTGTGCTGCTGCTCCGAGATATTTCTCGGATCTCCGACAAACAGGAGCGCGCATGTCGTCACTTCCGGCTTCAAAACTCGGAATCCGACTCAGAATACAAGTTTCTAGGACAACTGAAACGCACCAAAACGTCGCGAAATGCGTTGACATTTCAGGGATTTTGAGTCATTCTGTGCTGCAGATGGTCTAATTGCATTAAAAATTTTAATCAGATTAATCATGATGATGGATTAATCCGCGTTAACCCGTTAATTTTGACAATCCTAATATTTAGAGATGAAAATCTTTAAATGAATCAGTAATTAAAATAATTTAACACTTGCTGTTTGAAGAATGAATAGGCTGAATCTTTTGCCATTATAAACTCGGGATATTACATCTCATGTCAAACACTGTTCAAAAATACAAAATGGAACTGAATGGAGTAGTAGTAGTAATAATATTATTATTATTATTATTATTATTATTATTAACAGACAGCACTTTTTCTGTTTCCAAGGGAGCAGTGCATGGAATCTGTGGCCCTGTGTGTGATTAGCACAGCGAAGAGGGCATACCCGCTGGAGGACGCCACGCACATCGCCCTCAGTGAGTGCCAGCTGGAAGAGGGCCCACTCACCGGCCCCTCAGGCAACGCTTACGACAATTCAGCCCTTCGTCTGGGCATGCTGCTCAAAGTCTCAGCTGCATTTCCATGTCCTACTCTCGCCAGTGTGGGGAAGCAATAAAAAAGGCGAACAGGATGTTAGGTTACATCTCTAGGTGTG
>JAODLD010000040.1:1174165-1190152 GCA_026781065.1 Mormyrops boulengeri | reverse complement strand
CCACTATGAACGCAGGCCCACTGTGACATTGTGCCTCTAATAACTACTCGCTGCTTCCTATCAGTTAACCAGTTTTGCTGTAATATGCAAGCTGGTTGTGAGGCATCACGTTGTTGCCTTTTAATTCTCCTCTCATTGCCGAGGTACAGTCCTGTGCTTGTCAACTTGATTGTTGAAGTGGATTAAGTGTTCAATAAACAAAGGCGTCGTGCTGGAAGTGTGCCCTGACCAAACGCGGAGTGTTTACAGTGTCAGGAATGGAAGGGATTCCTTAAAAGCACCAAAACAAATGCTTATTATTTATATATATATAGCACAGAGCATATGGTGTTAAAATACCAGTACCTCTGTGGATGATCCACCCAGAAATGAATACAGGCCATCCCCAGATTACAAACAAGATCTTTTCCCTAAGTCTGTCTTTAAGTCAAATTTGTAAGTAAGTCAGAAAAATAACACAATACATAATAACAATAAAAAATATATACTAATAATGACCTAAATATGATATTGCACTGTACCTCGAGCTGGAGAACCGCGTGTGTTCATCATTAGAAACCAAATTTTAAAAATAATACGCTTTATGGCAGCCTGTTCTGAAGTACGAGTTGTCTGTAAATTTGCCGTTCTTAATCCCAGGACTGCACTCATCTATCAGGAGTCACATATTGATAAAGAATTTAATCGGTTTAACGGTATTGTCACACTGTTAATCCCAACGAATTTTGTAGGAACTGGGAAAAAAAGAGCTGAGCTCAAAAATTATGGCTGTGTTGATATGAGACTGGGACCAAAAACAATTTTAGAAATCTGTAAGAATTAAAACAGGTTTGGGTAATTCAGAAAAAGTCATGTGTTAGCTTGGTAAACCGCACCTTGCATGTAAGTGTTTTGCAGCCAGAACTTTTCAGCTTTAATCACCAGCCCTAATATTACAGGAAACATTTCAGGTGTTTAAATGGTCAGAAAAACTTAATTTCAATAAATATCATGCTGTGTTTGTATGTTATGAACTGACATTATAATTTGCATTCATTTTCCATGCCAGCTTGTCCTCTACAGGGTCACAGGGATCCAGAGCCTATCCCACAAGCAAAGGGTGTCAGGCTGGGAATAACTCCAGTTCACCTTACCTCGGTTTTGGACTGTGGCACAGACAGCCAATGATGGCTTAGGAAGACCATAGAAACTCCAGCCCCATAAAGCCGGGGTGGAGAAACAAATCCTGATTTCCAGCAACTGTATATGTGATATTGTACAGTTATATAAATGACTGCCATCATCCTATTGCAAAGAAACTCTGTAAAAACACCTAAATGGGTTACTGCAATTATGCTGCACCTACTGTACTTCATTTATATGTATTTTACTCAATTTATTGAACTATTTATAGAAAAGGATACAATACTTTCAAAGATATACTCTACTCAAGCTCAGTCACTTAAAGTCCTACAATACAATGATTATTCAACACAATGGCAAGAAAATGTTTCCACCTTGTTAGGTACATAAACATAGCTTTCTGAAGGTCTTAACAATGCATGAAAAAGTTTACATTTTAAGAAATGTTTTTGACTGACATGTTCACATTTATCGTTTAATTTATTGCAAATATATTGTGTTGGGTGAAGCCAATAATGCAAACACAGGCTAAGGCCACATATTCTGCTCTTTATTGGAAATTGACAGCACATTTATCAAAGAACCTCATCAAACTTAACAATAGACAGCAAACTATGCCTCTACCTTATTTTAGCCTAATGAAACACTTTCACAGTATGGAAGTATTTACATTAAACAGAAGTGATTGCTCCAGCACAACACAGCCCTCATTTAGGCTCTACTGCCCTGGGCCCCTCCAAAGTCCACAAGTTCTATCAGGATCTACAGCATACAGTCCCTGAGCCTGGTCTGGAGGCAGCATGTCTGTCATTTGGGTCAAGGCGCCCCAGGGTCTGGGCAGTGACTCATGATCTCCGGTTAAGACTTTGATAGGGTGGCTGGTGTCACGTCCTCTGCAGGTCCCCTGCAAAAGTACAAGGCAATGCATACATAGTACCCAATCCCCAATGTCACTGTAACACTTTGCAGGGTCACATTCACTACCCAGACACTCCCCTCTATCTCTGCGTGTATACAATCATTTCTGTGGATACTAGTACACTACTGGGGTGTGCGATACTTCTTGTCTACGATATTACCGCAATGTACTGCTATTGATTGTATTCTGTAAAAGGATTCATCAAAGGTAAATTAAATGTTTTTCTTTGTCATTTCAGCTGCTGTCAAAAAGTGGTACTGCAGTGCCACCAACTACGATGCATCATGTGCTGTGGCAGAAACCCAAAGCATGCTCCTGGGCATTCTGGCGGTGGAGGCTACATACCTCAAAATAAAGGACATAAGTTTTTTTCCATTCAATAACATGACCCTGAGATGTTCAATAAATAAATGTTTTATTGGTTCTCTTTGATGTTTTTGTGAGTTTCATTATCTTAATAAAATATGATAATGAATATATACACAGTTTTCATATATTACAATAATAATAAATTAATGGTTAACTATGCAACCTACACTGTAGAAGGGTGTTTTTTATAGACAGCCAGTAAAACAGCTTTTTGCCTTTCACTTTTCAACCAAATTTCAACGTTTGAGACGCCTGCCAAAGTCATCTTTTCAACAACTTTTTGCTGGGTGGGATAATGTAGTGATATGGTGGATTAATCTGATAAAATCCTTGGGTTTGGATCTCCTGTTAGCTCTGTCGATGGGGCTCACCTAACGCACCCCCTGGTTTGTGGGGGTGTTTGTGTGGGTGAGTGAAGGGACTGAGGGATCCCGCATCTGTTTGAGTTCCTGAGCTACACACGCTACCCATCTGAGCAGCAGCTTGTACCCACCATTCCCTTCTCAGTCACCTGCTGTCCATTTTCCCTCAGCTTTCACTGCTTGTTCTAATCAGCAGCCTTATACTAAGGTCACTGTAGTTTGCACAGATTAGCACCCAGCTACCCAGCAAGGCCACAATTTCCACCAGCCGCCAGTCCCTGACCCCATCTATTCAGTCTGGTTAAGGTGGGTGAGGGAAGATGGCTTTTTCAGCCCAGTAGGCTATTGCCAGGCAAACATAAACATTACTAAATAGTAATTTTGTAATAAACCCATAGAAAATAATATGCACAGTTAGCCAAGCTATTAATATAGAACTCTGGAAGTGCTCAGAGTCCCACTTTTTTCATAAATTAGTGAACATATTAAGTTTTACGATTAAGTGCCATGGCATAACAACTCATGATGCCTCCAAATTTTTTTTAAAAGGCTGCGAACAGAACACCGGCCGCTCAGGCACCTAAGCTGATCTAAGGGACATTTATCACCAGCAGCATCACACACGATCACTTCCTTTAAAATGTGGCCTAACTTCCACCATTTTCCTGTGCAATTTCAAAGTCTCACAGATGCTACCCACGAACACAATCAGGATGCAATCTAAGCACAAGACGGGAAGCCTCACGCTCTCAGACTCTGGTTCATACTCTCCGCACCCATACTAGCGGACGTGTCCGCGCAAACGTTTATGACGCGTTCAACGCCATTGTTCGCCTCAGCGGACGGACGCCTGCTGCTCCCCAAAATTTGTTTGCGCAGCCGTGTTCACACAGCTCTGGACACACTGCGCATGATCGATTCGCTAGCGTCTACTTTAAATTAGTGGTGTGCGATACCACAAAATTTGGTATCGATCCGATACCAAGTAAATACAGAACCAGTATCGCCGATACCGATATCAATACTTTTTATTAATTAAGGTGGATGCATCATCAAATTGCTAAAGCTGAATTAGTTTTCATTACATTTAACTGTTTTGTGATATTTTTATTAATTAGTAAAACCCAGGATAGAATTTGGGCACAGTTAATAAATACTTAATTATAAAACACAAGTAACACAAAATGTCTTTTTCTTAAATACAGTGCACAAAATTAGAGAACCGGCTTTGAAAAAAAAATTTAATAAAAAACAATTCGTGAAAATACAATAAAGTGTAAAACCGCTCAAAGAAATAGTTAACACAAAAGGGTAATTATAGTCAATCAAATCTGAGCTATATTATATAATCTACCTGGATATTCTCTGCCAAATTGAAAAGCCTCTGCCAGTGTGTGTGTGTGTGCGCGCGCGCAAGTGAGCCTGTTTGCTTGCCTAGCGCCGCTGAGTCACGTGATGGTACAACATCAAAACACAAGACTGAGGAGAGGGAGCAAAGGCTGCCAACCGCCAATGAAGAGGTCTAAGAGGACAAAGGCTGGTCTGCGCTGTGACAGCCGGTAGCGGCAAGTGAGAGCAGCAGCGCTGACACAAACAGCCGCAGTGCATTCAGGGGAGAAATTAAAACTAAAATATCGATATCATTAGACTGGTATTGATCAATACCAATACCAACATTAATATCGATATTATCGATACTTGGATCGATCTGCCCACCACTATCTGTCAGAAAAATCGCGATTAGATATTTTCCCCAAATCGTTCAGCCCTATTATTTATGTCAGTCAAATTGTCTGAAGGTGTGAGTTTAGTTTACGTATGAACAATACGGACTGCAGCGGAACTGATTTTCTTTTCTCTAAGTAATCGGTCTAGAATTAGCCGCCGCCAGTTCGTTCGTGCGGACTGAGCTCGTGCAGGTGACGGTTGGAGTTGCCACCACATACACGAATTGCCGAGTGTAAGAAACTGGTAGCACTGCGAAAGTGGAGGATTGACACCAAAGCCACCGCATTCGGACGAGGACATCGTAGAATGAAGTTGGTTCGTGACGTGGTCTGAGGTAACTTTTATTTATGTATTGAGTTTACAGCGCTCGTGAGAGTGAAGCGGCCAGTGCATTTTGATTTAAAGGCCTCAACGCACGCTAGCCACGACTCATGCCTGCTACGGGGTGGGGAAATTTAGACTGTAGTTAATATGTAGTGTGTGGATCCACTGAAGTTACATAAGAATTTATTAAGTTTTATTTATCTTACAAATATAGTGGGACTGATTTTGGCTTGTTGTTAATATTGTTAATAACTGTGTTTACCGAGTACGTATTGTACCCTGCCTTTATTATTATTTTTTGGGTGTTACCCCCGGTCGAGGTTTTTTAATTCCAAACAGTACCATTCGTTTTTAAGTAAAGAAAAACCATTTCTTTTATAATAATTTTGGTATTTCATTTATACTTGCGAGTTGTGATGCATATGCCAGAGCTGTGATTTAACAAGGAGACATTAGTTATAACGTATCTCAGATTTTTGTGTGAGAGACGAGTTGATTTCGAACCCAGGGCTCCCCCTCTTAAAGTTAGGTTTATTCACACCTAAGAGGGAAGGGAGTGCTACATATACATGAAGTTTAGATAAGTTTAGGAGGGTGTTTCAAACTGGTAGCCCTTCGTATGGCTCAGTAGAAGTAGCTCTCAGTTTAAAAAAAGTTGATGTCCCCTGATCTAAGGGGGGACATAGACCCCCTTTGCTGCCGCCCGCGGTCCCCCTGGCTCCGGTTCTGCCGCTGCAGCACGTGGTCCAACTGGCTCCGGCTCGGCCGCTGTCGGCCGTGGCCCCACTGCGTCCGGCTCTGCTGCCACCTGCGGTCTCCCAGGCTCCGGTTCTGCTGCCGCAGCACGAGGTCTACCTGGCTCCGGCTCGGCCGCCGCCACCCACGGCCCTCCTGCCTCCGGCTCTGCCGCCGACCACGGTCCCCCTGCCTCCGGCTCGGCCGCCGCCCAAGGTCCACCTGGCTCCAGCTCGGCCGCCGCCACCCGTGGTCCCCCTGCATCCGGCTCGGCCGCTGCCCGCGGTCCACCTGGCTTGGGCTCTTCTGCCGCGGCACACGGTCCTCCTGCCTCCAGCTCGGCTGCCGCCACCCGAGGTCCCCCTGGCTCCGGATCTGCTGCCACGGCACGCAGTCCACCTGGCTCTGGCTCTTCCACCGCACGCAGTCCACCTGGCTCTGGCTCTTCCACCGCGGCACGCGGTCCCCCTGCCTCCAGCTCGGCTGCCGCCGCCCAAGGTCCCCCTGGCTCCGGATCTGCTGCCACGGCACGCAGTCCACCTGGCTCTGGCTCTTCCACCGCGGCACGCGCTCCACCTGCCTCTGGCTCTTCCACCGCAGCACGCGGTCCGCCTGCCTCCGGCTTGGCCGCTGCCCACGGTCCACCTGGCTCTGGCTCTTCCACCGTGGCACGCGGGCCACCTGGCTCCGGCTCTTCCGCCGCGGCACGCGGTCCACCTGGCTCTGGCTTGGCTGCTGCCGCCCACGGCCCCCCTGCCTCCGGCTCTGCCACCACCCGCGGTCCCCCTGGCTCCGGTTCTGCCGCCGCAGCCCGAGGTCCCCCTGCCTCCGGATCTGCCGCCGCCGCCGCCTGCGGTCCACCTGCCTCCAGCTCAGCGGCCCGCGGCCGCCCGAGGTCCCCCTGGCTCCGAATCTGCTGCCATGGTACACAGTACACCTGGCTCTAGCTCTTCCACCGCGGTCCACCTGGCTCCGGCTCTTCCACCGCGGCACGTGGTTCCCCTGCCTCCAGCTCGGCTGCTGCCCGCGGTCCACCTGGCTCTGGTTCTTCCGCCGCGGCACGCGGTCCCCCTGCCTCCGGCTTGGCTGTTGCCGCCCATGGCTCCCCTGCCTCCGGCTCTGCCGCTACCTGCGGTCCCCCTGGCTCCGGTTCTGCCGCCGCAGCCCGAGGTCCCCCTGCCTCCGGATCTGCCGCCGCCGCCGCCTGCGGTCCACCTGCCTCCGGCTCAGCGGCCCGCGGCCCCCCTGCCTCCGGCTTGGCCGCCGCCGCCCGAGGTCCCCCTGGCTCCGAATCGGCTGCCATGGCACGCAGTACACCTGGCTCTAGCTCTTCCACCACAGCCCACAGTCCACCTGGCTCTGGCACTTCCAACTCGGAATGCAGTCCCCCTGCCTCACGGTCTGCTGCCGCCCGCGGTCCCCCTGGCTCCGGGTCGGCCGCCACCCGCGGTCCACCTGGCTGAACCCCTGCCTCCGGTTCAGTCGCCGCCCGTGGTCCACCGGCTCCAAGCTCCGGTTCTGCTGCAATGAAACATGGTCACCCTGGCTCTGGATATAAATTTTCATTTATTTTTAAAAATTTTCAATTTTATTTTCCATATTTAAATAGACATTGAAACCCCTTAAATTAGGTTCAGGCACTTAAATCACAGTTCCACTGCATGTCAGATACCAAAATTATTTCGGGGGGGCCGTGCGACACGCGGTACCCCTGGCTCCGGCTCAGCCGCCGTGGGACGTAGTCCCCCTGCCTCCGGCTCAGTCGCCGCCCATGGTCCACCTGGCTGAGCCCCTGCCTCCGGCTCTGACGCCGCCCGTGGTCCCTCTGCCTCCAGTTCTGCCGCCACCCATGGTCCCCCTGCCTCCGGCTCAGCTGCTGCCACCCAGGGTCCCCCTGGCTCCGGCTCTGCCGCCTTGGGATGCGGTCCACCCGGCCTCTGGCTCTACCACCGCGGCACGCGGCCCCCCTGCCTCCAGCTCTGCAGCCGCCCGCGGCCCCCCTGCCTCCGGCTCAGCCGCCGCGGGACGTGGTCACCCTGCTTCTGGCTCAACCGACACGGGACGCGGTCCCCCTGCCTCCGGGTCTGCCACCACCCGTGGTCCCCCTGCCTCCGGCTCAGCCGCCGCCGCCCGCGGTCCCCCTGCCTCTGGCTCAGCCGCCGCCCGCGGCCCCCCTGCCTCCGGCTTGGCCTCCGCCCACGGTCCACTATTGTGGGACTATTGTGCCCGACCAATCACTCAGGAAATCTGCTACTTTAGTCCAAAGTGGATTAACGAGTTTGCAGTCCCATATACAATGTAAAAAGGTTCCAACTTCTGATTTACACTTCCAGCACATGTTGTCCTTCATCAGTTTCATTCTATGTAATTCTGTGTTTCATTCTGTGCATCGGGGAGAGCCGAATAGAAGATTAAAATACGGAGGGACGACTTCTCCCCAAACAAGAGGAGTCATGTTTGTAGCAGGCATTTTAAAAAGGACGTTTTTATAAACAAACTGGGGAAATTGAGAAAGTTGAAGAAAGGGGCCATTCCTGCTCTTTTTTCATGGAATAATTTTCAAATACCGGCACCGAGGGCGAGTGTGTGGGAGCGGAGACCCAGAGCGGAGAGCCCTCCTCCTGTCCATGACATCGACCTAGAGGAAGAGATGGAGGTGGCTACCATGGCACCAGATCACGGTTACTGTCTCACTCGTACAACAGCAAGGATCGCAGATCAGTTGGCTGAGGAAAATGATACACTTCGCGAGAAAGTAAAGGAGCTCGAACTACAAATACAGGCTCTCTAGCTGTCGAGTTTTTTTGGACTGAGGCGCTTTGCAGGATCGGAACGAGGACATCCGATTTTACACCAGGTAAGTCATAATTAAGGTATTTTGAATTGCAGAAAGCCGATGTCTTGTACCATATTAACAGTGATGAACGAAAAATCACGCAAGTCCTGTATTTTAGTGAAAGTTAAGATCGGCTACACATGGTAAACTAAAAGTCCAACTCACAAAAGTATTTTCCTTCAAGTGAATCCACCTTTGTGTTGGGATCTGGATTACCCTGATTTTTGTGATCAAATGTATTCCAATTCAAACACAAACTTTTGAACAACACAAAGTTAAGGTTTGATCCAGATTAAAACTGAGATTGGATTAGGTGATCTGATCTGATTTCAGAATCCTTAGTCTACCATGATGAACAATGTTATTTTTGTGTGTTTTGTTTGAAAGATTCCATTCTTATGACCACCTGATGGCATTTTGGAGGCTCATCGAGCCAGCAACATTAAGGGTCATCCGTGTGACGAGAGGCATCGGTCTCTGTGGCAGAGAAGAGAATATCGAACAGATCAACTAAGTTGCTGCCCATAGATGAGTTCTTTCTTTTTCTAAAGTATCTATCAACCGGATGCACACAGAGAGAGCTTGGCCACTAATTTAACACCCATCGGACAACAGCCAGCAGGATCATCACAACCTGGGCCAACTTTCTTTACTGTGTACTGGGAGCTGTGTGTATCTGGATGACACCTGAAGAAATCACAGCCCTCCACTAGTGGCACCTCACGGGTGATACCCATTGCACAAACAGGTGGTGCAGAAAGAGGGGTGAAGTCTTTGTAGATCTCTGACACTCTGAGAATGGACAGGTCCAGCAACTCTCCACTGATGCCTTTGTACAGTGTGGACCTATGTGAAACAAATTGAGAAACATCAGTAAAATTCATCACTTCATAACTACAAGTAACAAAACTAATGTTTTCTTGATTTGATTGAGAAAAGTAGGCCTAACAAATTTTTAAGGGAACAAAAGTAATGGGACGAATTGATTTATGATTGTTTGTCCCATTACTTTTGGTCCCTTAAAAAGTGGGAGGCACAAACTGTTGTAATTCCTACATCGTTCACCTGATTTGTATGCAAATACCCCCAAATTAAAGCTGAAAGTCTTCAGTTAAAGCACATCTTGTTCGTTTCATTTCAAATCCATTGTGGTGGTGTATAGAGCCAAAAAGATTAGAATTGTGTCGATGTCCCATTATTTAGGGACCTGACTGTATGCTACTAACTACAAGCCAAATTCTCACCTTACTCCCTCAGCCATGGTCCTCTGCTTTGGTTTGGCAGACACCACAGCCATCTTTTTGACGGGACCCGGTTTAACACCCTGTGAATATAAGCCATAAGCAGTGATGAGCGTATGTGATGCGCGTGTAGATGTAGTATTGAATTAATTGCTATACATTATTCCAAGACTTGCCAGGGTTCTTGGCTTGTGCCACTGCTGTTCACTCTCCGTACAGCTCAGCACTGGTGGAACAACAGGAATGTCAAGCTGAGAATAATGTGCAGACTGGAAAAGTAGAGCCACACAGTGGTTACACAGCACTGATCCAGCTACACATGTACAGCTGTGATGGGCCAGCTCTACAGGGATTGAATCCTTCAGCCTCACCTGTAACAAGATGTTAAAAATGTTAAAACAAAATTTAAGAGTAGTATATATTTATATGGACTACTGAAGTAGGCTACTATTTATTTTTGTACACTGATAGTTAAAATAGTTAGTAAAAACTTAACTATTTTCTTGTAAACACTGTTAGTAAAGGGGTTAATAATCTTTTTGGTTTGATGTTGTAAGTGGTGCGCTCTATTTTATTTGCAGGTACACTCAGTATCCTCACTCAAGTACCAAGATTACAGTACAGGCCTACCTACCTACACTCAGCAGGTTTACATAAACTTTTATGCCGGTACCTATCTTATGTGTTTCACCTAGCTGGGATGTTCAGCGTACCTGGAAAAGCAAGCTACACCACTGGTTGCTGTTAGTGAAAACATAGCAATAACGTAGCACTAAGCGTACACTGGCCGTTTTTAACGTGAACGGGGAACATGGCCAACCAATTGAACATGATTAACCTAGAGCAAAGAACCAAAAGAACGCGATTAACCCAGGAACATAGGTAACCATCTTAACGCTATCTTTACCCTACACTCGTCAAACACTTAAACTGTGAGGTGGTTTTGATCTGTCCATTGACGGATAACATAACGCCCTCACACACACTACACCTGTCACTGGATCTTTCGTGGACACTGAGGGGAAATACAAACCCAAATTAAAATACACACAACCAGCTGCTAATCATACCAACATAACAAGGTATTTAATAACACTAATAAAGTATGTCATAACATTGTCACGATTTGATATTAGTAAATACTTAGCTGCTGTCTAACATTAACAGCTGAGCTAGCTGCTAACAGCTGAAGTAACGTTAGCTATCGCTGCTACTCACCTTCAAAGTTGTGGATGTACAGTAACTTGATATGTACAGTTTAAATCCTTTTTCACGCTTGCAACCGGGTGCAGATGAACAGTGGTCGACAATCCTGTGGACGTCATTCACGTCAATTTTCGGGAGGCCTTGTAGACAATGGGTGAAATATGCCATCTTCCGTAATCAAAATAACAACGCCGCGAAACGGAAATGGTTGACCGCACACTCAAGGCGGCGAAAGTAGAACTCCTTAGTTACGTGCACGTAGGGTATTGTGTAAATTTCCCTCTCACCTCTCTGACATATCTTCCACAATCTGCCAAAATGACCCAGCCACTTTTCTTGTACTTCTGATAATCTTAGGTAGTCTAAAATGGGATTTTCTGAGCAAGTTTGGATCCTAGATTTCACACTATTTCTGATTTGTAAATACTTCCAGAAGTGTTGTTTACCCTCTAATTTATATTGACTCCTCAATTCTTCATATGATTTAAATTGTCCTTTTTGATATGTCTCCTATGGTAGATATACCACTTAATTGCCACTGCTTCCAATATACCGGTGTTTTTCCAATGCAAATATCAGGATTCAACCACAAGGAAGCATACTGCTGTGAGTAATTTGATAATTTGTACATTTGATGTATTTTGGCCCATACATCCCTGGAGTGAATGAGGACTGGGTTTGTTGTGCTATCCCTTTGTGACAATTTCTCCTTTGGGCTAAATGGTAAACTCCTTCTCGACATCCATCCAGTCTGGTCTTTTATCTAATTGTTTCCAATATTTAGCTAATTTAGTCATTTCAAAAGACAATCTATACAGCCTTGGGTCTGGTAGACCGAGCCCTCCTTTTTCCCTAGTGGTATATAGCTTGCTCAATTTAATTCTTGCTTTTTTTCCCTGCCATAAGAATTGTTTTATCAACTCATTGTATCTCTTAAAGATAGTGGGTGTTATTATGATGGGTAACATCATTGACAGATAATTAAATTGAGGCGCCACTATCATTTTAATAATATTAATCTTCCCCCAGAGTGCAAGTTTTATTTTTTTCCATTTTTCTAATTCCGTTTGTATTTTTTGTAAGACTGGCTTATAATTCAGATCAATCAGGTCCTCCTGATCTTGGATGAGTTGAAATCCTAAATACTCCATGCCTTGCGGGACCCACCTAAATTTAAACTTCTCTACCATATAAGCCCGGCACACTGGTGTCACCGGCATGGCTTCAGATTTATTCCAGTTGATTTTGTATCCTGATAGTTTGGAATAGGACTGAATAGTATCCATCAAGTGTGGGAGGGATATCTCGGGGTCTGTTACAGTAGCCAATTATCATCCGCATACAATGATAATTTATGTTCCTGGCCCCCGCTCTGCAATTCTTTGATTCCTCCATTCTGCCTGATTTGAATGGCCAGCGTTTCTAGGAATATTATAAATAACAAAGGGCTCAGGGGGCATCCCTGACGGGTCCCTCGCGAAAGACCAAAGAAAGGTGATATAATCCAATTAGTTACCACTGCTGCTTTTGGCTCTTTATATAATATCTTCACCCACTGGGAGAAGCCAGGGCCAAATCCAAAATGTGACAGGGTGGGGAGAAGAAAACCCCAAAAAGGCTTGTTTGGCATCTAGGGAAATAGCAGCCATTGGTCTTTGTTTAGATTGTGCAATCCACATTAGATGGATCAATTTCCTCATATTATCAGACGAGGATCTAATCTTCATAAATCCTACCTGGTCCTCATGTATGATAGCTGGTAATACTCGCTCAAGCCGCAAAGCTAATATTTTGGTTAATATTTTGTAATCCATATTGAGCAAACTAATGGGTCTAAAACTAGATGGGTCCGTTATGTCTCTGTCTTTCTAGGGGATTAGAGAAATTAAGGATTCATTAAATGTTGGTGGTAAACAACCTTTCTCAAAAATTTCAAGATATACCTTTAGTAAGACTGGGGCCAGGATATCTATATATTCTTTGTAATATTCTGCAGGTAATCCATCATAACCTGGAGATTTCCCAGTATTCATCAGTAATACAGCTTCCCTTATTGCCCTTTCAGTTATAGGCATCTCCAACTTTCCTGCTTGTTGGGGATGAATTTGGGGCATAGATAGATAGATACATACATACATACATACATACTTACTCACTTTATTTATCCAGAAGGAAATTTAGGTGTGCAGTAGCTTATACAGTACACAGTATACATGCACATAGGCACATAGACCTATGACATTCACGCACACATACATACTGCAAACAATGCAAATATTGCAATTGCATTGCAATATTACAAAACCATTGCAGTATTAGAAAAAAACAATTTTTGTTCCTTTTGATAACTGTCACAAGGTGTTGTTGATAAATATAAGTTTTTATAATACTGTTCAAAAACCTTGTTTATATCTAAAGTTGAAGTTACCAACTGGTTTCCTTGTTTGATGGCCGAGATAGTATTTGAGGAATCCTTTTCCTTTACCTGTCTAGCTAATGTTTTCCCGGCTTTTCCCCCTCCTTCATAAAAATTAGATCTTAGCCTATATAAATAATATTCTATCTTTTGGTTATATATCTCATGCAACTGAGACTTGAGTTCTTGATATCATAGTTGAGAGAATTGTTCTGCCATCATTTTTTCCTTTATTTTGATTTCAATTTCTAATTCTTTAATCCTAATGGCACTCTCTTTGGCACCGTGAATCCCGCCTCCTCTGTTTCTGTATTTTGTTCCCTAGTGTTTCATTTGTATGAGTTTTTCTAGTTCTTGTGTCTGGTGATTTGTATTTGTTTTTGTTCCTTGTGCCCCTGCTTGTGTTTTTACCTGTCTGTTATTTTCCAGGGTTAGATTCTGTTTCCCTGTTCCTTGGCTAAACAGTTTCCCTGTTTAGCTCCTTTGAGTTTATTAGCTTCACCTGTTGCCTGCCCTTGTGTGTTTTCCTGATTGCTCATTGTCCTGCACCCTCCCCGATTGGTTAATTGTCTGTTTCACTCCTGCTTGTCATTACCCTGTTCAGTTTTTGTATTTAAGTTCCTGCCTGAGTTTAGTCCCCAGTGGTTCAAGTACATTGTATGTACTTGGATGTTCTGTTATTTGTAGCCTGCCTGCCCACCCACCTGCCCTTTGTTGCCCTGACCCCTTTTGGAATTTAGTCTTTGTTTATCCCCTTTTGTTTTTGACCCCTTGTGGTCCTTTTGGTTTTTGTAGTGTTCTTCGTGTTTTCTGTTTTGTTAAATAAATCCCTGTTGGTCTGCCCATTAGCCGCAAGTGGGTCGTCCACCTTTGTTCCTGCCTGCACCATGCCTTGCCGTCGCACCAAACCCGCCCGGATCCATGAGAATATCTGACTTATTTTAGTCCAGAAATGTAGTTTCACATTTATTATAAATGCAGAAATAAGATTTTGCAAAATATTTACAAATACAAACCACCAGAAGAAAACAATAATTAAGAAATCAAATTAAGAATATTAAAAGAAAAAAATTAAGAGTTAGAAGATACACATGAAAGGAGCGAGATTAAGGACAATATTCTAACTGCAAAGAGCTCTGTGCTATAAATTAAATATACCCTTCTTTTTGCATATATTGTGATTAATATCCATGGCTTCCCAAGCCGCAAGAGAAAGCAAGCACCATAACATATGGCTGAGGTTTGTCCTTGTTCTTCCATGTCTCCTGCATCATTCTGGAGGAGGGGGGGGGCGATCATCAACTACTCCCATCCACCATGCGAGTCCGCAGCAATCTCAGGATGCGCTCATTTTTCGTCAGGTCTGCTGGCAGCTCCTTGTTCTGCAAAATTAAATAATAATAATAATAATAATAAATGTGCATTTATTGTCTTAAGTCATGAATGGCTTTTTATATTACGCATAAGTTTGCCATCGGCCCCCCTAGTAAAGACTCAGTCCCCCATCCATTCATCTCTAACTACACCCCTGGCACGAACTAGGACAGCCAGTGACAGAACGATATTAAAGTTAACTAGAAAACGGAGTTAATAGGAGAACGATGAAGGGTGTGTGTATTCCTGCATAGAAAGAACGAAACCAAAGAGGAGGAGAAGAGCCCGAGACCTTTGTATCTCATCTTCATATCCTGGCATCATTAATTAACATCATTCCTGTTGAGCAGTCATGGGGCCACAAGCCCCTATAATGTTAATATTTCATGCCTGGAGACAGCGATGACCCATTTCCTCTGCATGTCGCTGTTATGGGACATATCTGTTATAGGCCTAAGCACTGCTCAGAACTGACGGGCTGCAATCTGGACCACATCATGTTTGATCGATGGCTTCTGTCTGAATTAACACCATAGGGTTGTAGCAAGCCTCAGATCGTCTGGAACACCGGCCCGTTCAGGCTCGGACGTACCATGTTTGGTAAAGTGGGGTCGGCGTTGGCGCGCAAGAGAAGCACCACGGCCCGCAAGTTTCCACCCATGACTGCGGCATGGAGCGCCGTCGACCCGTTCTGTATGGGGCACAAAAACGGAGGGACACCATGGTTATGGGAGATATTGTGAATTCAAGAACAACACCATATAACAAACAGAAAGATATGCATTAAAGTCCACCTGCTGGGTTATGGAGATTAGCAAATAACATAGCAGGGCTATGACTAATATGTTAAGGACTGTTCACCTTGAGCAGGCTGAGCGAGGGAGAGAACTTGAGGAGCTCCTCCACCACGCTATTGTGTCCTTTAAAGGCTGCTTTGAACAGGGCCGTGGAGCCGTCCTGTAGGAAGTGGGAATGCGCCGGGGCGTTAGATTATATTCCGGGCAAGTGCTGGAGTACTATTTGGGCGGTACAGAGTAACTACTATTACTACTGCTAATAATAATAATCCTGCAGAAAGCAGGAACACACCTGGACATTAGATTATAATCCAAAATAATCTGGACAAGATTAACAACACATCGATTTTATTGGCATAGTGCTTTCTGGATTATAAGGAGCCCACGTAGTCCCAAAA
Source organism: Mormyrops boulengeri (assembly GCA_026781065.1). Classification (NCBI taxonomy): domain Eukaryota; kingdom Metazoa; phylum Chordata; class Actinopteri; order Osteoglossiformes; family Mormyridae; genus Mormyrops; species Mormyrops boulengeri. Next base: position 1,174,325 of record JAODLD010000040.1, on the reverse strand, counting down.
AATGCTATTTTTAATCTTGTAAGTACTAGTCTCTCCCAACTTTTTAACTGGAGACTTCTCACATTAGAAAGGAGTGTAACGGTTTTACCAAACATTAAACGTTGCTTCACATTAAGGATATCATGTCCAGACTGCTGGCCAGTCTGACATTAATCATGAT
>JAODLD010000040.1:1131399-1154889 GCA_026781065.1 Mormyrops boulengeri | reverse complement strand
AGGGTCAGAAGACTGATGACACATGTTTTACACTTATACACTTATAACATGATAAAATACATAAAACCACTCTAACACCAGTTGATCAAATCTTTTTCTTAGTTTGGAGAGCAGGGCTGAGAGAGTCTCTTCACAGTAACAGTAGACGATACGAGACAAGAGGAGCAAGCAGGGAAGATAAGGGAAGGGAGAGGGAGAAGAAATGCGACCGCCTCCGCTGAGAGCCAAACGTGAATGCATTCCCTGAATGCATTGTCTGTCTGCATTCCCTATTTTGTCCCTGTCCCAGCTCTGTTTCCATCCTGTTCCTGGTCTCTCGTTGATGCTTTTGTCTTGTTTTGCAGGTTCTGGTTTTCCCAGTCCCGTCTTGTCCGCCACTCCCCTTGAGGCGCGCCCGGAGTGCACGCCTTTGGGGGGGGGGGGGTCTGTCACAATCTGCTTGTACCGCCCTCATGTGGACCACGCCTATCTCATTACCCTCGTGTGAATCCCGCTTGTACCCAGCTGTTTCCTGTTTTGACCTGTGTAGTCCAGTGTATATCAGTACGTGTCTCAGTCCGTTTCCCAGGTCCGTCATTTAAGTTTCTTGTGTTGATGTACCCCGTTTTCGTCTATGCCTCTACGTCTCCCCATTAAAGTCCTCTTTCCCCGATCCTACGTCTCCTTTGCCTATTTCCCTGGTCCGTGCATCCCGTCGTGTCACACCGTACATTTAATTTTACTTATTGTCACATATTTATAATAGTGAATAAATGTATAAGTAAAATATATAATACTGTGGCGTCCGTGAGCCAAGCGCCGTCTGGCCTGATTGGCGCATGTCCCAGCATGCCCTGCGCGAAGTTGTAAATAGCCCTTGTTTTGTTGTTGTTAATGTTAATGGTTACCATTCCTTATTGTTGCGCATGTGTTTACCTGTGTCTTGTGTGTTCCCGGTCTGATCCTCGTGTGTAATTAGCTTGCATAAATCTCCCTACATGTATGCGACTTACAGTTTGGCGTCTGACAACCCTGTGTTTCCTATGTGTAATTGGGTTTTTGGTGCTCATTGGGTGCCTGATGTAGTCCTTATAAGGACTACTAATAAAGAGCGTGTTTCTCCGGCAAGCAAGTCTCCATGTTTCTCTGCTTCCCGCGATGCCTCGGTCCGCCCGTCGCCACAATGGTGTCAGAAGTGGGATTCCGGAAGCAATCCTGTTGGCGTGGCTGGAGCAAACTTGCTGGATGATGGTAATCAGCGTTTGCTCCAGCTTGGCGGACCTCGAGGCAGCAGAGAAGCACCGGCACCCCAGAAGGGACGAGAAGCTCGTCTGCTGGTGCTGCGGGAGAGCAGGGCACCAGCCTCATCACTGCCCGGAAGCTCGCACTGTAGCCTCCGGTGGACGAGCAGGAGACGCCGGGGAAAGGGAGACACCCTCTGCGCCATCCAGGATGCACCGGACCTGCGCAGTGCGCCATGAAGCCGCTCCTGCCTGCCCACCCAAACCTCGACGCAAACGACATCGGCGCAGGAGTGCGGCGAGCTGGCGGCTCGACCAGAGCGGGAGCTGTGATGCGGGGTCACCCAACCCTCCGAGCAGGAGGCCCAGTGGCAGGACCTGCCTGCCCCACAACACCCGGGCCCTAAGCATGGTAGGAAGAAGGGCCAGGGGCAGGAGGGGGCTGCACCGATGAAAGTTTCCAGCAGCCCCTTGCGCTGGAGGTAGCCAGAGGAGGGAGCCTGGCTGTGGGAGTCGCTGGGCATGGATTCCCTGGAAGCTGTGCTAGGTCCCCTTAAGGCACGGAAGAAGGGTCAGCACCGGCGGGGATCCGACAATACGACTCAAATCTTAACTTAATCTACACTTTTAATCTATGTGCCGCAGCTGTTGAAATATAAATGGATAAGTGGTGGTCGTGATTATCACAATAATTTGGACACATAAATACCGCGATCACATTCGTGCGTAATGTAACATAATGGATGTGCTAGCATTGTTAGAAGATTATGCCAATGGCAGAATTAGAAAGAAATGGGTGTTCAGGGACCATGAAGATTTTTTGGCCCATGATGATGACTGGCTCATAAGCCAATTTAGATTACCTAGATATGTGTTTTTGGAGCTATGTGCTGAACTGGGTCCAATGTTAGAGAGACCAACCCGATGGAATTGCGCAATCCCGGTACAAATACAGGTACTGACGACCCTGGGGTTTCTTGCAACTGGCTGTTACCAGCGGGAATTAGCCAACAGGTATATGTTATAATTAACAATAAAACTGTGAATTTGTTCTAAAGCTTAATTGTTTAGGAAATACAACAATAATCTAATTCTGTTTAATTGTATTCTAGGTCTGGGATATCACAACCATCACTAAGCTCAATAATACCTTACGTTTTGGATGGGATTATTAAAATGACTAGTAGAACATTAAGTTCCCTTACACTGTTGGAGAACAGCTAGCCAACATCAAAAGGCAATTTGCAGCAATGTCCGGTTTCCCAAATGTAATCGGCGCAATTGACTGCACTCACGTTGCTGTCAGGCTGGCCGAGCAAGGAGGAGGCAGACCCCGAAATGTGGAGGCAAGTGCTTTTATTTCTGAAGCCGGGTTGAACAGAAACTAAGGGGAACGTGCTAGACCGTAATCGTAAGCCAGGCGTCAGAAGCCGTGAAGATCAGTCTGGAACAGGTAGAAGAGACAGGGATCCGGGGAGGGAGGAGGAGAGCCGATGAGGGAGCAGGGAATGGCAGGGAAGGATGGCAGGGGAAACACAGGGGTCCGATGGGGAGACGAGGCAGGCACGATGGGTGAGGAGAACAGAGATGACAGGCAGGCGATTGGGCAGGACACAACAGGGAGGACGAACTGGGAAGAGAAGAGAAATCGCTCGGTATAGCACATCACTAGAATGGCAACAATACTTCGCACTGCCTGTTGGGAGGAACGGGGTTAAGTAGCCGGCCAATCAGTTGGTGATCGGCAGCTGGTGTTCGGCCCCGCCCGTGTGGGCGTGACAGTGCCCCCTCCTTGATAGCCGCCTCCTGGAGGCCGAAGGCGGCGGGGACAGCCCCATGGTCGCGGCGCCGGCTTGGAGGGGTGAGTGGCATGAAAGTCCGAGATGAGAGAGGGGTCGAGGACGTCTGCAGCGGGTACCCAGGACCGGTCATCTGGCTCGAATCCCCTCCCAATCGACCAGGTATTGCAGGCGGCTGGCCCGGCATCAGGAGTCGAGAAGGGCACGAACCTTGTATGCCGCTGACCCATCGGAGAGCATCGTCGAGGGAGGAGGCGCCAGCATCGATGGGGAATGCGAGGTGCTGTAGCAGACAGGCTTCAGAAGAGACACGTGGAAGGTGGCTGGGGAGTTGAAGGCGATAAGAAGAGGGCCCAACTTGGCGAAGAATGCGGAATGGCCCAATGAATCGAGCGGAGAGGTTACGGCAGGAGGGCAGCTTTAAGTATGGCTCTCTGCCCCACCTATAGGGGTGGGTATTGAGGGTGTATTCAGCCCAGATGAGGTGAGTAGCCTAGTCCCTGGGTTGACCGCGACACAGGAGACAGAGGGCTTTGGACACCTCCTGATTTGTCCGTTCCGCCAAGCCATTGGATTGTGAGTGGTATGCTGAGGTCAGACTAAGTGAGATATTGAGCTTGTTGCAGAAGGCACAGAAAACCTGGGAAGCGAATTGAGGTCCTCTGTCGGACACAATGCCCTCCGGGATGCCGTAGTGCCGGAACACCCAGGTAAGGAGATAGTCTGCCAGTTCCATGGCTGTCGGGAGCTTGGGCAGAGCAATCAACCGACACATTTTAGAAAAGCGATCCACGACGGTGAGGATGACGGTGTTACCTCTGGAGCACGGTAGGTCAGTTATGAAATACATAGCCAGGTGGGACCATGGAGGAGTCGGAATCGGGAGAGGCTGTAAGAGGCCAACGGGGGCTTGATTGGAGGCTTTTAACTGGGCACACTCCAGTTAAAAGCCAGTTTAACTGGGCAGGAGGCAACATACTCCTCCACATCCTTCTTCCACCTTGCCCACCAGTAGCGTCTCGCCACCAGTCGGAATGGTCGGAACTGGATGGCCGGAACTGCAGGATGTGTGAACCCATTGGAGCAGAGCGGGACGATGTACCGGAGGTACATACAGCCGGCCCGGTGGACATCCCATGGGAGGAGATGACCGATCGTTCAGGGCCCATAGAGCCTCATCCGAGGGACCAGGAGATGGTGGCGGCGAAACAGGATGGGGCAAGAATGGGAGTCCCTGCGTCGTCGGATGTGGAGGGGTTGTGCTGGCGTGAGAGGGCGTCGGCTTTCCCATTCTTGGAACCTGGAAGGTAAGTCACTGTAAAATGAAAGCGTGAGAAAAACATAGACCACCGTGCCTGTCTGGGATTCAGGCGTTTAGCTGTTTGGAGGTATTGCAGTTGCAGTGATCCATGAATAATTGAAAGGGGTGATTGGCTCCTTCCAGCCAGTGACGCCATTCCTCAAAGGCCAGTTTCATGTCCAGGAGATCCCGATCTCCGACGTTGTAATTCTGTTCTGCCGGGGACAGTTTCCTAGAAAAATAGGCACAGGGGTGACGGCGGCCGGTTACCAGGTCGCGCTGTATCAGGACACCTCCTACTCCTGCTTCTGAGGCATCCACTTCTACCTCGAACGGGTCTTCGGGTCGAGGTTGTTGTAGGATGGGAGCGGAGCAGAAGGCCTCCTTGAGTCGACGGAACGCCAGGTCGGCATCAGGGGTCCACTGGAATGGGCTGGAAGGTTTGCGGGTGAGTGCTGTGAATGGAGCTGCAATCCGGCTGAAATTTCGGATGAACCTTCGGTAGAAGTTGGAAAACCCCAGGAACCGTTGGAGTTCTTTCACCATCCGGGGGGGTAACCACTTCTGGATTGCGGTGACCTTGCTCTCGTCCATAGACACTGCACTTGGTCGGAGGATATAACCTAAAAACTGGACCTGAGATTGGTGAAACTCACACTTCTCTCCTTTAACAAATAGCTGATACTCCCGGAGACGCTGGAGAACCTGGCGGACGTGATCAACATGTTGAGAGAGAGAGGGAGAGTAGATTAGGATGTCGTCAATGTAGACCACCACAAACTTGTTAATCATGTCACGGAAGACCGTGTACATGAACGCCTGGAAGATAGAGGGGCTGTTAGCTAGTCCATACGGCATCACGAGATACTCATATTGACCAGTATGGGTAATGAAAGAGGTCTTCCACTCGTCCCCCTCTCAGACGCAGACGAGGTTATAGGCGCTACGAAGGTCCAACTTGGTAAAAACGGTCACCCTTCGTAGATGTTCCAGGGTAGAAGGGATGAGTGGGAGTGGTTCTCGGTGTTTGATGGTCACGGCATTCAGTGATCTATAGTCTATGCAGGGGCGTAGACCTCCATCCTTCTTCTTGACAAAGAAGAAACCAACTGTAGTTGGTGAGGTAGATGGGCGGATAATACCTTGCTTCAGTGCGTCCTTAATATACTCCTCCGTGGCAGCTTCTTCTGCCTGGGAAAGACACTTTGGAGACCAGGAGAGGAGTTCTCCTGATGCCCAGCTAATACGGGGGTCATGGTCCAGAGCCAAGGCAGCCCCAGGATAATGGGATCCTGTGAGCTGGGGAGGATTAGAAAGGTTAGTGTTTCCAAGTGCAAAACCCCGACGTGGAGGGAGACAGGACCGGAACAGAAAGTGATTTGGCTTTTCGGAACTGGCTCACCACTGATCCCCAGGACAGCTATGGGTTGGCTGAGAGGGTGGAGTGGTATATTCAGCCGCTGCACAAGGGAAAAGTCCAGGAAAGTGCCGACTGCACCAGAGTCTATTAATGCCTGGGTAGAATGCGTCTCCCCGTTTATTTTAAGGGTTATATATAAGGTAAACTTAGTTTGGGAAATGTATGGAGAAGTGGGGGAGCCTACCTTGGGTGTTAGCTCTGCTAACACCTGGTGTTCGGCCCCGCCCATGTGGGCGTGACAGTTGTTATAAGGGCTCCATAAGAAAACAAATTTATTTATGTGGATAGAAAACATGTGCATTCTATAAATGTGCAAGTTATTTGTGACAGCGGCTACCCTCTCAAGCGCTGGCTCCTCACCCCCCCATCAAACCCCCAGAGCACACAGTAACATCGCTGTAACGATGCTCGCGCTCGTGCGCGCACCGTTGTGGAGCGTGTGATCGGCTTCTGAAATGCAGATGGCGATGTTTGGACGCGTCAGGTGGCCGGTTGTTATACCACCCTCCAAAAGTGTGCCGAATTATTTGGAAGCCAGTTTCCGTGGGGGAAAAAATATAATTTTATAATAACTAAGTCGAAATTTCGACTTGAATTATATATTTTTTCCCACATTGGCGGAACTGGGCATCCATTCACATCTATCTCGGTTTCAGAAAAAATTCTCTTTTTACTTTTCCCCTCGGTTGCCATGATGACATGAGTTTTTCAGGTTTATATCAGATGCATAAATATGCATGAGGTGATTTGCATTGACCATATATGGTTGAATGGGGGCGTGTAGAGGGCGAAATATGCGGCAAATCCACGTACGTACAATCCCAGGTATTGTGCGATTTATATTATTGCTTGCAGGTGTGCGTGCGCACGTTTTTATAAATCTAACTTTTTCTTTGCATACGTCATTTTCATTTTTGATCGCCCATACACTTTTAGTATGAGTTCTATGTAAAGTTTTATAAACGAGACCCCAGCTCTTGCAGAAATCTTATGCCATTGATTTTATGCTCATTCACCATGAGACAACAATTTTATGGTCTGTTGGAAAAATAGGGTTAGCTATACTTTGATAAACTGATGAGTAACCTGATTGATTATGATAATACAAAAATATATCACAAAAGGTTGATAGCCAACAGCTGTATGTTAAGTTCAAAGTTCATAAGCTGTTGATAACTTGTCCTAGCTGGCAGGCCTGTGCAATCATCATGCACCCCACTGCTGTACTGAGGTCTTATTTTTGAAAAGGGTTTGTATTATATGATCATTAAAGGTAAAAATTCCAGGGTTTGTTAAATATAAATACACTGTCACACTGAGTTTGGGGGAAATAGTTAATTCAGTCTGTAAGCCAGTGCGATAAAGTTAATCATGGAAAAGGTGAGTCAGCATGGATGTGACGTAGCCCCGACTCTAAGCGAAGGCCATTAGCACATTAAACAGTGCTTGTGTCTGCGTAATACATGAGTTTGCTGCCCTATATGACTCATTTAATGCTCCTTTAATGGACTCACTCTTTCCTCTGACCTTATGAGAAGTGCAGTGCTAACAGACTTTGAGTCACCTGTCATCCTAATTATGTCAAAGGTTGGCTTTCCACAGGAAAAACATTAAAGACCTTGTTTTGAATGTGACACGTGAACATTTTTTTAAAGAACAACAAAAAGAGGCATTATATATCCCATGATGCAGTACTGCTGTTGACCATGTGAGGGAGACTGGAGACTTCTCAGTGGTGTGACGCTCCACGTCTTTTTTGGGGTGAGTAGTTGACAAAGATTCATAACATGCTGCTAGGGTACAAGGATAGGTGTGTGTCTTGTGACTGAAATCCTGTCCTGTGCTGCCTGGGAAGAAAAGCATTATATGTTGTGGATGAACGAGTCTCCTGATAACTGATGATTGGATCATTTGCGTAAGCTTTTCTGTCTTGTAGTCTGGATATCCAGCTAGAGGGAAGGAGACCCTTCAATGAGTGGTAATACATTCACATCAGTGCAATTCTGCCTCGGAGGACATCAGTCCACAGCCACTATAAGAAAAATCTAACAGGCATGTCTGTGAACATCTGTGGGATGTAACATCCCCAGTCAGTCAGTTTCTTCACGCTTCTTCCCTCTTCCCCCTCTGCAAGTCCCTTAACCCCCAGCTCCAGGGGTGCTGCACACTGGCTGACCCTGTACTGTGACCCACATGCTTGCACTCACCTGCATGTGTGTCATGGAGAGCAGGATGGGGTAGGTGAAAAGAGAATTGCTCCACAGGGAGTATACTTTTCTTTTGAGTGTTTGTGTTTGTACAGATATCCCTGCTTCTGCACGAGTGTCTGCCTCTCTCTTCACTCCCCAGACAGAGTCCCCAGTGTTTTGATCTTAGCATTTGTCTTTGACTTACATTCTCATTAAGTGTTTTGGCTCTGTGTAACTCCACATTTGGGTCCCCTATTCCCGATTTGTCCCTTGACATATACAAACAAAAATATATCTGTTATCTTACTTGTCAAAATTTCCACATTGGTGCACCACTAATATTATGATCATTACTGAAATAAACTTTGCAGAATAGCAAAGGAACACTGCTGGTAAGTTACATTTATGGATATAATATGATCATTTAAATTATAACAACATGTTTGTTATTTGCATTTTTAGCAACAGTTTTCAGGATAGACAAAGTTGCCCCTCATCCCAACTGTAATAGACTATTCTACTTTGAGACTTTGTGCTACACAGGTATCTTTTAAAATTGGAGTTTACCAGTTGTTTTACTGCCAAGCGAACTAGCACAAAGTAGCCAAACAAAAGTAAATGGCCTGAAGATACAAGACTAACATTACATCTCCCATGTCTTTGATACTATCCCAGTGGAGTGGTAGACAAATTGTGAACAGATGTGGAGAGAACACAATTAAAAGAACATATGCAAAAATTCAAAACTAATCTTAGCATCAGGGGATGAGTAAGGCATCAGTGATGGTAGGCCTTCTTCAGTGTGACTGATCACCAAAGAAATACCCCAAACTGATGAATTTCACCAACAGCACCCCCACCTTGATCGATAAGTTTCTGGCACCTCATGCTTTGATTAGCATATCATTGATGTTCCATCATTTTGATTTCCCTCGTTTCCCTTTAAGCTCTGAGACATAGCTCAAATGGTCAACTTAGGGGGCCCCCTACCCATGTCAGCCTAGAGCCCCCAGGAAAGTTAGTCTGCCCCTGCACATAGTACTATAAATCAAGATTGCAATTCAAAAACAATGCATTGTACAGTTCATCAGCTAATTAACCACAACTGATAGCTGTCACTTGAAAGCAGAAAGAAGTTTGAGTCAGATATTGCTGTCGCTAAGCTTCTTCTTTGAAAACAGTATTCATGTTTGTGCTGGTTTGCATTCATGATGGTCGTTGTTGGATATTATATTGCTACTTTTTAACAACTTAACATTGATAGCTTGATAACATAGTTAGACAAAGCTCTGATTATATCCAAACATTTAGATTAGCTGTTGGTAACCTCCCGAGTTATTGGGATATAGTGAACTGGGAGATAAACCTCAAACTAACCGTGCACCATTGGAACACACCATAAGCCACATAAACCACGTAAGTCTGTATTCACAAACAATAATCCATGTAAGTCCATTTAAAACATTCAACCATTTACTAACTCCTGTGTAAACACAGGTTTCTACTTGCAGTTCTAAGGGTGTCTCATTACATTGTTTTAGTTTTACAGTATTTTGTAAAGTGGTTTCAGAGGAAATTTATTTTTCACAACCCTGAAATATTAGATTTTTGGAGATTTTGTGTTTTTCATTGGATAGAGATGATATATAGAATAATGATACTTTATTGATCCACAGGCGAGCAGTCATCAAATTCTTTTTTCCTCTTTCACATTTTGCTATATATGAGACACATACCTGTATAGGTGAGAGCAAGCCTGGGGGCCACAATGCAGGGGCAGCCAGCGTGCAGCACTGCAGAGCAGTTAGGGGTTAGGGGCCACACACCACAGGACAAGATGGCAACAGGTGGCTGACAAATGGCATTGCAGCTGCTGTAAGCTCTCAGTTTTGACCTACATCTGAGCGTTCATTAAAGATGGGGTGGTGTGGTGCTTCAGTGGGTAGCTATATTGCCTCACATCTCCAAGTTCGTGAGTGTGGAGCTTGCATGTTCTTTCTGTGTTACCTGGATTTCTTCAGATACTCTGATGCCCATCTGCATTCCAGTTCATTTAGGCTGATTGGTGTCTCTGAGTTGTCCATAGTGAATGACAATGTGTACTTTTGTGAGCCTGACTATGATAAGCAGTTAGTAGATGAATGGATTAAAACAATGGCTCTTCACCTCACTTAAAACCCTAAGGGAGACACAACTCAAATCATTAATTGCATCCCCCCCACAAAAACTACACAAAAGGATAATTAACTTTTGTGCATCCAAGACTTTGACGGCAACCTCATGTGGTCAGGGCTGGAAACAGCAGACTAGGTTGGTCAAAGATCCTCTTAGGGTTACTGGGTCTGAAATAACTTCAAACCACCAAGTTTTCTGCAGCCCCTGAGTCTGACCTGTTCATTTACTTGACTCCAAGTGGAGGATGATACAGTTTTTTGTAAGTTTTAGATGAGCTGGGATGCACTGCAATCTTTAAAACAACCAAACCTGCAAGAACAAAACAAAGTCCAATGGCCTATAGTTTGTTCTTGGTTATTCCGTGTAAAAAACAATACACCTTTGCTGACCTAGATACCCTACTGGATTACCATCATATCATCTTTATATCCAGGGGCTCCGGATTCCACCTGCATTCCAAAGACATGCAGTTAGGCTAATTGGCATCTCTCAGATGCCTGTAGCGTGAGTGTGTGTGTGTGTGTGTGTGTGTGTGGGAGGGGGTGGGTAGATTGGTGGGCATGCTTTATATGCTAGTGTCTGCAGCCAGGGGTGCCGTAACGGGGGTGGGTGGGGAGAGGCATTAGGAAGATTCAGGAGCCCTTAAAATTTTGAACTTAACTGGATTGGTACAGTTTGCCGGCCCAATATACAGTAACTACTTAAATGTTACAGCATTATGTAATCAAATTACAAAACTCTAATCTGTTACAGTTACTGAGACAAAATATGTAATTAAATTACAGTTACTGATCAAAATGCTGGTGATTACAAAGAGGTTGCAAAAATATAAGAAGTAAAAATATAAGCGGTAAAAATGTAGAATATTCATTTTGCTGCTTTGCATCTTTTTGCCACATAGAAATGCCGCCTTTTGGCATATTTACAAATATGCTTTCCGGGTCAGCAAAGCAGTTGGGATTCTGCAGCTTTATTGCCCAGTTTAAAACATTTGTTAGAAAAGTAATCAAACGGTAATCAAATTACTTTGACGAAGTAATCAAAATAGTTACATTACTTATTCCATTTATAAAAGGGTTAACTAGTAATCTGCAACCTATTTCACTTGAAAAATAACCTTCCCAACATACGTTATCATTGGGCCCAAAACGTTTAGCAGCACTCCCTACGGCGGCAGCAGGAATTTTTTTATCTGACGTATTAGAAAAACCAGTTAAGTAAAACTTTCTTCCTTCCTTAAGAATTTAAATACAATTATCTGAACACAAGTACAGACACAGGGCTGAATACTTGGCCCTCACTGACACCCCTTTTTGCATGCGTAAACTAATGTATGATGTCATCAGTGCATTAGTGTGTTAACACATGTATTATGTCTGCATTTGTGATCATTTTGTTTGCGCAGGTGAGCCCCCCCACCCTACCCCGACCCTTTTGTCTGTCAGGCATTTCATTGGCCTGAAGAGACTGGTCAGCTTAGGCAAAATTTCCTATAATTGTGAGGTGCCACTGGGCTACATAGCTGCATATAACATTAATGTTAACTAGCGAGTAGTCAGAAGATCACAGCTAACTACCTGGTTAGCAGAAGATGCTGCTTCTGTGTCTCCTAATTAAGGAACATATTTAGTTATTTAGTTAGTTAGTGTAGTGACTTTTTGTAATCAACAGGGGACCCAACATAGGTGTGAGGTTTGAGTGGTGGTGAACACGGCTGCTGTTCATAGGCCATCCCCATCACATATGTATAAACATAAAGCACAACTGCCCCCTTATGGTCAGATAAATTATTTTGGAGAGGGTTTCCTCAGTACCTGTGTTGTCTCAGATCCCTCCTATTACACAGGAGCTGTAATACATATTTGTACTGTATGTACAGGACCGGTTTAGTATGAAACGAAGGCAAAGCTGCTTGTAAGTACCACCTTTTTACTTTCAACTTTCAAGCACATCAAGAAAAACCAGTTATAGATTCAATTTTACAATTCGGAAACATGGTACAGCAGCCTCCAAGTGAAACATACTGTACGTCTTGCAGGAGTCAGTCACTTATATCCTTCTGAATGAAAAGACCAGGACAATTACACTGGTTTTGTGTTTGGGGGGCAGGCAGTGAGGAGGTCTCCCATACTGCTGTGCAGCCACAGGTTTTAATAGGAGCAGGAAATGACATCACATACAGGGAAGGAGAGCCGAATCCCGCCCACAGGTCCTACCATTATAAGGCTATAAATGAATTATATCCAGCAGGTTTTATGAGGGCAAATGTGTTGAATAAAGGATAAACAACAGTGACATTTAGAGCTGAAGAGCATTTTGTGGAAGAGGGCCCTGTTTCCACTGAGACTGTGATGGACCTTATGTTAAGAGTCATTCCAGGCCAATCCATTCCAGGCCAAATGTCAAACCCAGAACTGTTCTTGTTATTGTGTTATTTGTTGCTACCAGCAGTCACTGGCAACGAAGGGAAATATATACATAGTTTAAAAAACTGTAGGTCGTAGAATGACCCCCACCCCCCCCGGCCAGCACACATTTTCAGTTGCCCCCAGGTGGCAGTAAGGTCTAAGTTCCACAAAGAAACAAGTTAATCCACTTGAGGACATGGGGGTAAAGCCAAGGCAGGTGTCCTGGGCCCCTACTGCTGGCTCCCTGGCACAGTGAGGTTGACCAGGTGTAACACGGGGAGGGGGTGTGCCTCTGTGTTGAACACCCAGCTATCCAATGGCAGAAGATCGTCGCTGGAGAAAAGCAGGTAGAGGTACCTGGGAGAGATGTGGGACAGTAAGGTATGAACACTGATTGTCAGGTGGTTCAAACTAGAGGCAAGAGCAGGACCTTTCGACTGCTCTCACCAGATATTTGACCACTCCCTCCTGCTTATCCTGCAAATTATTTTAATGGGTGCATACTTATGCACCAGCCAGCTATATGCTGTTTTTCAATCAATTCATCAGTATGGTAATTTTTAAGGAGGGTGTTTTGTGACAGTATTCAATAAATAAATATAGCATTCAAATAACTATAATTCAAGTGGTCATATAAATGATTATTTATAAACATGTAATTTAAACGATTACCAGCAACCATTACAAAGTCACCCAACAAACTCAGTGGGTGGGGTCTAAAAACTAACATTTAATTGGGTGTATTGCAACCAGTCACAACAGATCAATCTTGTCTAGTCCATTGAATTTTCATTTATAACTGCAATTTAAATGATTATTTAAACAATCATTTAAATTACATATTTATAAAAAATCATTTACTTGACATTTTAAATTCTAATTTATATAATCATTTAAATGGCATATTTATTTATTGAATATTGACACAAAACATCCTCCATATAATTTTTAGTTGAAGAAGATATGGAATTTGAAGTAAGTTTTAATGGAAACAATAATCCACTAAATCGAACATTAGTGGAAAAACATTTGTGCTATTTTAATTAAATTCAGGTTTTGAATTTAAGTAGGTCTATAAACATGACTTGCTCTTTAAAACAAATGAAAATAAACAATAGGCTGATTGCATAATTACAACATTATAATTACAGCAAATTACATCAATTGGGAGCACCTTTTAATAAACGCATGCTTTCCAGTGGCAAAATATTATTTTTTTTTTATTAGAATGCAAAAAGTGAATATGATTAACTGATTAAGGATAGAGGCATATCCATCTCTTCACCAATATGTGTCCATACACTGGACGCTCTCTCCAACATAGCACTAGTTTCTGGAATGCACAGAATTTTCACTGGAGTTTTACTGACTATGTAAACACAGGTAGATTCCTTGACGTTTCGCCCCTTTGAACCCGGAACGTCCCCTGGTGGTGGAGCAGCGACAGGGACATCTCCCAGTCGCCCCCTGCAGCCTGCCCTTGGGCTAGGTGGTGCCCCAGCATGTATCCCTCCTCTTCAGCCACAGCCAGAAGCTACTCTTCTCTGCCTCCTCTGCCAGGTCTTTGGTTGCTTTCCGAAGACTTGCCCCACACAAGCCCAAATCTCTCAGGAGATGGACCGCTGATGTTCCCACAAAACCACGGCAGCCAACCTCTACCGGGTAAATAGTGGTTCTCCATCCCGCCTCCCTGCACTCTCCCACAAGGTCTGAGTATTTCAGTCTCTTCCGCTCCCATACGGCCTCCACACCTGCTTCCCACGGGATGGTTAGCTGAATGAGCAGAACCGTCTTAGTACTGCTGGACCACAGCACAATGTCTGGGCGCAGGCTTGTGCTAGTGATCTCAGCAGGGAACTGAAGCTTCCTGCCCAGGTTGACTCTCATATTACAGTCCTGGGTCACTAGAGGTGATGTCCGTGGAGCCCTCCGTGGCTTGCGGAGCAGCATTTGCACTGCCCTCCCCTTCTTGAACGAACCAGATGTGCCGGTCCGCTGGAGATGTGGTGGAGACTTGTGCTCCTGGTGTTACAAAGAGGGCAGCATTCCTCCTTGCCCAGCCACAGTTCTAGATTCCGTGGGCAGGGGAGAGAGTCGTACGTGGCTCTTACAAAAAAAGCTAAGCCTTGCCTGCGGGATCTTCCAGAGGTCTGCCACGCTGGTGGTTTTACCGATCACACTCTCCCATGTCGTCCAGTCCCCCTGGCGCCCCTGAGCAACGGCCTTGATCTTGAGCTCCCTTCCTCTCTTTCCTGGTTGCCTTTGACCAGAACTTTGGGGCTTCTCCGTACCGAAGGCCAGCTCTTCCTGCTTGCCTACGTTTCTTTCAAAGAGACCAGTCTCCGACAGACATCGCGGCAGACCCAGCCATTTCCGGATAAACGTGTTGGCTTTCCCGTCCAACTTCCTTACTGTGGATACTGGGATCTCGCATAGCTTCAGTGGCCACATTATCCTGTGGTAGAGTGTGGCATGGTAACACCAGGCCTTGACTTTTCCTGGGAGCTGGCATTGGTCGATCCTTAAGAGGCCATCTGTTAGCTGTTTCATCACGGCTTTTCCTGCTTGCTTGTCTGAGAGCTCTGCTGTACGGAAGCCCCGAAGGGCAAAACACACCAACAAATTCGAAAACATGCCTGCAAAAGTGAAAACACACCAGAAAATATGAAAACACGCCAGCAAATTTGAAAACACGCCAACAAATGCAAAAACACGCCAGCAAACTCGAAAACACGACAGCAAAAATGAAAACACAACAGCAAATTAGAAAACATACCAGCAAATTTGAAAACACGACAGCAAAAGCAAAAACATGCCAGCAAATTCGAAAATATGACAGCAAAAATGAAAATACAACAGGAAATTAGAAAACACGGCAGCAAATTCGAAAACACGCCAGCAGATTAGAAAACACGTCAGCAAATTAGAAAACACAACAGCAAATTAGAAAACATGCCAGCAAATTCGAAAACACACCAGCAAAAGTGAAAACACTACAACATTAGCGGCACTGAAAATGGAAAGGATATGTACCCACTGATCATCACGTGCTTGTTACAAGGGTAATACATGAAGAAAGGGAAAATGTGAGCTCCATGAAGTTGCCCCCCCTACAATCGGCACAAATAAAAATTCCATCGTATTTGGTTAGTGCTACGTTTGTGCCCATTTGTGGTATCTTTCATAGTTTTTGAGATATTAAAGGTCAAAAGTACAACCAGCCCCCCTACAAAGGCGTTCGGACATGAAACTGGGCTCGTTCGTTAGTGCTGCATTTGTGCTGCAAAAAATAAGATGTGCTGCTTTGTTTTAAAGATAATAGCTATAATAGCTGCATCCAGCTCCCCTGCAACGGTATATGGATATGAAACCGACCAGTTCATTAATCCAAATTCAAATTTTATTTGTCACATGCATCATCATACATACATCATACATCATACAACCTGCAGTGAAATGCGTATTGCAACTGCTCCAATTAAATATTGCTAAAAAAACTGTATAAAAAGAAATGAAAGAGATTAGATATAGTACTATCTATAGTACATACAGGGATGTACAAAATATATATCTGCTATGTACCTTTATTGCACTATAGAACAACATTGAACAAGGAATTTACAGAACGATGGGGTTTCATAGGAGTATGCGGGGCATAATATAATATATAATATAATATAGCCTACGGTATTATGCATTGGGGGGAAAGGAGTGATGATGTAACTCCGTCACCGTCACTCTCTCGCATCGTTAGTGCTGCTTTTGTGCTGCTCTTATTTCCTAGATATTACAATATTAATATCCAGACAGTGATGTCATAGCCCTGGCGACTGTGTTTGGATGTGACACCGGGCTCATTTGTTAGTGCTGCGTTTGAGCTGCAGAAATCACTGTTCTATCTTTCATAATTTTTGTGATGTTAATGGGTATTTACATAGGGCGGCAAACAATCACCAGCCCCCCCCATTAACAGCGTTATTTGGGCTCGCTCGTAAGTGGTATGTGTCCATTTGTGCTGCAGTAACTACTGTTGTCTTTTATATACAACTGTGGATTATTATATTTAGAGCAATTTTAAACATTGTGACCGACAAATTAGGCTTTATGAAGCAATTGCTGTAATTTCCAAAAATTTGTTTGATCAGTGCGGCATGGATAAAGCTTTATTTGTAGAAGTATATGCTTTTTTCCACTTATATTTCTTTACATGTCTCTGTATGTACGATATGCAATACCTACGATTTTGCTCACTACATCCATTACTTTGTTTTACATTAAAATTGAAAATGTTTCCTTACTGAGAAGTCTGTGGTTTATTTTATGTAAGTTAAATGTATTAAATGTAAAAACCAGTGTCACACCAAATGTAGTAACTGACCAAATATATCTCAAAGTAAACAAATCACCATGATAATTATGTTGCACTTGCTACATGTAAGAAACATGAATGTGTGAAAAAATGTGTTCAATAACTGTTCCTAATATTTAATGATTTTATAAGCAATGATGACTGAAATATAGTCGACCGAGACGTTCCTATGTATTTGTCTTCTTGTCATCGCTGACAACATACACATATTGTTTTACAGATGCCTAGGGTACCAAAGGTTCCAAAAGAAGGGGTTGTTAAAATAATTTTAGACAAAAGGTCTCAAATTGTGAAGGATTTGTGTAAAATTTGTAAAATTGCTATACCATCAAACTCAGTGTGGAGAGAGCTTAGCCAAAACCTGAATAGTGTTGTGTCCTCCAAGGCTCTTTACACATTCGTGAAAAGAAATCAACATAATTTGTGGCAGCACCTTGGTTTGGAAAGTGTATGCATGAAAAAGGAACCTGATCAGAAAGCCCTGCATGAAACACAGACCAGCTCCAGCTCAGCGACACAAATGAGCACAAACGCAGCACTAACGAATGAGCCCAGTTTCACGTCCGAATGCCTTTGTAGGGGGGCTGGGTTACGTAATCGTCTGGAAACAATAATAGGTATTATCTTTAAAACAAAAGCAACACAAATCTTAAGTTTTGCACCACAAATGGGCACAAACGTAGCACTAACTAAATACGATGGAATTTTTATTTGTGCCAATTGTAGGGGGGGCAACTTCACGGAGCTTACATTTTCCCTTTCTTCATGTATTACCCCTGTAAGATGCTGGGATGCTGATTGACAGGCTCCCTGATCAATCAGTAACAAGTACATGATGATCAGTGGGTACATACCCTTTCCGTTTTCAGTGCCGCTAATGTTGTAGTGTTTTCGCTTTTGCTGGCATGTTGTCTAATTTGCTGTTGTGTTTTCAAATTTGCTGGCGTGTTTTCTAATTTGCTGGCGTGTTTTCTAATTTGCTGGCGTGTCTTCACATTTCCTGGTGTGTTTTCGCTTTTGCAGGCATTTTCGAATTTGTTGGTGTTTTTTGCCCTTCAGGGCTTCCGTACTGCTGTATAATGCCTCCCCAGACTTTTCATGGGCTGGTCAGCAAGCAAGGGGATCTTCTCCCGCAAAGATGGTGTGATCGCTTCTTACCCCCTTCCTGAGAGAGAGGCTTCGGGATTTGACAGATTTGATTTTCATTCTTGCCCAGGACATCAGCTCGTCCACTCTCTTCAGCAGCCTTGAAGTGCATGGTGCTGTTGGTAAAAGGTTGGTGATGTCATCCATAAAGGCTCTCAGGGGAGGATGTTTCTGGCCTGATGGCAGTCTGATTCCTCCCACCATCTACCTTGCCCCGATGAGAATTAACTCAAGCGCAGCCACAAAGAGGATGGGGGATACTGAGCACCCCATTGCAATGCCTACTTCCAGCTGCTGCCACCCAGTTGTAAAATCCTGTAGGGAGAAGGCCAATTGCAGGTCGCTGAAGTAGCTTTTAATGATGGTCCTTATGCTGTCTGGCATATGGAAAAACTGAATGGCGTTGTCAATGAGCTGGTGGGGCACCGAGCCATATGCATTCGCTACGTCAAGCCACACAGCATGCAGGTCAGCTCTTTCACGCTTGGCCCGTTGGACTTGCTCCCAGATTACCGAGGACTGCTCCACGCACCCTGGGTAGCCAGGGACGCCTGCCTTCTGGCAGCTGGTGTTGACGTATCCATTCTCACGCAGGTAGTTGGTCATTCTGTGTGCTAAGATGGAGAAGAAGATCTTTCCTTCAACGTTCAGCAAAGCAATGCTCCAGAAGTGGCCAATGACTCTTGAGTCCTTCTCCTTGGGGACGAAGACTGCAAGGGCTCTCTGTCACGCCTCTGGGATAGTCAACTTTTTCCATACTGTTCGCATTAGGCTCCACAACTGTTTCAACACTGCCGGGCACTTATTGAACAACTTGTAGGATACCCCATTGGGACCAGGGGCTGATGCGGATCTAGCCTTTCTCACGGCCTCTTGGACCTCACTGAGCTTCGGGGGGAGGATGTTGAACTTGCACGTCGGTGGATCTGGACGAGGCAGGTAGCCTGGTGGGCCTAAAGGCTCATTTCTCGCTGGGTTACTATACTGCCTCCTGATGTACTCCTCTAGCTCCTCTCTAGAGACCTCCAATCTCCCCAACTTTGGCTCATCCAGCAGCTGCCTGGCAAACCTGGAGGGGTTCTTGAAGAAGTTGGCTCGCTCCTTCTCTTTCCTCTTTTGCCTCCTTCGGATGCACTCTGCCCTCCCCAGGTGGGCTAGCCTCTGTCTGATTTCATTCCAGAGGCCTTCTAGACCCTCTCTCTCAGCCTGGTTTGCTTTCCTCCAGCGCTTGCAGAGCTGCCGGATTAGCAGCTCAATTTCTCTCTCTCGTCTCCCCTTCTTCCTTGGCGTGGTGGACTTCTTGCTGGTGATTACTCCAAACCCGTCTTTGCATTCATGGTAGAGAATGTCTCCAAACATATTGACCCTGGACTCCACGCTACTCTGCAGGGACCGTAGAACTTGGCTGAGGTCCAAGTCCAATTTCTGCCATACTGCTGACTCATTGGATTTTGGCCACTTAAGCTTGTTCCTTCTGGCTGGAGCCTTCTCCTCAGTGCCTCTTAGCTTAGCCTTTTCGGGGGGGTAATGTGGGTCTTCCTGGTGCCCGCAGTGCTGGCCTTCCTCTTCCTCTGGGCCTTCCTCCACCTCTACCTGGCTTTCCCCAGCAATGGTGGGACCGACGGCGCTGTGGTTTTCTCCTTGGCTCCCTCTTGTCTGATCCACCGTAGCAGTGCAAGGTTGCTGTGGGGTGTTCCCTCCACACTTCATTCTCCCCTGGTGGATTCGGAGGCATCTTTCTGTGGTCACCTTTTCCCATCTACACCCACATACCCGTAGGGTCTTCTCGTTTTCCTTGTCCGTTCCTGTTGTTGCCATGTTGTCTGTCCATTTAGGCCCATCTTTCACCCCACCTCTCAGAGGGCCTGCGGGCTGTCTTCTATTTACTTTCTTTGTGGTGAGTGTGGTCAAGCAGAGACTACTGGGTTGGGTTACCAGCCGCCCACTCCCTGTGCGGTCTTTCCCGCTGCCAACCAGTGTTTCCTGTCTGTCCTCCAGTCTTCCCTGGACTCCAATTGCGCTGTTCGCAGTAGTCACTGGGTTACCAGAAACAGTATGTAAACACAGGTAGATCTTCGCCTGTTGAGGCATTGCTGCCTGACGCACCTCCTCCGGTGCCTACAGGCTGGCTTGCTGCAGGGTCATCAGCCGGGTACCACCATTCCTTGACGCTTCGCCCCTTTGAACCCAGAACGTCTCCTTGTGGCGGGGCAGTGACAGGGACGTCTCCCAGTCTCCCCCTGCCACCTGCCCTTGGGCTAGATGGTGCCCCAGCGTGTATCCCTCTTCTTCAGCCACAGCCAGAAGCTATAATAACAATAATTTGTTATCCCATATTTATTCTGAACCCCAATTCTGTCCTCAACTTCATGAATATTTCCTGCACCCGCAACTTTTCTGTTGGCTCTTGTAGGTCCCGCAAGATACTGCTCTTGTTGCGCAGTTCTAATTCAAACAGCAGGGGGCAGTACAAGCCATGCTCTGCACAGTCCGCGTGTCCTGTTTTCTGTTCTGCTGAAAACTCTACTTCCTGATTAGAGTCCTGTGGTCTTGTGTTGTACAATAATGTGACATCTGTTATGTAACTGCTACTAAATGTAAACATTTAATGCAATTATGAGATGACAGAGAAAATAAAAAATTAGAAATTAAAATAGTGGATCAAAATTACAGCTTGAGACAGCATACCTAGATGAGGTAGAGAAGCTGTCTCTGTGGTGCCAACCTAAAAACTTTGACCTGAATGTCTCTACGACCAAGGAGATGGTCTTGGATTTCAGGAAGGAGCAGGATCTTTGAAATCTCAAGATTTTCAGGACTCTGGTGGAGAGGGTCAGCAACTACTGGTACCTTGGAGTACATATCTCTGAGGACCTGACATGGACAACCCACATGTCCACCCCAGCGCAGAAAGCTAGGCAGCAAGTGTATCACCTGAGGTAGCTAAAGAAATTCAGAATATCCTCTGCACTGCAAAAAACCTTCTACAGCCCTACTGCGGGATCTGTGCTTCTCAGGGAGCTTCACTGCCTGATATGGCAGCTGTAGCTCCAGGGACTGCAGAGACCTACAGAGGGCGATACGGAGTGCCGAGCGAATCACAAAGACATAACTGCCCGCCCTGTAGAGGGCAATATGGTGTGCTGAGAGAATCACCAGATAGAACTGCCCGCCCTGCAGAGGGCGATATGGTGTGCTGAGAGAATCACCAGCACAGAACTGACTGCCCTGCAGAACATTTACATCCAGTGATGTAGGTCAAGGGCATTAAGTATTACCAGAGACACCTGTGCCATAAACTGTTCCAGGGGCTGCAGAAAGGCAGGTGCCCCTGAAGCCTTATGGGCAGGACTGAGAGGCTGAGGAGAGGCTTCTACCCCCAGGCCATTAGGATCTGTGACACCACCAGTTAAAAACTAAAATAAGCTATAACTGCAGCCTGCACTTTAAACATTTTCTTTAACTTCTATCTTTTACATATTTGTATATTTCTATCGTTGCTCACAGAATGTCTTGGGACATTTGCTCAATTCAGTAAAAATATTGCGAAGTTATTGGTTTTATAACAAAAATCATTACTTTATATACATATAAAGTAGTAATGGCCTCCTCTCGTTTGTAAATTTCTTATGTTCTTTATTTATATTTATATATATATATACACACACACACACACACAACCAGTAGTTATAAGTGAAACCTTTATTTTAGGCAGTGCTTCTTAATTAGTACTATCTTTGTAACACGAACACCAAGCACTATTTGTGTTCAGTTTCCCTTTGTGAGCCAATGATTAAATTGCAATCAACAGAATTGAGTCAGTCAATAAAATTCTGGTACTAAATGAAGAAAATGTCTGTGTGGAAGATATGTGTAGATATGTTAAACTTTGCTTGTCAAAGGACTTTTGTTATGCAACCAGTGAGTTTGCAACATTTTTATAGAATTAAGCATTCCAAGAGTCCCAAAACTCTGTCTCTAGCAAGCAAGGGCTATATCCTCTCTGCTGTAAACCGTACTCTGTAGAGGCTGGCATATCTGAGAGCAGGAGGGACACTGAAGCAGACACACAGTGTAAGATTTACACAGTGGGAGAAGGACAGATAGGCACAATCTGATATTGAGAGTGTAAGACTGAGGGACTAAAAACTTGCTTCAGAGTCTCTGCCAGAAAGAAGCTCTGCTGCACGTCGTCATAGGCAGGGCTGGAGGAATACACATCCTTGACTCCGGAAAACCCGCCACTGACCCGACAGTGCTTATTGATGGCCTGAAAGAAAGGTGAGAGGCAAGTGTGAGTGAGGCAGCTAAAAGGTTATATCACATGAGCCATGAGGCCAGGGTGAGTGAGGAAGCTACATGGGTCTACATTGGTACATTACATTTGGCATGAGACCAGGATGAATGAGACAGCTACAGGGGTGCATCACAGGTGACATGAGGGCAAGGTGAGCGAGGCAGCTACATGGGTACATCACAGGTGACATGAGGCCAAGGTGAGCAAGGCATCTAAATGGGTACATTACATTTGGCATGAGACCGGGGTGAGTGAGGCAGCTATAGGGGTATATCACAGGTGACATGAGGCCTAGGTGAGTGAAGCAGCCACATAAGATAAGTCAAGATACAATAAGATAAGATGAGATAAGATAAGATAAGATTAGATAATCCTTTAATAGTCCCACAAGTGAGAAATTTGCATTGTCATGGCAGAAAGTGGACAGTACAAGAATAGAGCAGCAAAAATGAAAAACAATAGGATTAAAACTATATATGCCCAAGTGTAAATATATAAATATAAATATATGTACAACACTGTGGAATTGCACTCAAGATATATTGCACATCAGAAAAACACCCTGGTTTATTGGATGTGTGTGTTTTGTTAGTCTATGTGTGAGTGGTCTGCACATGGGTACATCACTGGGTGAATAACTGGAAAAGTAATGGAAGCTATAATCCAAGTGAAAATGGTAGATTACCTGGATACAAATAACATTCTGAGGGATAGCCAACATGGATTTAGGAGAAGTAGATCTTGTTTAACTAATCTACTTGAGTTCTTTGAGGAAGCAACAAGAGAAATTGATCACAAAAAGGCCTACTGATCTTAGATTTCCAGAAGGCCTTTGATGTTGTCCCCCACAAATGGCTCTTGCTTAAGCTCAAAGCTGCAGGCGTTTTAGGAACTGTAGCAGCTTGGATCGAAAACTGGTTGACAGACAGGAAACAATGGGTAGTTATTCGAGGCACAATGTCACAGTGCACCTGTGTTCATAGTGGGGTACCGCAGGGTTAAATTTTAGGACCACTACTGTTCCTAATTTACATTAATGATACTGACACCAATACATACTGTAAACTGGTTAAATTTGCAGACGACACCGAGGTGGGTGGTGTAGCAGATACTAAACTAGCAGCACAGAGGCTACAACAGGATCTTGATTTAATTAGCGACTGGGCT
>JAODLD010000040.1:1116587-1127754 GCA_026781065.1 Mormyrops boulengeri | reverse complement strand
ATATATATATATTAACCACCTTATCTCTCGATGTCTGGCACCAACCACCAAAGCAAATTCCTTGTATGTGTGAACGTGCTTGGCAATAAAATCTATCTATTCTGACTTCTGTTCTACATGGCTACATCACAGGTGACATGAGGCTGGGCTGAGTAAGGCAGCTACATGGATCTACATGGGTACATTACTGGTGGCGTGAAGCCGACGTGAGCGAGGCAGCTTCATTGATCTACATGGGCACATCACTGGTGGCATGAGGCTGAGGTGAGTGAGACAGCTACATGGGTACATCACAGGTGGTATGAGAACAAGGTGAGTGAGGCAGCTACATAGGTACATCACAGGAGGCATGAGGCCGAGGTGAGCGTGGCAGCTACATGGGTACACAGGGGTACAGATGGTGGGGGGGACACATCCCAGTAATATAAGGACCCCGAACCCCCCACTTTTGAGGGGAAAAAAAATAACAAAACCTTGATTAGTAGCATCCCTAAATTTGGTTCGACACTGTGATGTTTGAACTCATCAAACTGTGTTGACCATCACAAACTACTCATGGCATGTGTGCTGCAAGTAGGAGTGAAGCAGATACATGGGTACATCACAGGAAGAATGATTTATTAAAATAATAACAATAATAATAGTAATAATAATAACAGTAACAACAACAACTGGGGGTATTCCATGAAAGTAGCTAAAGAAAGCCAGACTTTCCTGAAAAAGCAGACTCAAACTAGCGTCATCTCTAAATGTAGCCTCATGTCATTCCACGCATGCAGTTCAGCTTTAACTAATCAAGGCTCATACAAGACAGACTTGCATAGTCTCACTTAGTGCGCACACCTGAGATACTTAAGAAGCCCAAATGAATGGATCTGTGTGAAATGTTCTGCATAAATAACCGTATCTTGTCTTAGCTTTTTACTAATACACTTTCAAAGTAGACTGACTAAACAAAATATAAAAATATCTTCCTGTTTATATTATTTTAACTGATTTATTTTCAGTTTCAGTCATTGTATTTCATGTTTGACCTTTGTAATATGGGTACACATATTTAAATTATTTTGAAGTTATTTGGAATGCTGAGTTTTTAGGCTTTATTGTATTTATTACATGACATGAGTAGTGAGAGCGTGGAATTTCGTCCGACGGAATGATTTTTTGGGAATCTGTTCCCACACATCGGGTGTTCTTTGAGACAACTCTTAACTAAGTGAGACAGTTAATCTGGTCCGGAGCAAACTTGTTCACTCACCTAAGTTACCATGGTAGCTCAGACACATTGATGGAAAGGAACTCCTACTTAAATGAGCCAAATAAATGAGCCACTTAAATTTGTCGAAATAAGTCAGACTTTCCCTTAATCCTGCATCGTGGAACACCCCACTGACGATGCTATTGAAGTTACACCCCACTGTTGTAACTATTTCATAGACAAGTTTGCTCGCTCCACTCCATGCATGCACACACCTGCCCTGCACCTACCTCTGCGGCCTCCCAACCCCACTCGCGGTACTTGGGGTCATGGGTGAACCTCCACATGTACCAGTAGGTCTCAATGACTTCAGGCCTCAGTATGTAATACTTCTCATTCTGGCGGACGGCTACAGCTTCTAGGCCACTGTCAAACTTGAAAGCTTCTGGCCCGAGCTTCAGCACTGATGTGGAGAGAAGGAGAGTGCACTGTGATGTTTGTTCATCATTAATCAATCATGACAATTCATGTATTTCATGCAGGAACTATATTAGTTCATGATTTGCTCTTGGATTATAACTGAGTAACTAAGTTAGTTGTACCCCCTCAATTAAAGTATTGCCACCTGGTTCTTGGCTTTCTGCTCTCACCCGTACGGTCATATGATTCATGGCACGTGTGGGCGATTTCGGCCCCCAGCTGCAGATAGTGTCCAGCCTTGTCATTTGGTGAGCCATCAGCTCCCAGGGCAAACATGCCCCCAGCGAAGCAGGTCAGGTGACCCATCTTGCGCTCCAGGTGTCCGTTCTTCCATTCTCCGATGAAGGTCAAGCCGCCACTGGACTTGCGAATCAAGTGCCGCTCTATAGCCTAAAGACATGTGGGTGTACTTCATAAAGCTTCATACATTTATACATGGTATTATTGGAGGGTGAGCTTCTGGCTTGTTATGGATGGATGGATGGATGGATGGATGATACTAGCAGGAGTGAGGATCTGTTAGGGCCGCATACTCTAGATTAAAGAGTTAAGGGCTCACCTCAATGGCATCGTCATAGGTCTTCCTGGCCTCCGTGTCGGTTCTGTCAGACATGAGCCAGGCTTTTAGGAGGTATTCATAGAAACTGTCCCCTAGCCCTCCCACAGAGGTGTGGTCTGGGGGCAGAAACACTCATCAGTTAGCAGGTTGAGGTTTCCTTCTGTTCTGGACAGACCAATATCAATCACGTGATACATGCAATTATCCAGAAAAGCACTGAGGTAGACCACAGGAAAACATCTCCCTGTCACTGTAAAAGCAGAGAAAAAAGCACTGCAGGAGAGTGCTCATTCAGTCAGATGATCTGTTTTGGGGACAAGTTAAGGAGAAGACTCACATTTTAAAGGAAAGGGGAACACGGCACTGTTCCTGAAATCCAGAGTGAAACTGACAGCACTAACCCTCTTGGCAAAATCTTCTGATCAAGTTTTAGCATGAAATCCGCTTCTTACTGCCCTCGGAAGACAAGTGCCAGAGTACAAAGCTGTGTTTTCATTCCCACGATTATTTTAAAATCTGCTAAAATAGCTATTCAGTCTGTCTGTGCCCAGTCTCCTTGGTTTTTGCGTTCATCCTGCATCTCGTGTCTTCTACTCAGTTAGCTGGAATAGTGCCAACTTAATTAGGACGATAATGGCTGGTTGTATTCAAGGCCTGTACAATAATCACTACTGCAGAGTACAATTAGTGGCAACACAAATATTATTGTAATGAAATGTGTGGATGGTCCTCTGTTTTACTCCTTGAACTAAGAGAGAAGAGTCTTTTTCAGGATGATTTCCCTATGCATTTCCCTAAAGCCAGAGAAAATTTGTTCCAGTGAAAGACAGCAGTAAAAGTAAGAGTAAGTACAAAAATAAGAGGAAGCATTCTACTATTTAATATGACTGAGCATGAAGGCAGGATCTTGGCTTTTTTGTTATTTATATTTCAACATCCTGAGACTAGACAGGGAAGACTCTCCATCACCATCCCTCTTCTCTTTACCCCGATTCACCCGAAGGTCCCCATTCACCCGGAGTCCCCATCACCATCTCGCTTCTTCACACAGAGGGGATAAGTCCCCATCACCACCCCTCAGCTTCACACAGAGGGGATAAGTCCCCATCACCATCCTTCTGCTTCACGCAGGGGGATACGTCCTCATCACCATCTCTCTGCTTCATGCAGAGGGGATAAGTCCCCATCACCATCCCTCTGCTTCACGCAGTGGGGATAAATCCTCATCACCATCTCTCTGCTTCACGCAGAGGGGATAAGTTCTCATCAACATCTCTCTGCTTTACCGTAATTCACTCAGAGGGGATAAGTACCCATCACAATCTCTCTACTTTACCCTGGGTCACCCAGAAGTCCTCATCAACACATCCTTAGCCTCATCCTCGGACACTGCAGTCGCTGTAATCATCCATCCCAAAACTGCTTCCCTGTTATAATGGGTAGCTGGTGGCACAGATGGCCCCACTAAAATCATTATTATTCAGTTCACTAGAAGGCACACCAACACCCCATGGATAATATTACAGCTCATAAATCTCAGCTGTGATCTCTGATGAGCTAAGGGGATTGAAGTCATGTTAAAAAAATAACACAAAATAAAGTGAATGTTCACTGACAAGGTGACCTGTTTCATCTATGCTGCCTCCCTTTTTGTAATTTCCTTTTAGAAGACCCAGATAATGGAACCTAATAGCTTTAATAAAGTCAGATACATCTGCAAGCCTTTGAGCAGTAGCAGTTCTTCTGGGATTGAGATGCCTTCAGTAAATATCTCATGGTGTTTAGCTGCATCTACAAGCATTAGAGCTAAGTACTATTTGGTCATGTCTTCCGAATATAGTGACTCAGAGCTCTCCACAGCTACACCAGGTGAAAGGGACTAAATGGTAGCAGCACTGATCTGGAGCTGTAAGATGTGGGAAATTGCAACAACGCACTGTAGACTGTAGTGAAGTGTTAACCAATGAAACACCAAGACTCATTTGTGGGAAGTACTCACGCTGTCCCCAGCGTCCTGTCCGAGGGTTCAGATAATTGGGGTACAGTCCATTGGGCCGGTCCAGCTTGGCCAGTAGCTTGCGTATGTGCATAACCTTAGGGGAAATGGAGCAGCCAACTAAGACAAAGCCATACATCTCAGATGTTGCATCTCATTACATTAGTCCACAACCTGATGAACAAATGCTGTTAGACCCACACACACACACATACACACACACACACACACACACACACATAGCAAACAGGCTGGATCCTGCGGTAGACAATATCTTCAGACTGACAGGTCTGACTAAGCATCTCATATTGTTGCTGATCAACCTGCTCCCTCACCCTCTTCTCTTGCTATTAAAAAAAATCTGAGAACCTACATCCCAGTCAGCCCGTGTGTCAGTCATCAGCATCAGGTAAGTCTGAAGGTCACACTTTGTGCACCCACTCCATCTCTCAGCTGCTTATGATACTGATTCTATCCTTATGAACTGGCTAAATCCCTGACAATCCACATAGCAGATAAAGCCTTACTCCACAGAATCTGCTGCTGCTGCTATCACTCCAACAGCAAGAAATGGGCAACACATGAAAAGTAGATGTCTGGTTAAACGAGATAGCTTGTGTAAGATTATAGATGTAAGCAGCTTCCAAAGGACATATCTGACAAGGAGAACTGAACAAATAACAAAGGTAAGAGCAGGTATCTGGTTCAGGGTTGAATCAGAACTGTCTCCACTCACCTTCTGGTAGTAGTTGGGGTTTCCCGACAGGTAGGTGAGGTGAACAAACTCCATGTGGAGGGTTCCGAACTCAGCA
Source organism: Mormyrops boulengeri (assembly GCA_026781065.1). NCBI lineage: Eukaryota > Metazoa > Chordata > Actinopteri > Osteoglossiformes > Mormyridae > Mormyrops > Mormyrops boulengeri. The sequence continues at coordinate 1,122,709 of JAODLD010000040.1, read as the reverse complement.
AGGATGCTGCTGCCTGCCGAAGCCCAGCCCCAGTTCCGGCCTACGCCGCTGGGCACATGCAAACGAGGGAAGATCTGAGCAAAGATCACATTCCCTCCAAATGACATTTTATTCGTCACCTTCCAATATACCAGCCACCCAGTAGGAGCTCTAAAGGACAGTTAAACTGGGTGCCAAAATACAACTATGCTTGGTTTTGAAGTTCACTATAATTTAACATCCTTCTTTACGTACCAGTGGACAACCAAAAAAGGTTGAAGCCCTTCTTCAACCTTCTTCTTTTAGTTTCAGCGCAGTTACAGTGTTTTGCCTTTGTAGGGCAGAAAAGCCTATAGATGCCACGCCAACTGTACAGCAGAACTACAGAACCCTGCACTGGCCACGAGATGGATTCCCCTTCAGGAGGGTTAGTGCTGTCATGTTTTGTTCATTTTTAAAACTCGCGAGGTCCGAATGTCATACGGATGTGACCCAAAGGCTGAGAGGAGAACCAGAAGGGAACTCTGGGCAGCATGTAGCAGAGAATGGGTTACATGGTCACCTAATGAATGAGAAGTGGACAGAGCACATTCCTGCTACACTTAGAAACACACTTTAGAAACACCTTTTTAAAAAAAGAACAACTGCAGATCTGTTTTTCCAATGAAGAACTGGCAATTATTCCTATGGGCAAAACTGGCAGGACTGGGATATAGCAGAGTGTACGGTCTAATATGCAGAAACATGCACATGTGTCTTGGAGTGACGCTGTTCACACAGCACTGAAGCGCATCATTGTCCTACACAACTTTAGCCATGCAAGACAACATCCTAATCAAATAAAGCATTTATGAATTTACAATGAAATGTTAAACAGAAGAGATGAAGAGGGAGAGATTATTTATTCTTTGGCAACATGAATGAACTGATTTTCCTGCCAATGATAATCTGAATCAGTCAATTTGAGTCAATTTGAGAGAAAATGGGAGAAAGGGGTAAGGAGAGAGAGAGTAAATGTAATAAGCGTTAATAATGTAAATTATATGTTCATTGTATGTATATTGTCTGTCTAACTTAAGAGACACCATTAGCCAGAACCAAACTCATTGACTAACACAGATCAACTGATGGGCTGATGCAATTCTTTTCCCAGTTTTCAAATCATAATAATACAACAATAAAATTGAATTAAAAAAACATTAAACAACATATATAGTAATCATCATCACTTTACTATATTAAACCCCATGGGGAAATTGTCTTTACACCTCCCTCAACTTGCTTTTTTGTAAGCAAGCTGTCTATGAAGGACAGCCTGTGAAGAGCTGGAGGGCCCTGCTCAAGGACCAGCAGATATGCTAAGGCTGGGTTTGAACCAATGCCCTTGTGATTACAAGCACATAGGCTTTGCCCACTGAGCCACACGCTGCCCACCAGCCACACACTACCTCATGCCATGCATGATGCATGATGGCTTGATACAAATTTTTCTTCCGATATTAAAATTTTGAGTATCTGCCGATACCAATCAGATATTTTTCCCCTTTAACAAATATTAAGCACTATATGAGATATTTGTATCTCATACACATATATATACATTTCAAATTAACATGGCAAACTATCTGCATTTAGTGTTAAATAGCTAGACCCTTACTGGCACCAGAAGTCGAGGTAAATTGTTTACCGGGAGCCAGAGCGCCGGACATGAGGGCCAATCTTAAGGTGCTGACCAGGAACAGAGTCTTAATAGACATAGATATTCCAAGATAGTTGCTCACGTCGGCGCCAATGACGTGAAGCTCAGACAGGAGGTTACCAAAAGTAATTTTAAAGAGGTGTGTGAGCTAGCCAAGACAATGTCACAGGCAGTAATTCTCTCTGGCCCCCTCCCAGCTAGACATGGTGCCGAGACCTACAGCAGGCTTTGGTCGCTGAACTGCTGACTGTCAAAGTGGTGCTCTGAAAATAGCGTAGGTTTTGTAGATAACTGGTCCACCTTTGAGAGAAAGCTTGGTCTTTTGAGCCGGTACAGTATCCACCCCTCACGGGAGGGTCCTGCCCGTATTTCAATGAACATAGCAGCTAGCCTTTATGCAGATACAGATTTAGGCAGCCATTGACAAAATGGAGCTAAGGCCAGGCCACAGGCAGAAAGCCTATACCGACCACCTGAAAGTTGCCTTGAGTCGTCACCTAGGTATCACCATATTGACATATTGCCCCGAACCAAAAAAAGTTCACGTAGAATGCAAAAGGTGTCCTTTTCAAATTTAATTTGTATTAAATTAGATCAGCTAATGCATACTACCTGCACCACTAATCTAAAAATAGGATCACTAAATATTAGATCATTAACTAATAAGGCACGTATCCTAAACGAAATTATTTTGGACCATGTCCTAAACATGCTCTGTCTAACAGAGACATGGGTTAAAACCCAATGAGTACTTAGCCTTAAATGAGGTGACGCCTCTGGGATATAGTTATGAGCCCAAACCCCGGCTCAATGGTAAAGGGGGAAGCATTGCAACAGTTTATGAAGAAACTCTTTCAATAACGCAGAAGTCAGGATTTAAATTCAAATCATTCGAATTATTGTTTCTCAGAATTTCAAGCACCTGTAATAAATCTAAAACTTCATCTCTTCCCCTCGTTACAATTTACCGTCCACCAGGTCCTTATTTGGAATTTTTAGCTGAATTTTCAGAATTTCTTTCAGACCTGGTTATTTCAACTGAAAAAGCAATAATTGTGGGAGATTTTAATATCCATGTAGATAACGAACAAGATTCCCTGACAATAGCTTTTACTAATATACTAGACTCTATGGGTATCGTTCAAAATGTAATTGCGCCCACCCACAACTGTGATCATACCCTTGATTTAATCCTATCGTTTGGTCTTAATGTTGATAATATAACTCTACTGCCTATAGTGTTATCTCTGACCATCATCTTATTACATTATTACATTCACTATTTACATTAGTCAAAATATTAAATCCCCAACTTGCCTCTGTGCCAAACTTACAATCACGTCAAATACAGCTACAGTAAAATCCCGTTATAGTGGACTCGCTTATAACAGAATATCGCCTATTACTGGTCCCGGCCGTGTGCCTTTATGAACATACAGAAAAAGCATCGGATATAGCGGACGGAATTTCACTTATAATGGACAAACAATTTGGTCCCCAGGGCTGCTTTTAGCTGTAGTTTTGTTTTGCTATAACGGTCACGCAGGCTCCGCCTACAAGGCGCCTGGCGTGCTGGTGATATCCAGTGCAGATATGTAGTTGGGATTATTAATAGTCATGCTCTATAAGTAGGCATGGCGTAACAGCAGGCAACACTGATTGGTCTGTGTGGCTGTCCATCACCGGACCCACTGTGCGTTAGCAGACGATGCTCGCAGCTGGAGGGATGCAGTAAGCAATGAGGTCAAGGTTACTACTGTAGCATACATGTATAACCACTTATAGGCCATATATACTTCCAGCAGTCAGGTAAAGTTGGATTACTACATATACAATATAATAATCTATACCACAAGTGAGTCTGCTGGGGTGTGGCATGAGTACATGGTGTCCTGTAGTTGTGTTCTGGTCATACAGCAACTCTGGATATAATAGACTTTGGATATAGTGGACTGTTTTGCCAGGTCCCTTGGGATCTATAACGGGATTTTACTGTAGTAACTTTATTGATAATCTCCTTGAGCTATCGTTTTTGACAAAAGTTATGTCGAATCCCACTGAACTAGACAGCACTATGGATTATTTAGCATTTACGTTTAGCTCCACCTTAGATAAAATTGCTCCACTAAAAATAAAGAAGATCAGAGGAAATAAAATTACTCCTTGGTATAATAACCACTTACGTACTTTAAAACAAGAGACACGGAAATTAGAATGTAAGTGGCGACAAACTAAACTAGTAGTGTTCAAACTAGCATGGAAAGAGGCTATGAGTAGTTATAAAAAGGCTCTTAGTGCCGCTAAATCAGAGTATCTATTGCAGCTAATAAAACATATGTTCAATTAGACAGAATATTTTGAATACTCAAATAACTACATTCTCTGGCCTTGACACGGCCGGTGCTAATGCTGCAACTGCCCTATTTGAATCATTTACCTTGGTTTACCAATCAGAACTGATGTCCTTAATCTTATCTTCAAATTCATCTACTTGTATGCTAGACCCTGTTCCTACAAAATTATTCAAAGAGATGACCCCAGCAGTGATTGAACTGCTACTAGCAATAGTTATTTCCTCAATCAGCATTGGCCATCTACCAAAATCTCTTAAACTAGCAGTAATTTAACCTTTGTTGAAGAAGCCAGACTTGGATCCCTTGGAAATGATAAACTATAGACTAATCTAATTTATCTCTAAAATAATCAAGAGAGTTGAAGCTTGTCAACTAACCTCATTTCTGCAGGAGAATCAGATTTATGAAAGATTTCAGTTTGAGTTTACAGCTCATCATAGCACAGAGACTTCTCTACTGAAGGCGGTAAATTATCTTCTCCTGTCTGCTGATCAAGTCTGTGCCTCGCTCCTAGTGCTGCTTTTGATACTATAGACCATGCCATTCTTCCATACAGGCATACTGTACTGCATAACATACTGTAGGCATAAGGGGAGTGGCACTCTCCTGGTTTAAATCGTACCTCTCAGATCGTTATCAGTATGTGAATATAAAAAGTGATTCCTCAGAACATGTCAAGGTCAGATTTGGAGTGCCACAAGGTTAAGTTTTAGGTCCTCAACTATTTTCACTATACATGTTACCTTTAGGCTTAGTTATTCATAAGCATGGAGTTTGATTGCTTTGCAGATGATACACAATTATATATATCGGCTAAACCAGAAGATAGACAGCAACTTCAGAGAATGGAAGAATGTTTAATTAACATCAAAAAGTGGATGTCAGACAACTTCCTCCAGTCAAATTTAGACAAGACTGAGGTTCTTCTTACTGGTACTTAAGCCACAAGAAGTCAACTATCTGACATCATAGTCAATCTGGATGCACTATCTATTGCACCAAGTACTGTTAAAAACCTTGGTGTTACTCTAGATTCTGATCTTTCGTTTGATGTACATGCTTCTAACATTAGCCATACTGCCTTCTTTCACATGCGTAATATTGGCAACTTAAGAAACATGCTATCCTATCAAGATGCAGAGAAATTGGTTCATGCATTTATTACCTCCAGGCTCGATTACTGTAATGTCTTATTCTCCGGCTGTCCAAATAGGCCATTAAATAAACTCCAGCTAGTCCAGAATGCAGCAGCCAGAGCCCTCACCAAAACTAAAAAATATGATCATATCACCCCAATTTTATCTTCACTCCACTGGCTGCCAGTTAAATTTCGTGTTGACTACAAAATACTACTCTTAACTTACAAAGCTCTAAATCTCAGTAACCTCGTTTGCAACTACATTCCACCTCATACGCTTCGATCACAAGATGCAGGTCTTCTATTAATACCCAGAATAAAGAACGTTACCTTTGGGGGAAGAGCATTTGCTCATAAAGCACCACAGTTATGGAATAAACTTCCTATTAGCGTTCGGAACTCAGAAACAATCTCTGCTTTTAAGTGAAGGCTTAAGACTTACCTCTTTAGTCAGTCTTTTGGATACTAAAATCCCTTTTTCTTAAGGTGAATGTGAGATCTGGGGATTCATGGTCATTTGAGATTAAAGGTGAAAGGGGGGATTGCTGCTGTCATCCTGTCACTCTCACTGATCAATTAAGTTGTTGATGGTAGTTTGACTTGATGCCAAGACCCCTTGGAAACCCTCATGTCTATGCTTCCTACCAGGTCTCCCTTTTAGCTAGGCTGCCATAGTTACTTTAGTACTGCCTGAGGTTAGGGTTAGGGCACTTATTTACTTCTCTTCTCTTTTCCTTGTACCCTCACCTGGGCTCCTTGGAGACCATTATCTGGAACCAACTAGGACTTTTAAATTATAAGGACTTGAACTTTTCAACTAATGTGCATACATTTTCATGTACCACAGTCACCCAGAGGAGGATGGGGTCCCCTTCCCAAGTCTAGGTTCCTCTCAAGGTTTCTTCCTGCTAGAGGGAGTTTTTCCTTGCCACTGTCGCCTCAGGCTTGCTTG
>JAODLD010000040.1:1029415-1055635 GCA_026781065.1 Mormyrops boulengeri | reverse complement strand
CCTGCCCTTGCCTATGTCATTGGTACCAACATGCACCATGACCACTGGATCCACCCCGGCTGGGGCCAAAAGCCTGTGCTTGATGGGAAGTAAACTGATTGGGGGTACCTACCTTTATCACAGGCACAACAGCAATTCTGCTCCTAGGAATGTTCATTGTTCAGGTAATTTGTGTAGTAGCTGCGTTTACATTTAGCTGTTCGGAAAGGCCTTTTTATCCAAAGGCGAGTTACGCTTTCACACTCTGTTTATCAAAGGCAGAACAGCAGCAGGGCCTTCAGAGAGCAGCTAACCCCCCACCGACATGTCTGGGACATGCAAAGGCACAGTTCAGAGACATCCTGAGGAATGAGTCTCAGGGCCGAGTTACAGGGATACACTGAGGAAACAGGTGTAATGACTCCAGGCGGTGAGCTTATGACTGACAAACCTGTGAAAGTGAAAGATCCCATAATGCTGCAGGTGGAGCAGCTGCCGGCAGAGCAGGGAGGGTCAGACACAGACAGCAAGGCACATACTGCAGCCACAACAGCAGCATTTTAGATCAGCCACAATGAGTGCAGTGCCACACAGAGTCCCATGCTTCACAGACAGCCTACAGGGAGTTCAAACTGAAAAATCAGACTGGAATATAAACCATGCCTTATGTAAATAAAGGTTTGTCCACAAAGTACAGAGAGAGGGCTGGTTTTTGGACCTGAGGACAGCACTAAAAGGGACTTCAGTGGGATATTTTACTGGTGTTCAGGTTAATAACATTGCCAGGCACAGACTGGCCATTGGTAAAGTTTAGGTATTTTCCCAATGGGCCAGTCTTTATTCCCCAACCTGGGCATTATAAAGTCTATATACCAGGAGTGCCCAATCCGTCCGTCGGTCTCGGTGTGTTTCCAAGTCGATCACAGAAGATGAATAATGGATAATAATTTATTTCATAGGGGCCCAACTGGTTGATCTTGATCAGCAAAATATACCAAAGGAACCCCCCCCAGTTCTTACAAAGGGGATCCCAAATTGCTGGGCTGATTTCTGTTGCCAATGTACATTGCTCAAAGGTACCATGTAGATCTTGGTACCCAGAGCATAAAATTGGCATCCTTGTCCTTAACTGATGCTCATCAATACCTGGGACAATACATCCAAAACCATGTAGTGATGATAGCCATGGGTGCATTGCTCCAGCTGTGTGTCTGTGCGTGTGGCATGTCATCAGTGTCTTATGTTGTAAACATCACACTTTAAATCTCTCCATATAGCTGACAAAAAATTGTTAGGGCTAAACCAGGAACAACTTGGGTTGACACCATTGGGCAAAAACAGGAGAATCATGCAACTAAATCAAAACCATCCCTGCTGCTAACACAACTAACACCGAGATGTATTTAAAGGAGTCTTTTTCCACAAAATCAAACCCAGAACATTTTAATTTTCATATTTTCAGCTCTAGACTCTGAGGAAAGATATGGGAGCACAGCGTGAGCAATTACAGCCCAAACCTGCTTTCAGCATGACCACACAAGCTCCCCACTCGAATGCTATACCCTATGAGCATAAACACTGCCCCTGACCCCCTATTCTGTCACATTGAGGGTATTAAGATGGAGGAAAACAGTTTGTTTTGATACTGAATACGGGAGGTGCAGATGATGGAGCTCTTCTGGTGCTATGTATGTTGTTTAGCATCCCTAAGCAGGGTCTGGGATCCCTAAACGAGGTCTGGGATCCCTAAGCAGGGTCTAGGATGGTTGCCGGAGTCTAGGATCCCTCACCGGGGTCTGTAATCCATAAGTAAGATCTGAGATTCCTCACCAAGGTCTGGGATCCCTATATGGGGTCTGAGATCCCTAAACGGGGTCTAGGATGCCTAACCAAGGTCTGAGATCTCTACACAAGGTCTGAAATCCATAAGCAGGATCTGAAATTCCTCATCAAGGTCTGGGATCCCTAAATGGGGTCTGGGATCCCAAACTTTACTGACTGCACCTTGGCTTAGAGGCTGCAGTATCACATTGGCTAATTAATTATTCTCTGTCAGCAGTCAGTTTGACAGATTTTTTTTTAAATCGAATCTAGGCCACAGAAGCTATTACTATGAATACCAAAGGTAAAAACTGTATTCTACTGTGTTCTACCTGTTTGACAGATTTAAAGGAAATGGGTTCTTATGCAAGGAAGATTACACACACATACACATATTTGACAACTAAATATATTAATGGTCAGAGATACACACACGCGCACACACACACGGGCACACACACACAACAGCTATACTGAAAATGTTCATCTATTTCTACTATATATATATGAGTTGTTACGTTGCATCGTACAGCAATATATCAGTCTGTGAAATTAAATGATTTTTTTCCACCTAAAGCCCATATTTATCTATATTACCAAATTTCACTCTTCACCGAAGTTAAGGCAGTCAAAGGACACCTAGGCTAGGCAGAGCCAGGATGCCCCCACCCATGCCCATGTCACTGAGCTATACACATCATGAGCACTTAGGAAGACCCTGACTCCCCATTAGCCTACTACACACCCAGTAATCAGCTAAATCTGGCAACATAGCATTGAAATTCTTGATGCTACTGGCTAAATGGACCAGGCCAGAAGAGACTTTCAATTGGCATGCAGTCAGCTTTGCTCAGTCTTAAGACTGGCCACACAAACAAAGCTAAACTGTTTGAAAGAGAAACAAGATAGACACTATAAATCATAGATGGCAAGTCTAAGGTTGCAAAGGGGTGGAAAATGTCCAATAAATTTCAATGAGAATGTGAATATGGGAATTTGTCAAATTTATAATGCATTACCAACTGGTGGTCATTTTAGAGAACACAGTTTTATACCTACTTTTGGTTTCTACTTTTTTTTTACTGCTTACATGTGCACATGTCGCAGTAGGGGTGGGGGACATGGTCAAAATGTTATATTTTTTATGATCTTGATCAACAATATAGATCATTATGATTTTTTTCTGGAATGTATTTAGTAATATTAAATTAACTGTTTAACCACTTAATTGACAAGAAACATTGCTTGCAGCATTATAATAATAAACGTAATTATTAAGGTATGTCAAATACTGTACATGTAAACTAAATTGACTCATTATACCAAAAGTGCTTTTTAATTTTTGTAAAAACATTAAGGTGTTGAAAGTTTTGTGTACATTTATCACTTGGGTCAATAATTCTGCACTCCTGAACTCGGTTTACAACAAATACAAACAAATAATAGATCAAATAAATAATACATGAAAGATTTTTAATTTTTGTGTTAGTAAGACGTGTTTACTTCTGTTTGGTTACTTCAGAATGTGTGGAAGACGATGTGGCTGAGGACAATGCGTGCATGCAAAGTAAATGTTAATGTATTGCTGTATTGCGATTCTTACATCTGAAATGTGTATTGTGGATAAAACTGTAAACACTTATGATAAAATATCACCATATCGCCCACCACAATGTTTGAGTCTAGACCAGAAGTGAAAAGCCAAGGTGTGGTAAGTTACTATTTTTGTTAATGCTTTAAATAGAAAATTAATCTGTAAAGTGGATATATTGTGTTCAGAAAACATATCAATTTCCCCTCAAGTAATCCATCAAACAGGTTACTGGATGAGCTAAAATAATTTTTAATCTTGCTAACTTATTGATATCACTGTTGTTTTAATAAAGTGTAATATGCTATGATGTAACTCAGCATCAACCTGATGTTTGGATATTTGATCTGGCGCACTATTACCGGTTTTTGCAATAATCTTACTAATCCTCTCAACATCAGATTCCTCTTAGTGCAACTGGTCTCGCTTTCGTAAAATGCACACCAAAGTCTACAACAGGCTTATACATGTACAAGTAGAGAAATCGGTGACAATTTGGGCAAACCTGAGGCTCTAAGACTAACCTTAACCCATCCAACACAGACAAAGTGGACAGTGACTCCAAGGGTATGGATTCTGACTCTCTTTCATTGAGCATTTATGATTTTGAGCAGATTCTGACTTTCATCATCAAGCCTTATGCTTCATGTCATGTATTTGTGTTCAATTATTAGTTGTGTTCAACAAAATGTTAAGTTAAATCTAAATGTCTTCAAAATCTCTTTTTAAAATTAATGTACTTGGTTTTCTGTATGTTTGACAACTATACATATACATAAGAATATAAATTCTACAATAATTCCCATAAATTCCCATGGAAAGTATCCTCTTTTGAAAACTCATAGAATTTGTATCCCTAGTCATTTCTCATGGTTCACCTACGTAATTCAGTCAAACTTAAGGACACCCTAACTTTTTTGATGGCTCACTGTTTTCAGTAAACTGTAGTTTTTTTTTGTCACTGTAGCTACATTAACATATATGATAAAACGTGGCACATCCGCCAGGAACCTTGCAAATACCAGTGAAATGAGGAAAGCAGGACCAAAAACAAAGAAGCAAGGGGATGGGGTTGGGGAGGTCAGGTCCATGCCATCTTTACCTGTGCCGGTGTTCGTCATGGTCTCCTTGCCCATGGATCACCGCCAGACCAGGATGCCTGCCCTGTATGTTAGGGTCGATGTGTGGTATAAGCACATCCTCCAGGCCCAGGTCGAAGCGCTTGTGTTTGGAGCTGTCCGGAAGAAAGAAGAATGCCCCGAAGCAGAGGGTGATGAAGGCACTGAGGATGAGGAGGAGGATGAATTTCTCTGAGAGCCGAAGCGTGGCCCTGTGGTGGGCCAGCGAGGTGGCTCCAGGTATGACAGACGGTATCCGCCGGCCCGACAGCGGCAGCAGCGCCGGAGCAGTCATGGTTTGCTATGTGAGCTCGATTGATAAGGCGATCTCAAGCGTTGTGTTATTATCTCATGTTGACCAGCATCTATCCAGACATTAATCCATATTGTAGGTGCAAAACGTCATCCTTAAGTTCTGAAGATAAAGAAAGAAAACAGAAACCACACATGTGAGATGTCAGGACTGCTAAAACTTTTATGGAATAGTTAGTCCAACTGCCACCCCCCATACACACACACCGAAGCACACAAACATATGCACATAAATATGTTAACGATTTTTCTTATTTCTTTTCTGTTCTTCTTTCAAATACAAATCGATACGTGCGTTTGTTTTAGGTCCCCAAAATGCGTAGGTAGAAATGGAGACAGCATCTGAGCCGCCTGTGAACGGATGCACGGTCTCCGTTAACCATTTTGTTCCTGAATTGCGCTGCGCCAGTTATACACCTGCGTCTCCGGTCTCCGGCATGCCATCTGCCGGCTTGGCATTTCCCCAAAGCCCCAGTGAAATGCTGTCTAAACTAGGTACTTTCCTGATTTAACTGTATATTCAATAGCATGCACTAAAAAGCAAAGCACGAGCGTGACATATATTTCTACTAAGCACAGTAATTCATGGGCGGTAATTATGCATGCACGGATTTACATGAGTATAATGCCTCATCAGAAGACATACAGTCCAGTAACTGTCAGCGACCTACCATCTCGTTACGAAGCGTGAAAATCGTTTTGACTTCCTTCACCCATGCCCAAGTAAAGTTTCTAGCCAGTATGTCCACCGAAGAGGATAATTTGTAACGATTTCGCGATTATATAAAGAACGCGGAATCAACTAGATCCCACCTCCTGGAAACTGGAGGTATTGGGAAATCATGGGGAAAACAGCAAATCCATGATATATTTACATCCAGAGAGGTGTAATTGTAATACGATTACTTTTTTTCGTATAAATGTATCTTATTATATGTGATAATATTCCGTTTTGGCTACATTATGTCGGAATCGGTTCTACCTTCCATAGAGCCTCCACTGAAAATAGCTATTCTTCCTCAGGCCTTCATCACATAATGACGGCGGTTTCTTAAATACCAGTTGCGATACACCGGGAAATAAGCAAGTAAGCGTTAAATCACTTCTCATAACGGAGCGTTTCTTTCGTGCGCAATTACACGCACGGCACGCAATCGAGCCCAAAACTATTATCGCGAAGGAGCGATGTCTCATCCTGCTGCTGCATCGCCGCTCCTTCCAGGCAAATCGGCATTCCCATTCAAATCCCCTTCCAGCCGGCCTCCGTCTTCAAGAAATCATCCGGCTACACTGAGAGAGATGTTGGTAGCCAGTGAAAGTGATTTTTCTCCCCGCTGAATTTGAAAGTAGCATATACTCCCCGTGAAGCGATGCTCTTAACGAGGCAGCAGATCCTATTCTGGGTCCTCCGCCATCCCATTAACTACCGGGCGTGTAAAGCTAGGGGGCGTCTCTCAGCGGCACCATTTCACTTTAGGAAACGTATACCAAATACATCTGCAGAACAGCCAAGTGTCCGCACCAGTGAGTATTTCGAATAAAACATTCAATTATAATAACTGTTTGCTTAATTAACTTGTAAAAAAGTCAAGTATGTCAAATCTGAATTTATGTTTCTGCCGTTTTATTTAGGCCTACATAAGGTCCGTATGCATTACTTACCTTAAATTAAGTCCCATTTACTGGAAAATATATAAAATATTAAACATTTTCTTGCCCACATCACCCAAAGCCGTATAACCACTGTTTGCATTCAATAAAGGTTAGTGAATGTTTTGAAATATAAATCCCATTACACAAACTGAACAGAATCAAAATCAACGTGAACATGGGGAGATCATGCAAACTCCACAATGAAAGGACCTGAGACCAAACCCAGGACCTTCTCGCTGTGATGCTAACCACTGCACCACTGGGCCGCCTTATATACCTATGTACTTTATTGTCCCCATAGGGAAATTTGACTTGGACTCTACAAAGCTGGACACAAAAAAAGCTGATAGATAAAGGAATGAAGAAGTTGGACTCTATACTTTCTGCATGGTGGTAGTAGCTCACATGGGGAGTACAGAATATGGGATAGGTCACTGAGGATTCTCTTTACCTCTTTGAGTATACATTGTTCAAAAATAGTCTAAAGATTAAATTGATCCTTCTGACCAATGATCTTCATAGCAGTCTGTACCAGATGCATTAACTCAGATCTTTATGTAGTAAATCATGCAGAATTGCACTCTATCAGACAGCCTGATAAAACAGAAACATGATTTTTTTTCAACACCATACAAACATAATCTCTGTGAGAAATACATTCTCTGAAGGAGATGAGAACATAGCCAGTCAACATGAACATTTCAGATCAAAGTGCTATCAATATGAACAACAAGGTACTTTTAGGACTGAACTTGCGTGATTGGATGGTTGTGTATTATTACTGGACTATGATTGGCCACTTTCTCAGGGTCAAATACGATCTCCTCAGTTTTTTTAACATTTAGAACAAGGTGGTTTGCATCACACCAATAAAAAAAATCCCTTTCTTCTGAATGATAGATGTTTGTATCATGATGCCTATAGAGTAGGCTTAACATAGCAGAAGCTTAGTCTATAGGCATGATGGGTATGTGCAAATTCACTTAAGAACAATACAAGATAACAAATAATAATAAAATATAAACAAAAAAGCACTTTTACATTTTTGATATAGATTTAATTTGGTTAATACGAAAATTTTAAGTGAATAATTTTTAATCTTCAAATATATTTATAAATGTGGTCTTCTGGGATGCTTACATAAGATTGTGGCTCATATTGCATATAAGTACGCACTCTGCAAGCATGGAAAGTGCAGAAGTGAATTCAAAATTTTGAGAGGACATTCTTACGATGAAGACAAACATTTGTATTCAATATTTTCAGATCATTACAACACTAATAACATTTGCGTATTATCCCTAACATTACACATGTGCATGTCAATTGATTCCATTTCAGAATGAGACAGTGTTGTACAGAAACTATTACATTTAAACCTGAAAAGTGTGCTTGTGATATCATGCTGTTTTGATGCACAGTAGTATATGGTGGACTAAATATACTTGGGAACTACATCATTCCTGGGAATTCATCTGGGTTTGCACCCATTTGTGTTTGTTCCACTTCTTAAATCATGCCTCTGTCATATTTTGTGTTTTGATTGGCAGATGGCCACATGGTTTGTTTGGGTTTTCCAAAAAATATAGGGAGATATTTGTGCTTCCCAACATTGCCAAACAGAGACAATGTTACAATGGTGCTCAGTGGGTTAAACCTCTATGCCTGTGATCAGAAAGTCACCAGTTCAAGCCCAGCCTCAGCACGTCTGTGGGCACCACAACAGGTGGCTGTTCTTTGTGGCCAGCTTGCCCACACCTACAGAGTGCAAGTTGGGGGAAGTGTAAAGAGAATCTCTCTACAGGGATCAATAAAGTAGTGGCAGAAAGGTAAATTGAGAAAATGCATTTTTTTTTGCATACAGGATTAAGGGGTACTTTTTATTTCCAATACATGGCCTATCCATTTCGGTCCACATTAGCTGGATCACCTATTGGATGGGATGTTACCATCCTCAAGCTGATTAGAATGGTCCCTTGAAGTATCTTTAAATGACAGAATAAGATAAGAAAGTTCTCCATCAATCTTCCAACTGAAACATATTTTAGAAATACAACGGTATGTGCTGGGGTGTATCAAATAGCACTAACCAGCACTGCTCCCAAATACCAGCTGAATGCTGAGACACTCCGCATGGCAGTCCTGGCTCTCCTCAGAGTTTCAGTGAATACCCTGTTTTCTGACTGACAGCCTCAGCTGCTCGGCACTTCCGGAATGCTACTCTAGCAGCTGAAAGGGTTTTAGCCGATGAAGAAATCTTCAGAATGAAGACCCGCTATAGCCCAACTGATACATTTTATTGTGTGGTTCCTTCTGACAGACAGACGAATTCACCATACACATCCGAGTCCCGTATTCCCCGATGGCTGAATAAATTAGGGATAATGGATTGAATTTCAGAGATATTGTCTAGACAACTACACAACAGGTCTAACCTTACTTATGAGCATAATGTGTTCGTCGAAATTGTCGTCGGGAGCCGTGATTACCATTCATTTCAATACGGTTCATTTTTAAGCACCAGATAAATAGAGATGAGATCACACCATCCCACGGAGGACAACTTGAAACCAAGACGAGGAGATTGCAATTGGGGGCAAGAATTGATTGCAGCACCAGTAGCTAAGTAGTAGCAAAATTTGAACAATCCATGCCTCCCCCCACCACACACCCTCATAGACAGATTCCTATACAACCAACTTATGTCATTTGTGAAAAATACCTTATTTTTGAACAAATCATTAAGTGAATAAAATGGTCTTGGTAAATGCACTGATTCATCTGCAGAGTCATTTTTTTCACTGAGTGATTCATCAGTCATCATCCTCTCTGTCACCACCATCTGGTATAATGATGTACAGATATAATTAATAATATAAAATTATATACATATATACACAAAGGGGTGCAGGACAGATTTTTGAATTGGGATGGGGCGGGGGTTACAAAGCAATAGTAAGAGCTCTATCTTTTAAGCTTACCCAGCCATGCTTTATGAGGCATTTGACTTCATTTGGCCTGATGGTTTAAAACAGTAAACATTTTGATTGACACTGGTCAACACATAGTACTGTGCAAAAGTCTTAAGCAGTCACAGAAAATGATATTTAAAAGATATCTTCATGTTAGTGTAAAACTTTGACATTATGTCTGTCAAAGCATGGGAGCTTAGCCATTTCAAAACATCTAAAATTGCCACAGCAACCGTCCAATACACCCATGTATTTTCTTACTCAACCACTACCCCACCTTGTTTGGCTAATTAATACCCAATTGAATTATTTAATAAATCAATTTATTAATTAATTGAGCTGGTGGAGAAATTTAACGAACACATAGAATGGCTGAGGTGACCCTAAGGAGAAGATTGGTAACCAAAAAGTTTTTCTAACCATCCAACAAGATATCAGAAACTTTGGAGAAGAGATTCTCATTCATTTTTCTTGTGTTACCGTTAATTTGGGTATAATGTGAAATAGTTTTTTCTGAGTAAAAATACTAGTACTGCCAAGATAAATATCTATGAACATTTTCTTTGACTGCCTAAGACGTGCACAGTACTGTAAAGTTACTTTGTTGTCTGGCATGGATTTGCCATCATCCACAAATGGCCTATTGGACAAAAGCCTAAACAACAGATGGCATCCTCTACAATGGGTAGCAAGTTAGAATTTACTGTGCCCCAGTATACTGTAATGTTACATTTTATGTGAGGATATTTATATATCTATAGATTTATCACTTTATTCTAACAGACATTATTTTATGTTGGGTCAAACTTAGATGAAATGATTGGCTTTGTTACAGTAATATAAATGAACCTGAGATATGGGAAAAATTATGAAGTTCAATTAAATTTTAGCACATTTTCGCATTACAATGCCTTAAAGCGCTTTACATTATCCTTGCCCAAACCCCCAGTGAGCAAGCCAGAGGTGACAGTTACAAACTCCTTAGAAGGAAGAAACCTCGGGAGGAACCAGACTCAAAGGGGAAGCCCATCCTCCAAGGGCCAGCAGAGGAAGTCAAATGAACAAGATGGCAAAATCCTAATTCACACTGTACAAATTTTAAGGTTCGAGTCTAAATGTGGGGGGCAGGCAGGTGCTGGTGCTGCTTCTGATAGCAGGATGTGGTATAGCAGCAGGGCACACAGAACACAGAAGGGCAGATATGCCGTAAGGAAATCACGAGTAATAGAACACGTAGAGGAACATGTGTATGCAAGTACAGGAATGGGCGAGAACTCCTGATGAGTGAGATGAATGAACTCCTACCTGAATTAACCACGTGCTGCAAGTGGCTCAGGATGGTCAACAAAGTTTGATGAGTTCAAACATTTAGCTATCCAACCGTATTTAGGGATACTACTTAGTATAGTTTTTTCCCCTCAAAAGTGGGGAAAAACAAACACCCCTGTGGTGTTTGTGTATACAGTATACACACACACATATATATAAAGGCATAAAGGCATTTTTTCTGATTGTTCTTTCACTAGTTTTGCATTTGGCTACGGTCAGTGTCACTACGGGTAGCATGAGGCAATACCTGGACCCTACAGAGGTTGCACAGGTAGCCCAAATGCAGATTTGTTTAAAAATATAGAAAGGTCTCTTTATATATACAGTCATGGCAAAAATTAAGTAAACAAATAAATTAAGTACTCTTTCGGTTTAACACAATTGAAACTATTGTGACTTCCATCTCTACTATACAGTACTATGTAATACTGCCATCTAGTGTTTAGAACTCGCAAAACCACAGTAGGCCAATCAGAAATACTGCTTCACACCAAAAACACAAAAAGACTGATGGAACGATGTAACAAATGTCAATTTATATACACAGCAGTACCTCTAAAACAATTACGAGGATTATGGGCACAAAGTTCAGCATCAATAGAACTTCTGAGAAGCAAATGGCAGCCAACCAGCATATATGTAGATATAAAAAAGAAATAAAATCTATAGAAAATGAAGGCACTGAGGTGCATCATAACAGTCCAGCATGATAAGTGACATGCATCAGAACATTTTACCTCTGAAATATCAGTAAAGCATATTTAAATATCCGACAATCAAATACATGTGAAAGTGGTATTTTTGAGCACTGGTAATGTCAAGGAGAAACACATGAATATTATTTAAGACATTAGAAAATATGTCTAGCAGACCACAGTATTGGTAAAAGAATATGCTGAATATGTTAAAAGTTAGAAGTGTAAAAAAATCAATAAACTATAAAACAGTATAAAATGCAAGAGAGCCTTTTTTCTCCATGAACTGTTTGGAAGCACGTGTGAGTACAAGTGTCTGTGCTGCTGCAACTGGAAATTTTGGTAAAACCGATTTACATGATTATCACCCTATTGCGGCAAGACCAATTGATCATAAACCAAAGGGTGAAGCTTTGGTGGAGCTCTCAGAGGTCCACGGTCCTGATGGCGTTACGGGCGGAACCCGTCTCAATGCTGCCCCCTAGGCACTCAGAGGCTTCCACTGTGGTACCACAACACGACCAGTGGGCCCTGCCTGGGTGGCCCAGATGTCCATGTCCGCAGCCCTGGTATCCGCCTGAAGGCAGAAGCACATGCATACTCAAAACAACCTTGAAAAATGGGAAACTGGAAAAATCAGAATATTCCCCCTCCTTGCCTAGGTAAACATCAAATGGGACCCACCCCTCAAGCACACCCTCAAAGGTTTACCTGGCATCGACCCTCCACAGCCACATCGGGCCTCTTTAGCACCACCACTGGAGCAGAAGGAGCAGCAGTGAAACACACCGCGGTGTCTGCGTACCTTCCTCTTCACTGTCAGGACAAAAGGTGAGCCCTGAAATCACACACACACACACATTTGCTTGTTTTTCTGTTAGAGGGTAACTGTTAATTATCACTGTTCATACAATGTTAATATTCTTTGCATTCATTGCCATTCTGATATATGATCCTCTTTCACAAGGCTAGTAGAGGAAATATATAATGACAAATACTGAACGCTGGTCTGGAGCAGCATATCTGACAGATCATCATTAAGCACATTGAACGCTGAACCACTCCAAGCTCAGCGCAAGATACCTTAACGTGTTGAGCTTTGACGCAGATCCACACAGAGTAGGAGCCAGGTTCCAAGGGTGTGTGGGACACACCGTAGGACCCATCGCCATTATCTACCACCTTGGCTTCCACCATGCTGAGAAGGACAGCCAGGGATTCAAATCAATGACAGCAGAGAAAATATGAGGGTCTCCATGTATTGCAGTCAGTACCAAACTGACTAGTATAAAAATTTTAACCACTTTTCTAACTTTTTGGATCTTGGTAAAAAGAACAGTATCCGTTAGTTAAAACCAAATCCTAGAGGTTGGTGAAACTTTAAACTCCTCCAAATAAATTCTTATTACTTTATTGATGAACACAAACTAAACACAACTAACAAAGAACAAGAAAAAGTTACACTGATATTAAATACATTCCTTGCACTTCAAGAGCAAATCAGTGCAGATCAAACTAATGGAGCAGGGCCAACTCCTGCAGATGCTGGTCAGCTCTCGATGTGTGGGGAAACTCACCAGTTTCTCCTCTCCTTGTGGACGATGCTGACCAGCACTTTGTCTCCACCCCGGCCCATGGTCTCCCCGGCTGTATCCCTGCAGAGCAGGGTGAACTCACTGCGCTGGCCTTCCCAGCCACACTGATGGCCTGGAGACAGGTCACATGGTTAGCCTACCGTTACACTACCCCTGCCCGTAACGCTGACATAACCAACACCTGCCACATAAAGGTCCAGCACTCAAGGGCCGCTTGCATTGACAACAATCCACCATTAAATGCACCCTGTTAAGGGAACAACACCTTTAACAATCAGGTTTCTTGTAATAAAGATAAGGAGTAATTCCATTAATATCTGCATTTATATCTTCCACCTTTCTTAACTGCTTTTACAGTAGAGGGTCACAGGAAGCACAGGGCACCCAGTCATCCAATTCCATCATGGTTTTGGACTGTCAGGAATCCCACACGTGCCAACTTTACACACACAGGGTGGGAATGGGATCTGATCCTCTCACCCCCCGAGCCACTGTGCTGCCCAGCTTTATTTCTGCTGTATACAAACACGGTATATGTGAGAAGCCTGCGTTGAACCTGCAGAGGGGACACTCACAGTTTGCAAATGATTTACAGGTTTATGGAATTTCGCTTTTCTACTGTTTTAGTCTCCAGGAATTGAAACTGTTTGCTTTACTATGCTGGCAGAAACAAACACTGAACACCTGTTAAGCCTGACTAGCAGCTTTCCTAGCTTGTATAAAGAGGTCTCCTGGCTGATATCCTTCCAGGAAATAGGAACTCTTTGTCGGTGCCCCAGGTAAACATTAGGTTAAACAGTCCAGCAGCTCCACCTCCTGAGGTCTGATCTGGCATTTACATTTATTTATTTAGTTTTGATCCAAAGCGACATACAACTGAGAAAGCAGGGTCAGACAATCCCCGGATCCTGCTTGAAGGGCTTGATCTGTTTCCAATGAGTGAAACCGCTTTGCTGACCATGGATCTGAACCAGGCAGCTTCCAGTCACAAGAACTGTGCCACACTTGGGTATGAGAAACCCAGAGACCAGCAAAACATTTAAACTGCACCTACCCCCAAAAGGACTACAGGACAACAGGGAGAGACACTCACAAAAAGCCAGCAGTGGGATTCTGATACCAGGTGTCACTGCAACCAGTCTGTGCATTTCCCATGATACACTGCGGTCAGAACTATTGCCCGCTAATACTGAGTGTACAAAGAGTGTAAGCAGGGCCAATAACTCTGCCCTGCTGCAGCATCATGGTGGTACCAGCCTTCTGAAGAATACTGACAAACCATGACCATGACTGGTATTTGCCTCACCTTCACCCTGGATGACACACTTGCTGGGATCTACAGTCTTCGCATGGATGACCCCCACCACAGGGTAACCCGCCACCTGCCCTCCACTCTCCTGGGGCAGGAAGCAAATGCTGCTGCTGTCAGCAGCTGCCACACACAGAGGCTCACTCCCATTTGCCTCTGCCAGCCTCTCCAGCCTGCACACCGTCACCATGCAGGCACTCAGCACACCCACATTGGATCCACATTCCAGCAGCCGTTCTGCAAAATCCACCGCACCCCGTGTGTCGGCCAGTGCTTGTCTCAGCTGCACCCCCTGCAGGTGGAGTACATTTCGGCGCTGCAGGCGCACATCCTCCAGTCGTTGTAGCAACACCAGACAGTGAGTCTCAATGGCACGGGCATAGCCTCGGGCGAAGGCCCGCACCTCCTGTGCCACTGCGTCCACCTGTGCCTGCAGGGAATGCTGGGAGTCATCCACCCACTTCAGTGCCTCCTCTAGCTGGTCCAAGTGCGGCTGCATGCTTCCCGCCAGCTGCCGGATGTGCTCTGCGGAGCGGCTGGCTGCCTCCTGGGTGGGGCTGCACTGGTGCCCCCAGTGGCTAGCTGAGGCACACTCCTGGCAAACCACGGTGTCACACTGCTCACAGAAAAGCTGCAACCGCTCACCAGGGTGCAGGCGGCACAGCGCCACCCGTGGGACGTGGCCCCGGGCCTTCAGGTCCTGGAGCCGCTCCACCCAGTGAGATGAGGTCTTCTTTTGCCTTCTGGAGGCAAAAGGCCGGAAATGGTGGTTAGACCATAGACTGCAGAAGATTAAGCAGTTCATCATTTGCAGGATCCGAACCAACAACCTCAGTCAGAAATCCAGCTGCTTAATCACCAGCAACCCCAAATAGACCAAGTGAATACAGCTTCACAAATCCCTATGATGCATTTCAGCATCTGCAGGTGTACTAATAATTAAGTGGCATTTCCACTGTCATGCAAATATGCTACATAACACACTTATCTAATCACCCAAAAAGTCATATGGGGATTATGTTGAAACATCAAGTCAGTCTTAAATAAACATTACAATACTGTTAATAATAATGATGATGATGATGATGATGATGATACCTGTGCGCCTGGCAGCAGAATTCACAGAGATTGGCGCAGCAGACTTCGCAGCGGCTTTCGGCGTCGCCCTCGCCGCACAGGTCACACACTAGCTCGCAGTCTTCCTTAAGCAGAGACTCCAAGAAAACCTCGTCGAGGGCCAGATGATCGGTGGGTAGGGCGTCCACCCCGGACGGTGGCAGGTCCACCTCGGAATCACACTCGGGGCACAGCACGGTAACGGTGTGCTGGTCGCGGAGGTACGACTCTTCGGGGAAAATGCTTTTACCGTTAATGCCGAGTACGGAGAAGGTCTCTAGCTGGCGAATGCACTCGGCGCAAATCGTGTGCAAACACGGCAAAATTTTGGGGTCGCGATAAAAGTGATTACAGACTCGACAGACTGCCTTGGAGCCCCTAAGGGCGACATCCCCCTCCGCCGCGGCGTGCTTCTGCTCGACGCCGCCGCCCGTGTCCGGCAGTAGGTCGGCTTTCTGTGCCGGGAAGGGCTTCTCACTAATCACTGACATCTTCTGTCTGGCATTCACCGAAAGAAATATTCACCGTGCACAAAAGGGCGAATATATAACGCAGCAGCGAGACCTGACGAAAAGAGCAACCAAGACCAAACAAAGCGACATCGGTCTCCGAAAAGCCCACATTAATCTGTTTCGGTGTCCCGAGAAACCGGACATTTAACACACAGGCGACTCAACCTCGCTTCTGTCATATTTACGCATCTGGCGCCAAACCTGAGCGATCGCCACGTTTTCTGCTTTTCGTGTTCCGATTAACTGTTTCACAAAACTTGGGTCAGGAAACAGCAGGGCCGTCGCCCAAATTCTGGAAGTGGAGCTATTTTTACTTAAACGCGGAAGGTGGTCCGTGTTCCCGTGCCGCCCCCACCCGCTCCCATGTCGGCGATTTCGCCCTGCTCATATCCGGGGGACGGCATAAGTGCATATATATTCGGCCTACATATATTCAAAAGTAAAAATGTATTAAAATGTAATTTGAGAAGTTTATTTTTCTATTTGGATAGATGTTTTACAACATTTTTAATTGTAGGACTTAGAGTTTCCAACTTTGGTGAGCTGGCTGGCCTGAGATTTTTATTTCAGAACAAGTCTGCACACATTTACATACATGTAACAGTTTTATTTCCTTGCAATTGGTCTGTAGTGTCTGCCGACCACCCCAATGCTTTTGATACATCTAATTTTAGGCTTATAATGGAATAATATAGATTTGCCATAAGATTGCTTGTGTGAGTGTGAGAGT
The DNA here is from genome assembly GCA_026781065.1 of Mormyrops boulengeri. NCBI lineage: Eukaryota > Metazoa > Chordata > Actinopteri > Osteoglossiformes > Mormyridae > Mormyrops > Mormyrops boulengeri. The sequence continues at coordinate 1,038,903 of JAODLD010000040.1, read as the reverse complement.
CAGAAAGCATGACTGTCATGCCAGATGCATCCGAGTTGGCAAACCTGAGGACTAGATAAACTGCCGTGTTCTTATTTTTTGGGATGCACACTTGCGCATCTGGCTGTCAGATTGTCACGCTCACACAAGAATTTTTACAGCGTATTTATATTAATCCATTACAAAACTAAAATTAGCTACATCAAAAAGGCTGGGGCAGTTTGTAAACCCTACAGACTATTTACAAGGTAATTAAATGGTTTGCTTACATGTAAATGTGAGTGCAGACTTGTTTCTAATTGAAAATGTCACTCCAGCCTGCTGACCAAAGTTGGCAACATTTTTAAGTGTAGGACTTAGGGTTTCCAACTTTGGTGAGCTGGCTGGCGTGAGATTTTTATTTCAGAACAAGTCTGCACACATTTACATGCCTGTAACAGTTTTATTACCTTGCAATTGGTCTGTAGGGTTTGCCGACCACCCCAATGCTTTTAATACATCTAATTTTAGGCTTATAATGGAATAATAATACACTTAATATTAAGGCAAAGCAAAGACTGCACCATAGTGGAAATACCAGAAATTTAGCAGAATTGTTTATGACAACCCAGACCACTTGGCAAAAGTGGATTAATGGCCCCAGTACACTTTAAGAAAGATGGAACGGTTAATTAATTCAGCAACACCTGAATGTCCATAATGATGTCTGCTTAGGGCCCCCAGATAAGTAAATGTGCTCCTGCCAGGTCTACTGGTTTCAACTAAGATTTTCCATTATTCTCTACTTTTGAGACAACCATAATTGCATGATTACCCATAATCCTTTATAAAAATGACAGCAAATAATAATAAAAATATATATGGCAGGCTAACGCACTACATATGTTGCACTTACATTAGACCATAGGTTTCACTCAGTTCTCATGGTTAAGACCTTGATGTTACAGGTTCATACTGAAGAAACAATGCAGAGGTAACCACTATCTGGAGCCAACTAGGTCCACTGCGCTTCAGAGGTGGTTCTACAGGAATAGGCAGTGTGTCTACCTCTTTTGCTTTTACTATTGTGAGTAAAGAGCATGATCTTATTGCAATTTGGTGTTTGGCTTTGTTTGTTTTCAGTGATCCAGTGATTCCCTTTCTTCTGTTTTTTTCTATAGTCAGGTGAGCTCAGTGATTTTGTCACCATTTTCAATGGAATAGACAGCAGAGTACTGAACAGCCAGTAACGTTTGGTTCTGTGTTCGTTAGAGCCGCCAGCACAGCCAGGGATGGAGAGAGATAAGGAGACTCAGCCACTCAGGCAGCAGCACTGGCGATATGTTGAAGGTGAAGGACGTTGTCTCCAATACTTCTGTTCCTGTAGACCAAAGGGAAGCAAGACTTACTGACTGTCACTTAGAAAATTATTTTATTGATTGTGTAGGAAAGGTGCATCTATAATTTTTTTGTCTGTTAGCAAATTTTAGCGACCTCTTTCTACCAGTGCCATTGTGTTTGGACCTGTTACTATAAGAACAGCTGTCATTGTAGTACTTTGTTTACCTGTGATTGTTGCACTGGACACAGATTTTACAAGGTTGTTCTGGATGAGGCAGGTATACGTTTCATTCAGGAGAACCGGCTGCTCCAGCCTGCTCAGTACACGGGAGATCCCATTATAGTTTGGAAAGAGGCTGGTATTGCCGTTTAGTATGTTCCCGGCATGGTCTGACCAGGTCACATTTGGTTCAGGATACCATGTGTTTGCCACAGCAGTTAAAGTGCTGTTCGTCTCAGTGAAGCTGGGGGCAGAGTATGCTAAAATGAAAGGAGAAGTCACATGATCTTACAGCCAAAACACTGGATTCCACCACAATCAAAAGCTAAGGGATCAAGCAGTCAAAAGGGAATTTAGAGTACCCCAAAACAAAATAATTTGACTAAATAAATTAAAATATCCAGCTGTATAAGTTTGTAGAGGATAAACATATAAACTATTTCCTAACTACATTTCTGTTTGACAGTGATTTACGTTAGTCATCCGTATACACTGTTCTCTTGGATCCCATGCCCATGGTGGGGGAGGGGCAGGGGGGTAGATCAACAGGTTATGCCTCTGTGCCTGTGGTCAGAATGTTGTTGGCTTAAGCCCCACCTCCGGCAGAATAGCCACATCTCCAGGCGTGCCTGATAAATAGCCGACCAAGCACTTGGACCCTAAACTTCCCTTTCAACTGTATATGTGTGTATGTATGTCTCAAAGGAGAGCAAGATGGAATATGTGAAAAGAAGCCTTTCAGTGCACCTGAACTTCTTTCAGAAACTACATTATAAGTAGTGGAGAATTGCTCTCAATTAAGCATGATAAAATCCAAATTCTATTTGTTGTCTGATTTATTTTTAGATAAACAGGTTTTTCCCTATAAAATCTGCTCTAAGGCACATTGTGACAATGTGTATTACATTTGACTGGCAGTTTAATGTGGCACTTAAAATCATGTACATCTGTACACAAGAAAGAAGACGGTTCTCACCAGCTACTCTCAGTTGTATACTGACAGTTCCATGTCCGCTGGGGGCGCTCACTCCACAGCTGTAAGTGCCGGGGTCTTCCATCGTGATGCTCCGCAGTAGCAGGGAGGCGTTGCCAACGGCAATGGCATTTCGGAACAGCTCTGCCCTGTTCCTGAACTGTGGGTTCTGGTTCTGCAGTTGGGCCGCTCTGTCTTGGTAGAGGTACACCACCCCACCCAGCCCATCCTTTGTCCAGGTGACAGTGGCATCAATCGCCAGTTTCCCATTTATGCTTGATGGGTCAAAGGTGCAGTCCAAAATGATGTCCTGCGTGATGTTTCCTACAGGGAATGTGTCTTTGCTTTCCACAATGGACGGGTAGCCTGATGGCGAAACACAGCTGGCTGAAGAATCACCTCTCCAGATTAAGAACTGGGTCAGTCATAAACAGCTTCTATAGAACTTTATCTGTATTTATTTAATATTAAAGACCTCATGAAGACCAAGTTAATCGTATCTCATATGCATTAGCATGCTTCTTTAGCCCTTTGCCCTATGTAATACAGCAGTGATACCCTTATGTAGGAAAAGTTTTGGCAAGGATTTTGAATTGTGTTTTCGATACCACGAGTGACGTAATATGAGAAACCTCAGTATCAACAAAATGTTAATTAAAATAAAAAACAGAATTCTTCACACCTTCACACATTTCTCTATAACATAAGGAAGCATCAGACACAGAATAGGGGACATCCTGGACAGGGTGGGAGGGGACACATAGACACACTTCCACACACACAATGGACAATGTCTTACATAATGGCAGATTTTTGGCCTGCAAGCCAAACTCCTCATACATAGAAGGGTCAGAAATCGAAACCACAACCCTGGAGGTGTAAGACCACTATCACAGTTCTCTCCCCTGTTACAGCAATCATATGTTGTCTTTCTGTCGGTTTTATGCTTAACAGCAGTCATTTTTAAATTCTGTCTAGGTGAACCAATTGCAAGTTTGTTACCCAGTACTCTCAAACGCTCAAACACTGTGTGTCCTAACCAACCCTGTGAAAGGGGTTATTTCAGACTGAGGACAGTAAGACTTGATTATTCTATCGTACAGTAGTGAAGACATCCTCAGTGGAATAAGTTGGATTAAACTGATGAAATTTTAATTTAGGTCCATTTGTAAAACCAGCTCATCATGGAAAACCTCAATGAGCTTTAAAATACTTACGTGTAAATGCAATGGACAACAGGAGGATGATGAACCCCCCAACAATGAATATTAAGACGATGATGCTGGAAATAAAATTATAAGTAACTTTGTGTAACAAACGCAAAAAGTTTCAGTTCCATAATGGATAGGCATTTACAGTGTGGGTTCATATGATACACAATAATACCCACATAAACATTTATTTTAGTAATTTATGCAATATTATCAAGCCATTGAAACACTGACTTTAACCTAACTACCAAAAGGTATAATCAGTGCTTGTGATTGGTTTTAATTATCTACAGATAATATGCAATAAAATTCAACATTTTTATGTAAGATGGAACCATTAACTACATTCTTATTTTTCCTTCTCCTTGTACTCAGTTATTAAGTCTATCAAACTGGGAGAAACTAACTTCAACTTGCAACTCATTGTACAGTAAACCAAAAAGTTACGTCATCATTTGAATTTACAGTCAAAGGTGATACAGACCCCCAGAAGATGATCTGCCCGATTGAGGCCATTGTGTCCCGTGGGCTGCCCCAATGCCGTGTGATCGCCAGGGAGCTTGCTGTGTGGCGTCTGGTGTCTGGCAGGAGCCTGAACAGGAGAGGGAGTGAGCCTCACATGCCCCTCCCCAGGTTCACAGTACTCCTCCTGTGTCAATATTGTCTTTTTGAAGGTGTGGGCCTGACATGCCCTCACTGTGCAACCCCTCAAGTAAGTGACAGCTTTCAGGTAAGCACTGCCTACCTCTAGATGTTTGGCCCAATGTCTTTCCCTTGGGTCTGAAATAAATATATGTGGGGTAAACTTTTTGTGCACCGGGAGCAGGAGAACACAAAATGAAACACATTTTTTAGTAACAGAAAAACACCAAGCAACTTCAAGCATGATGGCCAAAAAGAAAAAAAAAATAGATTTATTCCTCAGACAGTCCCGTCATTTGGTCCGCCCATCTAATCCATACTCATCTTCCACTCACTATCTTGTAGAATTTGTAGAAATACTGCATGGGTCAGTTGGAAATGTGAAAGCATGAGAACTGTAACAGACTCATGCATAATGTACACGTGACTCATTTACACTTAACGTCAGAATTATTGAAATCTAATGAAATCACACAAAACCTATAAAATTTCCATTTAAATTACCATAACAAAAACTGTTAATACTTGTATTGCTTCCAAAAGAACAAAGACAAAAATCTCCACAAAGTTTGATTTAAATATTATATTGATGTGCTTTTATGTGCTGAATTTTAACAAGAAAACTGAACAATGACAAGGCCAAAAATATTAGCCCCCCTGTGTTTTTTTTTTCATTTCAAGACAAACCTGACCATTCAATTATCTTTAAAACCACACCTGAACATTCAATTAACTTTCACACCAAACCTGAGTAATCAATCAGCATTGAACTTTACATAAGGGACTCTGGTTAACAGGGCCAGTGGCACTTGAACACTTGGACTACTGCTAATTTTGGGAAGAAGCAATTTCATCAAGCCAAAAAAAGAGAAATTAGCCTGGACCTCAGAAAGAGGATAGTAGATGCTCATTGTGAGGGTGAAGGCTACACTGCCATTTACAAATGTCACAGTGTCTAGAACAGCTGTACGATTCATCATTGCAAAGCACCAGGAGACAAAATCTGCTACAAAGTTGGGCGTGGCTGAAAGCTCAAGATTTCAAAAACTTTGGAGAGAAAAATAATCAGATATGTCAACAAGGATCTCCGGGTCTCTGCCAAGGTGATTGTTACTGAGCTGGCCTGTTCTGGAGTTGATATGTCAAGGAACACAGTTGTGAGAGCTCTTCATCATGGAGGACTTCGAGGTCACCATCAAAAGACCGTCGCTGAAACAACGGAACATCAATGCCCGACTGAAGTTTGCCCATGAACATGGTAATGAGTTTTGGAAGTCTGTTCTTTGGTCTGAGGAGACTAAGCTGTTTGAGCACAGGTCAGGTCGGGGAGCATGTGCTGATGCAGCACGTTGCCGCACCCACCACACAGCGAGACTCCTCGGGATTCTAGCCAGCAATCCCTTCAGGCAGATACACAGTCCAGTCCCACCCTCCAGAAATGGCCATCCATCTGCCGCAGCCAGGTGTTACATGGGCGTCACCTTGGCCTGGTCCAGCTGCTTGGGTCCTCAGCAATGAGGATCCTGCGAGCCGGATCACCGTCAGGGAAACGCATCATATATCCTGTAGTGTCGTAACTGATGCTCCCTCACAATGCAGGTAATGTGCCTCATTTGGGACTCCTCTAGCAACTGCTCATTCGACACAAAGTCAAACCAGCGGTACCCAAGGATTCTCCGAAGAGACACAGTACCAAAGGAGTCCAGTCTTGGTCTCAGGTCACTGGATAGCATCCATGTCTCACAGCCATACAGCAAGACAGGGAGCACCAGGACTCTAAAGACTTGGACCTTCGTCCTCTTGCAAAGATATTGGGAGTGCTACACACCCCTTTCCAGCGATCTCATGACCCCCCATGCTCTTCCAATCCGTCTGCTGACTTCATAGGAAGAGTCACCAGAGACATGAATGTCACTGCCGAGGCAGGTAAATCTCTTGACAAGGTCGACATTCTCCTGCAGACAGACACACTACTAATGGCTCTGCCCAAGAACTCAATAAATGCCTGGATCTTGGTCTTTAACCAGGACACCCGCAATCCCAGACACTCAGACTCCTCGCTCAATCTCTCGAAAGCCCCGATCAGAGCCTCCATTGACTCCACTAAGATCACAGCATCGTCGGCAAAGTCAAGATCAGTAAATCTTTCTTCACCAACGGATGCCCCACAGCTGCTGGACCCCACGATCCTGCCCAATACCCAGTCCATACAAGCATTAAACAGAGTAGAAGCAAGAACACACCCCTGGCAAACTGCAGAATCAACTGGGAAGAACGCAGAGGTTCTCCCTCCACTCTGCATAGCACTCACAGTACCAGTGTATAGGCCGGCAATGATGTCCAGCACCTTCGGGGGGTTCCCGCGAAGTCTCAGGATGTCCCACAGGGCAACTTGATTAACTGAATCGAACGCTTTATGAAAATCAACAAAGGCTGCAAAGAACCTCTGCCGATATTCGCACTTATGCTTGATAAGAATCCTCAGTGCAAGGATACATTTGATGGTAGACTTCTTAGGTGTAAAACCAGACTGCTCTGGTCGCTGACAGGCAAGCAAGTGTTCACGGATCCTGTTAAGGATGACCCCAGCAAGGACCTTACCCAGCACTGAAAGCAGTACTATCCCCCTGTAGCTGCCGTAATCCAGGTGATCACCCTTCCCTTTCCAGATAGAGACCATAAGTCACATTTTCCAGCCAGTTGGGATGGAGCCTGACCCCCAAATGGAAGCAAAGATTGCCTGCAATGCCAGGACAGCCTTACCACCAGCTAGAGAAGTTCACCCCAGATTCCTGTGGCCTTCCCTGCTCCAAGCTGATTCACCACCCTTGCAATCTCAATGAGATTGGGTGGTTCACAGCTGATCGGAGGGTCAGCTTCGAGAACTGTGGATCTAGAGATGTCCAAAATCCTAGCTGGAGGGTCAGCTTTAAACAACTGCTCAAAGGAGCCGGCCCAGCGGGTCACAACTGCAGTGTCATTCGTGAGGACTATTCCATCACTCACCCTGACTGCAAGTCTCCAAGGAACAGATTCAGATGTGCGTAATGCTTTGATTCCTCTGTAAGCAGGATGTGGGTCACTAGATCACAGATGGTATGTCACCTGTTCACAGATTTGTCTAACAAACGCCTCCTTATCTGCCCTCAGAGCCATCCTTCTCAGTTCCTGGTACAGACTGGAGTTGCCACCAAGTAGTGCGCTGCGACTCCTCTTGATAATATCCAGGGTGCCCTGTGAGATGAAACATCTCCTTCTGGGAACACTGGAAACACCAACACAACCCTCGACAACCTTCAGAATCTTATCACGGAAGATCTCCCACATCACATTAGAGTCAGCAGTCGCACCCAAGTTCTTCACACAAATTGCGTGCAAACTCATCAGAAACAGCTTTATCTTGGAGTCTGGCTAAGTCCAGCCTCGTTCTCCTAGTTGGTGATAGCCTACTGGATCTAAGCTGAATCTTCAGAGTAGCAACAAGAAGTCTGTGGTCAGAATTCACAAACTGGGCACTTCTGTAGACCCTGCAGTTCTGCAAGAACCTCCTGCGTCTGCCCACAAGAATGTGATTGATCTCCTTTGCTGCACCACCAGTACTGGAGTACCAAATCCAACAATGCGGCTCAGGGCATTGGAACCAGGATCCAGTGACTCGCAGTCCCTGATCTTTCGCAAAGTCAAGGAACATGGAGCCACTTTCACCACGGTCTCCAGACCCATGGGGACCGACACAATTCTCATAGCAAGCCCTGTCAGTGCCAGTGGTCCAGTGCCAGACATCACTCACCGCGGTCGGAGCATACACTGAGACAACAGACAAGACACCCAAGGAGTGCCTTAGCCTGAGTGTCATAATGTGCTTGTTGAAAGGAGTGCCATCAAACACCATCGGAAGGAGCCAATCCACTACGGCAACAGCCACTCCCTGAGTATGGCAGCCATCAGACCGACCAGACGAAAAGTAGGTATACCCACCTGAAGAGATCTGACCACTCCCTGGTCTGCGTACCTCAGAGAGTGCTGCCACTGAAACGCAGAGTTTACGAAGCCCCAACAACAAAGGAAGATAGTCATCTTGCCGGAGAGACAAGACGTTCCATGCGCCCACCCGGATGGGTCGCCTCAAACTGGGATCCAAGTGCCGCCATGCAGCAGGCGACGCCTCAGCACCACACCAGCCCAGATCCCCAACAGGCCTGACCCTATTAGCTCTCTAATGGTTTCGGCTCATCCGGGGATGGGGCTCCCCAAGGCTTTCCCCCATCCCCTTTATGGTGTGTGCATCCTTCCTGCAGGTGGCTGCAGCAGAGCTACTCCCACGCCGAGCAGAAGAGTATCGTGCTTGTTAGTATTGAGCAGTTGTGAGTTGTTTTACAGTGGCTGGAGTGCCAATCCTGCCTCCAACCCCCAAAAAAATTGTTTCCCTGCAAGTTGGAGAACCACTCACAGGGCCGGATGCAGTTTAACGTCATACCCAGGACAAAGGGATGTTGCTTTTGTTTGGAGAAGGAAGGGGGAGACCTTCAACCCTAAAAACACAGTTCCGACTGTTAAACATGGTGGTGGAAGCATCATGTTAGGGCTGTTGTGCTGCTACAGGCACTGGGAACCTTGTTCGTGTTCATGGGGTCATGACAAAAGAGCAGTATATTGACATTTTGAAGAATAATTTAAAGAAGTATGCTGAAAGTCTTGCTATTGGTTGCTGCTGGGTCTTTCAGCAAGATAATGACCTGATGCGTACCTCCAAATTGGTCACAAACATTTTGAAGGACATCAAAATCAAGGTCCTGGAGGGGCTCTCACAGAGCCCAGAGAATTCATCCCATTGAGAATCTGTGGTGATACTATGAACAAGTGACAAGAGGAAATGCTGTAGGCGATGTCAGATGCCGGAAAACCTGAATGAACAGCAAGGACAGTGAGGAGAATTTGGAATCTCTCCAAGGATACATTTATTGGTACTTCGACGCTATAATCATGAAGAAGAACCAAAATGCATCTTCCCCAGCCAAAAGCAAGATGCCGTCCTCCAAAAGAAGTCGCCCGGCAGACTCATAAGAAACATAAGAAATTTACAAACGAGAGGAGGCCATTCAGCCCATCAAGCTCGTTTGGGGAGAACCTAACTAATAGCTCA
>JAODLD010000040.1:978613-990045 GCA_026781065.1 Mormyrops boulengeri | reverse complement strand
TATTAGTTAAGTTCTCCCCAAATGAGCTTGATGGGCCGAATGGCCTCCTCTTGTTTGTAAATTTCTTATGTTCTTATGTTCTTATGAGGTCGAAGGAACTGCCCGAAGAGCTCAGAGACAGGATTGTGGCAAGGCACAGATCTGGACAAGGCTACAAAAAATGCAATAGATTTCAGTACTGAGCAGCTACTCTGTTAGGAACATTACAGAGTTTTGGTTGATGTGTTAGATTTGCTGTGGTTATTAACACTAACGACACATTAGCACAAACAAAAGAGCTGTATACACCGAAGTACGTCACGCTTGACGGTTAAAGGTGTTTGACGTTCATTGGCCTGGGAAATTGTGGTTCAAGTGTTAATTGGGCAGTTGTCCCTTTTACCAGGCACCTTGTATGAAGGCAGCGGCAAAAATATATGCTGATTTCGCGAATATGTTTCACTTATTAATTTGCTACTATACATATATGTAACCAGGTTATTATTGTTTAATGTGTATAATTACACAAAATGTGTTTCAGATCTGTTTTTGAATTTGGTAATGTGCTATCAGGACACGATGTCAGTGTATATTTAACAGAAAATACACAAAATGCAGAAAACTGGTTACATGTACTATATAAGAACAAATATTCATTACAGCTGAATATTGGAAGAAAATAAAGTTCTTAATCTTTTTTTAATAGGCTGTCGTATAATTAGGCTGTTGGCTTACAGCGGTCTTAACGGTATAGTGCAAATCCATATCATCATGCATAATCACACTGGTAATAACTATGATACTGGTGTACCGCCTGTAACATGATGCACTGGATCCCTATAAAAATAAACAAATGTCCACTCTGTATATATCTCAGCAGGAAACTTTACTCGAACTCCCCTGGGACGCTCTCCCGGTAACATCAACTGCTCTTCAGCTATCACGCTACTTTCTGGCACTGTCATAATTACTACTGAACATATTCCATGACGTCTCCCTTTTGTTAATTTTCCCATCTGTTAGAGCTAACAGCTTACAAACAGACACACTTACAGGACAAAACGGATTCTTTTAACAATATCAACTGGGTTATAGTCAGTATACATGTACATTATACATCATGAAATTAACTCATTCAACTGTATCTTCTCCTACAGAAATGAATAACACATATTTAACAAGTAACATGCTCATCCTGTAACGTTACACCAGTACATTTCTCATAATGCTACATAACTTATCACTAGTCCCTGATACCCTCTCCCCTTAATTTTTCCCAGTTTGTCTTTTAACTGACAGTACAGACACACAGTATCACCAATGACTATAGCTGGCTTGGCGCTGAGTTTTTGGTCATCTAACCTCATGAGGATATGGTCTCCTGACTGCAGTGGTGGTAAGGGTCTCGCACCAAGATGCTGGCTATAACAGTGCCTCTACTTTGCCTTTTCTGCTGCATACTTGGCTCGGATGTGCTGCCTGCCTGGTCATCTAGGCAGTAGGTTGTGGTCGAGTGTAGGTAGGGTTGTCCGAGTTAGTCAGCCCATTAGGAGCTCATCTGGACTTGCTCCTGTGCTGCTGCACGGGGTGGATCTGTAACACATGAGTGCTAGAAGCGGATCCTTTTGTCTCAGGATCCTTTTAGCTATCTACACAGCTCATTCCACATGTCCATTGCCTTGGGGGTGGTGTGGGCTGGATGCAATGAGTTTGAAATCAAGTTCTCTGGCTAGTTCTTTAAATTCAGTGCTGGAGAACTGAGGTCTTTTATCACTGACCACCTCTTTCATGATTCCATATTGGGCAAATGTAGATTTTAGTTTTTCACTTACTTAAACAGTTGTATTTGTGGGCATGAGGAGCCCCATAGCCTGCGCTACAGGCCTGCTAGGTAGATTACTAAAGTCTTCCTGTATGATTACGAATACCTTGCATGAGAAACTGGCCAACAAAGTTCAAGTACCCCCCAGCCCACACAACACAGTCCATGAATGGAGCAGTTTCTGCTCTGGTTTCAGTCTGTTGTATGTTTTCTCTTTGATAATGCACACGTCAGCTCCGTTATCTATTTTAAAAGTAATGGGGGTATTAACAATGTTCAGCTGAACACTCCAGTGTTCATTATTCAAGGGATGTGCTCTTAACTGATCCTAGGAATTATGCAGCATTCTCTTCATGTTCGCTGATTTCAGTCACCAATTTGTTGCATATTCTCTCCCAATGTCCAGTTTTCCTGCATCTGTTGCACATGGACCTGGCGGCAGGGGAATTTTCCTGTTTCTTGTGTGCTGCTTTCCCACATCTGTCACACGTTTTCTCTCAATCAGTGTGTTTGTATGGTCGCTCCATCCTCTTGTGTTGTTTTCGTTCAATTGTGCACATTTTCTGGCCGTGTGCCACCTCCTGCATGGCAAGCGCTGCCTCGTTCTGTTGGCTGACCTGTGCTCTCACCTCCTGTTGTCAGGCGTCTTGCACGGTCATTTCCAGCATGAGGTTGGATATAAGCTGCAGCTTATGGGAAAGTTCGCTGTCCCGGTTGCCCACCACAATATGATTTTTAATGTGCTCCTCATGATTAGCCGTGAACTCGCAGCACTCCGAGAGCTCATAGAGTGTGTGGATAAATGTCCCCATTTGCTCCCCCACACGCTGCACTCATTGGTAGAAGCATGCTCTCAAATGTATAACATTGCACTTCAGTATGAAGTAGGCATCGAACTTTTCCATGACTTTCACAATGTCTCTGTCCTCATCTTGTCTTAAGGTGAAGGAACGGAAAATATTCTCAGCCTCACCTCCCACCGCATAAATGAGAATGCTTACTTGCATGGTTCCTTCCTCCTTATCCAGTTTCGTAGCTGTCTGATAACACATGAAATGCTTTTCCAGTCGGCCCACTCACAGGCTTCTCGAAGCAGAAATTCTCTGGTGGGCTAAACTTTGCCATATCAGCATGGAACCACTTCTGATACCATATAACGTGTTGCACTGGATCCGTATAAAAATTAACGAATGTCCACTCGGTGTATATCTCGACTGGAAACTTTACTCGAACTCTCCTGGAACGCGCTCCCGGTAACAACAACAGCTTTTCAGGTATCACGCAGCTTTAGTAATTACTACTACACACATTCCATGACACTGCCCACCCATAATATGTAATCAGGTTATTTTGTTTAATGTGTATAATTACACAAAATCAGTTTATTTTGAATTTGTTAATTTGCTATCATGACACCCCATCAGTGTGTAATACAAAATCACACAACACAGATACTATATAAGGACAAGTATTCAGATTACAACTGAAGCCTTAAAGAAAATAAAATGCTTTATTTTTTTTTTATAAATAGGCCGTTGTATAATTAGGCTGTAGACATCTCGCGGTGTAACCAGTATAGTGCAAATCTATATTGTGGTGCACAATCACACTGGTAATGACTACGACACCGCTGTACCGCCCACCCCTACTTTGCATGTCAAATTACATTGTCAGTTCCTGTCAAGACCATTTTATATATTATACAATCCATCTAACATTATGCCCCTGTATATACGAAGTTACTACTGAATGCACATAGACCACTATCACAAAATTAATGTCACTAAAAACTTTAAAAGTTACTGCAAGAAATGCAAGATTCTGTGGTCACAAAGAAGGCTAAAATGTGAGTGAGGCTGGTTAAGACAAAGATGCATGCAATAGTCAAGCCAGGACTTTTAATATTAAAGATTAAGTATGTATTTACACTACCAAATGTTATAACTAATATTTATATATTATATGATTTTATGTGATACAAATAATTTTCAGTATCGTTTTTTACTTATACATTGTCTGTGCATTTCTGCGATCTTTCAGCTAGCTCCAAAATTATTCCAGTTTAATTGTTCACAGTAAATTTGGGAATAACCAAAACGGTGAATGTCAAATGCAACAAATGTGAAAGGGTTATTGTATTTCCACACAACTGGAATGCCAGTTCTGATGCCCATGCATTGCTGAACAGCTAGTACTCACGTGACGTTAATTTCATGCTAAGGCTACAAGCATTTTCGCAATTTTTCAGACTTAGACCTACCTGTGATGGAACATTGGATTGGTTTCTTACTACCCCCCCCCCCAAATATCATTTTTGGCTGGCATCGACTCAATACCAATGGTGGGTATCAGATCGGTGCCATCTCTAGTTTATCTGACATTATGGGGTAATGTGGTCTCCACAGTGTAATATATACATGACCACACACACACATACACACAGACAAGTGAGTGCAGAAAGCTGCTTGAATAGGTCTCATTATAAAAGTAGAAACTTACCCCAGCTGAGAAATGTAGGGCAGGCACTGGAGAAAACGCTTAATCTCATTCTCTTCATCTGACCAGCCAACAAACTTTACTGGTTTCTTCATTGTCTGGAATTCCAGGACTTCAAAGATGATGGATGCCTTCCTCTCAGAGAGGTCTATAACCCAGACTGCAGGAGCTGCATGATAAACTGGCTGCAATGCCTGCAGAACATGCTTAAATGAGGGATGCTCAGAATCCTTCAAATATGAGTACAGATCCAGCAGAAAGTCACTCTGCTTTTTTGATTCATTGTCGCTGTTTCTGTCAGCAGCAAGAGGGAAAGAGGAATAACTGCAGACTGATGAGAGGAGCTGCAGTTTCTTCTCTCCTGTCTCTGTGTCACACTCTGCTGCTTGAGTGAAGAGATTCACAATAAATTTGATGGCTTCCTTTGAGTTGAAATGCCTTTCAAATAATCTGTAACATAATATGAAAAATGTTTTCAGAAAAGTACATGAATTCTGTATTTCATATACAGTACCAGTCAAACGTTTAGACACACCTACCCATAGAATGTTCCTTGTACTATTCTCAAAATTTTTAAATAATTATGAAGACATCAAAACCACAAAATAACATATATAGAACTATGCACTGACCAAAAAAGTATTAAACAGAAAAAATTGTTGGGAGGAGGGCAGCTCTGTGGGTGGGGATTAATTAATTATTCATTGAGTGATCATTTATATCATTATAATATTATACAACTGATATATCACTCAGGGACCCACGTGTGAGGAACCCATGGGGTTGGGAATGCACACGGTCGGCATGTGCTAGGGACCATCAAGAAGCAGAAACAGCTTTACAAAACAGGTGACATATTTGGTGTCATTCATTTTGTGATATCCTGATTGATCTTTTCTGATTATTATTACATATATACCAATCAACCATAACATTAAAACCACCTGCTTAATATACTGTAGGTTCCCCTCCTGCCGCCAAAACAACTCTGACCTATCGAGGCATGTACTCCACAAGCATCCTGTGGTATCTGGCACAAAGACATTAGCAGCAGATCCTTTAAGTCCTGTAAGTTGTGAAAGGGACCTTTATCGACTGGACCATTTGTCCAGAACATCCCACAGATGATTGATCAGACTGAGATCTGGGGAATTTGAAGTTCAAGTCAACACATTGAACTCTTTTTCATGTTACTTGAACTATTCCTGAATTCCACTGCAGAATATTGTTGCCATGTAGGGGTGAACTTGGTCTGCAACAATGTTTAAGTAGGTGGTACATACCAAAGTAACTGTCATGACATCTGAGGGCACGGCCCCTATCAATTAGCGCCACGCCTACCTAGCTACTTAAACCCTGCACAGAGATCACTCCGTGCGAGGTATTGATGGTCATTCCACTACGGAGCGATTATTACCCCTGTCTTTGTTTCAGCTCTGTTCCTCCCGCCTCTCATTACTCCCTCTGCCTGCGCCTCCTGATCCTCCCCGCACCCGTCCTGACCAGCCCTGATCCTCCCCCGTGGCTTCTCCTTGTGTGTGGTGTCCGCGTCTCCGGACGGATCTCCCGGCTCCTGGATTGCGCTTCGCTCGACTTCCCGACCTCCCCCTCGGATCACGCTCTAACTTCGGTAGCCCTGTTTGGACGGATTCCCGGCTTTGACCCTACCTGTTTTCTGGACCCGCCTCTGTGTTCTGTCGTGACAGTAACATCCACATTAATGCCAAAGGTACCAAAGGTTTCCCAGCAGAACACTGCCTAGAGCACCATACAGCCTCTGCCAGCTTGGCTTCTTCCCATAGTGTATCCCGGTGCCATCTCTTCCTCAAGTAAAGGACACACATACACATCTGACTGTCCACATGATATAACACAAAACGTGACACATCATACCAGGCCACCTGAAATTGTGACATCTTAAGCCTAAGGCTTCCTAAACCTAAGGCTACAATTTGTAAATTTAGAAATATCCATCCATTCTCCTCCGCTCGTCCAGGTCAGCCTTCTGACTCTTCTCCCTTCTTCACCATGACAGGCAGGTGCTATATACACATAACTTCTGATGCTGCACTGGTCCTTCTGTCGATCTCCCAATCTATTCTTCTTTCACTCATAAACAAGACCCCAAGATATTTATACATATGAGGCAGTATCTCATCCCCAACCTGGAGGGGGCAATCCGCCCTTTTCTGGTTGAAAACCATAGCCACTGACTTAGAGGTGCTGATCCTTGCTCACTTCACAGTTCTAAACCACCGCAGTGCATGGCTGGAGGTCCCTGCCTGAAGAAAGAAAAAGGATCACATAATTTGCAAAAAAAGCAAAGATGGTCACTGAACTTAGTCGAGTCCAACACTGGGGAAAGTCTGACTTATTGCCAGCAATGCAAACCAAACTTTTATGGTTATACAGAACCTAATTGCCTGGAACAGTGGGCCTGGCACCCCATACTCCTGAAGCAGCCCCCACAAGATGCCCTGAAGGACACAGTTGTATGCCTTTTCAAAGTCCAAAAAACACATATACATTGGTTAGGCAAACTCCTATGATCCCTCCGGTATTCTTGTGAGGATAAAGAGCTGGTCCAGTGTACCATGACCAGGACAAAATCTGCAGGGTTCCTCCAGAATCTGAGGTTCAACTCTCTAGTACTCTGGCATAGGAGTTTCCAAGGAGGCTGAGGAGTATTGATCCCTCTGAAATTAGAACACACTCACCAGTCCCTGTTCTTAAAGATTGGGACCACCACCCCTACCTGCAAATCAAAAAGCACTGTCCCCGATTTCTATGCAATGTTGAAGAGGTTTGTCAGCCAAGATAACCCAACAGCATCTGGAGCCTTCAGGAACTGAGGGTGAATCTCATACATCCCCGAAACCTTAACACCTTGGAGATTTTTTAACTACCTCAGCCCTAATGATGGGCGAGTCCTCCTCCAACTCTTCTGACTCAGCTTCCTTCCAGGAAGTTGTGTCAGCAGGATTTTGGTCCTACTAAGTATCCTTCAATCATCTGACTATATCCCCAGTTAAGGTCAACAGTGCTCCATCCCTGATATAAATAGCATTGGCAAAGCCTTGCTTCCTCCTCCTAAGTGCCTGACAGTTCTCCAGAATCTCTTCAAGGCCAACCAAAAGTGCTTTTCCATGCCACCAAATGCCTCCCACACTCAAGTCTTTGCTTCTGCAACAGTCAATGCTGCGCTCTATGTGGCCTGCTGGTACTTGTCAGCTGCATCCAGAGTCTCACAAGATAAACAAGCTCAGAAAGCTGCCTTCTTCAGCCCGACAGCTCCCTTTACCTCTGGTGTCAAACATCAGGTCCTCAACCACAGGAACAGGCACCAACAACCTTATAGCCAAAGTTCTGCACAGCCACTTCTTCAATGGAAGCACAAAACATGGATATTTGGCCTCAATGTCTCTAGCTTCTCTTGCGATGTGAGACATGATATGACTCTTAAAGATCTCCCAGACAGAGGCCTCTGCCAGACACTCATAGCACACCCTTACTATATGTTTGGGTGTACTAAGTTTGTCTAGCACTTTCTCCCACCATCTGATTCAACTTGCCACCAGATGGGTATCACCCGACAGCTCAGCCCCTCTCTTTACCGGAGTCTGCAAGACACATGTTCTATCAAATCTATCACTGATCTGTGGCCTAAGGTATCCTGGCATCAACACCCTTATGCTCAAACATGGTGCTCATTATCGAAAAACTGTGAGTAGCACAAATGCAATTCGACATTTGTTATTGGACACCTGAGCATTTAAGTCTCCTAGTAGAGAAATGTTGGGCAGACAGAGGGGGCACCTTCCAACATCCCATCCCAGGTCTCCAAGAAGGGTGGATGTTCCACTAATGTTTGGTGCGAAAACAGGTTCTGACCGAGAGACCGAAGTTGGTGAGCAAGTCGGTGAAATAGAGACTCAGATAGGCTACTAGAGAGCCATACCTTGGTTGTGACTGAAATACTGCTGCAGTATATAGCCTACATGTGCAGTAACTTCCTACATGCTGCAATTGGCCTGCATTTATATTGTATGTTGTAAACTCTGTTTAACATAGAGTGCAAGCGCATACAGTTACAGACACCAGCAGTTATGGGTCCCACTTTCAATCTGAAGAAACACAGGACAAATCGCAGGCCATGTTGGTTCAAAACAGGGCACAGCATTTTCTGGCTAGCAACTCTGCCAGCAATGTCAAACCCATTCTCTGTAACAAGCAGTGAGGCTGTCAGAGAAAAAAATCCGTTTTTCCTATTTTTTATTGGTAGTTTTTCAAGAAAAGTATACATAAAATAATTCCACTTATAATTTGTCTAGCATACTTTCCACAATATCAGTACAAATAGTACACTAAAGTATTGGGACACCTGCGTTTACACACACATTAGAACACAAGAAATTTACAAGTGAGAGGAGGCCATTTGGCCCAACAAGGTTGTTTGGGGAGAACTTAACTAATAGCTCAGAGTTGTTAAAATCTTATCTAGCTCTGATTTAAAGGAACCCAAGGTTTGAGCTTGAACTACACTAACAGGAAGACTATTCCATACTCTAACTACATGCTGTGTAAAGAATTACTTTCTCAAATCCATTTTAAAATGTTCTCCCACTAATTTCCTCCCATGGTTCTTGTATTTGGACCAATATCAAAGTTGCCATTTCGCTGAACAGCATCCAGACCTGTTAGAATCTTATATACCTGGATCATGTCCCCACTTAGTACTCCTTTGCTTGAGGCAGAAGAGATTCAGCTTAGCTAACCTCTCCTCATAAAACATTCCTCTAAGACCAGGAATCATTCTTGCAGCCCTTCATTGAACCCTTTCCAAGGCAGCAATGTCGTTTTTAAGGTATGGTGACCAAACCTGCACACAATATTCTAGGTGGGGTCTTACCAAGGAATTGTATAATCCAGAGATGAGGACTCAAGTCTGAGACTCGGACTCGAGTTGCACTTAAGTCACACATTCTTGTGACTTGTGACTTGACTTTAGACTTGCCCTCATGACTTGAGACTTGACTTGGGTGTTGTGACTCATGAACAATGTTCATTTCATGCAATTATTTATTCAATTATTTTATTCATTTCAGTTTTTCCAATGTTGTACGAAAGCCCTAAAGATGCAATCGGTAGCCGACCAGACAGTCACGGCAGCATGAGTAATACGTGTCACTGCTGGAGTAATACACCGTTTATCTGTTGCTGTGCGTGATTGACTTAATGGGTAAGTAACTAATATGTTAAATCCTGGTTTGTATTTTATAATATAACTTAAACATTGTTAATTTAGAGTAAACTGGAGATCTAATAATTAACGCGCAATCCTGTTATGTTGATGAAAGTTAAGTTTCTTTCCGGAGTTGACTGTTAATGTACCGTGCCATATATATTTAGTAGGTGAGACATTTATCTAAGTAACTGACATTAATATAATTAATCTGACTTAATATATTGTGATGAGTCTGTATTTAATTTGTATTATTTAGAATATGTGAGTTTGCATTATAATGAATGTTGTAATGTAACGATCTAAGTAGCCACCAAATTGCAGCTTCCAGCTGTAAGATTGTCATAATTTACTGATTATATTTGTTTCTGCTGTAGACCACAGCCAGTTATATTCAGGAGACTAATCATAGCTGCCATGTAACAGATCAGAATGGTAACCTTGTTTACCAGCTATCAATCTGCTTTCCTGTATTAAAGTGTTCATAAATCCCCTGCGCTCTCAGTGTTCTCTAATCGGAACCACCTTCCACCATTTCCACCTACTCAACCAGCGTATCCCTGACAAGCTCCCATAACTCTCGTACAAATGTGTTATCAGAAAATCGGAAGCAGACTGAATATGCGCAACGTGACGCATGCGTGTAGCCACAGATTTCAAATCAACACAGACCATGGCAACGGCAAGTTCACCTGGAGCCATTTGTTATTGCATTTGGTTACAAAGCCTTCACACAGACAGCTAACAAGCGAACGGCCACTTGCAAAGTGTGTGGCGTCAAGATAAATGATGCCGGCTCAACTACTGTTAGCAAACTAATCAAACCACAGTTGTAGGCTATACAGACTACATGCAGATTACAGCTTTATTGTTCCCCAACCATTTTATTTGATTAACATCTCACTACATTCCAGCCTAGGCTACCAGCAAGTAGCAGGCCGATAGAAGCCCTATACTATGCTGCCAGTTACCAGATGGCAGCACCGTATATAGGGATGTAGTCTATTGATGTAGCCTAACGTTAATCCTATGCATTAATTGCTGTTTTAAAATAGGCTACTGTTATGATATCAGTGCACCTGGTAAAACTCCGTTCAGCTGCCCAAGTGTTTATTTAGGAAAAAATATTAAAACGTAACGTTAGTGAAGAAGAATTTCTTTCAGAACGTCTATCACAAAAATACTGTTGGGTATTACTATTCCACTGTAGTATTATTGTTAATATTGCGCTAATATTGTGATACTGTGGTGTATAATAATAGATTATATACATGTACATGCTTTCAATCCAAAACATACAGCAATGCAGATAG
Organism: Mormyrops boulengeri; assembly: GCA_026781065.1. Classification (NCBI taxonomy): domain Eukaryota; kingdom Metazoa; phylum Chordata; class Actinopteri; order Osteoglossiformes; family Mormyridae; genus Mormyrops; species Mormyrops boulengeri. The sequence continues at coordinate 979,193 of JAODLD010000040.1, read as the reverse complement.
CATCTGATGAGAGAACGTTCATTTCAGTCATTTGAAACTTGAGACTTGGACTTGGGACAAAAGACTCAAGACTTGACTTGGCATTGACTCTCAAACACCTGAGACTTGATTTGGACTTGGAAAAAATGACTTGTGAACATCCCTGGTATAATCTTAGCATCACCTCCCTTGACTTAAACTCCACCCACCTAGAGAATGTAACCCAACATCCTATTGGCCTTTTTAATTCCTTCCACACTAGTGAACATGAGTGGAACATGGAAGCATCAACATACACACCGAGGTCTTTTTAATAATCAGCTACCTTTATTTCAGTGGAACCCATAAAATATCTGTACTTTATATTTCTGCTCCTTGCATGGATACACCTGTTAAATTTCATCTGCACGGTGTCAGCCCAATCTCTAATTAAATAAAGATTCCATTGTAACCTCTGTGGTCCTCTTTCAGTATCTGCTACACCACCCACCTTAGTGTCATCTGCAAATTTTACCAGTTTACTGTATGTATTGGTGTCAGTATCATTAATGTAATTTAGGAACAATAGTGGTCCTAAAATTGAACCCTGCGGTACCCCACT
>JAODLD010000040.1:965085-978513 GCA_026781065.1 Mormyrops boulengeri | reverse complement strand
CAGACTGAACTTCTTCAGCTGCCTCAGGAAGAACATCCTCTGTTGAGCTTTTTTGGTGAGAGAACAGATGTTCATCTTCCACTTAAGGTCCTTGCTGATAGTGGTGCCCAGGAAGCGTAAATACTCCACAGTTGTGACTGGTGGCTGTTTAGCAGTGACTAAACAGGTCTAGGTCAATCTGTGTTCCACATATTTCCAAAAGTGTGTTAAAGATATCAGTCCATAACTCACAGAGGGCCGGGCAGCTCCAAAACATGTGCATATGATTAGAGTCTGATTCCACCTACTACAATTAGGATTCACATCCTTTAGATTCTTCCAAGTCTTGTTTTAGTCCAGTGGGCACTGTGAGTAATTTAAACAATGTATAAACCCAACTGGGCACATATAGAAGAGGTATGAACTCTTTTAAGTGCCCATTCCCAGGTTTCAATAGACAGTTCTTCACCCAGCTTCTCATCACATGCAGATCTAATGGGATTCAGGGAAGATGGTTGCAAGAGGTGCAAGAAAAACATCAAATCACATTTCACTAGGAAGGGATGGAAATTGGGGATTTATCATTGTCACACCCCGCTTATCTGATCCTCCTGTGTGCCACGCACCCTCGTTAACCTCGTGTGGATTCCCCGTGTTTACCAGCTATTTTCTGTTGCTGTCATTAGTTCAATGAATTTAGTCTGCATTTCAATTTGTTTCCCCAGTCCGGTCATTGTATTGTTATAATGGTTTGTCCTGTATGCCTCTCCGTGTGCCCATTAAAACCCTTATTCCCCGATCCTTTGTTGTCTTCACCTGCTTCCCCAGTCCGTGCCCAGCGGGATATAACAGGACTCCCAAACAGGACTCCCAAAAGAAAGGTCTGGCAATCCGCCAATACGCCTGCCGGACGACGAGCTTGCCTATATACCGAGGATGATCCCTGGGAACTATATGTTCTGTGATCTGCGCCTGTACTGGGAGGACGCCGACTGGCGATCGACATCTGAAGGCTGCGATATGCTCCAGGCAGGAGGGAAACGGAAAAAGTGGAACACCGGAGCTCTTCTTAGGGGCAATCTTGGTCTCCGCAGCCTGCCCTGCTGCGTGTCGGGAGGAACCCCTCCCAGTGCTTTATCCGGTGGTGTTCGCTCCAGACGTCACCGCCGCCGCTTTGTCTGAGCAGACACCCAAAGTCCGCATCGCTGCCGCTTCTGTGCCGAGATCAGCAGCTTGCCCATTTCTGGGAACGAGCCTGGCCCTTAAAGGGGCAAGATCGCTTCAGGACACCATTCCGTGGGTCCCCAAGCTCCTTAAAAGGGCAGCGCCCACAGCCAAGGCACCAGTTCCTGCACCGCCCCCCCATGGTTCCTGTGCCAGCGGCTGATGCTCCACCCCCCGTGGTTCCTGTGCCGGTGGTGGAAGCTGAAATGGAGAGGATGGCGGAGAGCCTGTGAAGGTTCGGTTCCGCCTGCAGCACCTCGTCACCTCAACGGTCAACTGTGGGTCCCTCGGCTCCGACTCGTCAGTCGCTTAACCCTTGGCCGGCTATGGGTACACCTTCGCCTGCCGCTGCTCCTGTTCCCTCCTCCCCTCCACCAGTGTCCCCTTCACCTCCCTCCTCGGCCCCTCCGCTAGTCCCTCTGCCTTCCTCCTCGCCCTCTTCGACATTCCCTCCTGCTTCTCCCTCACACTCGCGGAGGGTCCCTTGTCCCGTGGTGTCCCTGGTCTCATCCTTCGCTGAGACACGCCCAGTATGCGCGCCTTGGGGGGCGGGGGGGGTTCTGTCACACCCCGCTCGTGGCATAGAAGTGCAACTCCAGATCTGTAAAAGCCTGAAAAAATGATGTCTTGGAATACTGAATTTGCCTGATAATTGTTCAAATATGGAAAATGTATTATTTATATAAAGATCTCTGAATGTTTTAATAGCAAGATTGTACTGGGTTGAAAAAACACCATCAACTATACATGGAGGAAATGCTGGGTTTGAGGTCAACGGGGCAAGCGGAGAAACTGTCTGAAACACAAAGTGTCTAAATTGCTTCCAAATCTCCAGTGTAGTTTTCACACATACTGTATATTTTTGTAAACGAGTGAGGATTCATAGTATATAAATGGATGAGGGAAGACAGTGATGCTGGCCTAGATGAAGCCACCTCCATTTTGAGTGGATGGAGATATCTCAAGCCAGTACTGAATGAATCTAGCAGCTCAATAATGGAACCTGAAATCTGGTAATGCTAAACCTCCATTTGCCTTAGGCCTCTATAGCAACTGTTTAGACATTCTAGGTGTCTTTTTGTCCTAGATAAAAGATAACATTGACCTATCAGTCTTATAAAAATACATTAGAAAGCTGAAGTGGCAGGCACTGAAATAGATATAGAATTTTAGGTAGCTTATTCATTTTTAACTCCATTAATTCTTGCAGTTAAAGATAGGTAGAGCACAGACCAAAGATCCACATCATGGTACATACGGGTAAGCTTAGGGAAAAAATTGGCCTATTACATATACACCTAGATAGGTAAATTCACTTTTACCAATATTCAAAAATCTGATAACTGACCAAATCATGTTCATGTAGCGAGGGCTGCAGGGACAGATGTTGAAAGGTCAGAGACAGACATATAAAAATAAGTCATCTGCATATAGCAAATTTATGCTCATATCCATACATAATCATCATATCTGACGATGCCTCGAATAAGAGAGTTAGAACAAATTGTTACAGAAAAGGGTTCTATAGCAGGAGCAAACAATACGGGACTCAAGGGACAGCCCTGACCTGACAGGGCTGCAGCCCTGTTGTAAGCAGAAATGTTCTGATTGGCTGTTATTTGTCCTGATCGCGGCTTGTGCAGATGAATAAAGAAATTTTATAAAGGGGGCAAAACCAAATTTAAGGGTATAGGAAAGATAATTCCACTCAACCCTATCAAACACCTTTGGTGTCCTGAATACCTGTTCACCTATTATAGCTTCAGAGGCCTTAGTGATGAAAGGGTTATATGTAACACTGGAGGTTAAAAAAAATACCTGTTTTTGATAAAGCCTGTTTGGTCAGGTGAGAATAGTTTCTAAGCTCAGTGCCAGAAGTTTATCGAGGATTTTGTAAGCTTATTGGGTGACATGATGCAGAGTCAATGGGATCTTTATTCTTTATTATTCTTTATTATACAAATAGTTGCTTGAGTAACACTGTGGGAGAGTGCCCAATTGGAGAATGCTTCCCTATAAGTTTCAGCTAAAATGGGGGTTAATCTGGCATAATTTTTTTTTTAACGAAATCTAACCTATTAACCATCAAGCCATGGAGTTTTACCTCGTTGCAGAAATTTCACAGCAATGAGCAGCTTGTCACGCCCCGGTCATACGATTCTCCCGTGTGCCATGCCCCTCCTCTCTGCCTCGTGTGGAATTCCTGTGTTCCCAGCGGTTCCTCGTCATGTTAATTACTGTTGTTATGTATTTAAGTTCATGTCTGTGTATCTTTGGTAGTTCGGCCATAGACATCAGTCCTGTGTGCTGCTCTATGTTTCATGACAGAATGACTGGACTCCGAATGAAAACGCCTCATCTAACAGATAAGGAATACCTCAGTCTGACAGATAAGGTTATTTACTGGCTGACACAGCCCAAGGTCCGGGAGAGGACCCTTTACCTTCCTCCTCACCCCCTCCGGTGTTACCTCTGCCTCCTGCCTCATGGTCACCAAGTATCCCTCTGGCTCCGGTCTCGCGGTTGCCGGTGGCCCCTGCGGCTACTGCCTTCCATCCTCCGGGGTTCCCTCCGGCTCCCTGGTTCCTCCCGCCTTTTGCCTCCCTGACCCATGGTTCGGTTCCCCATTTGCCTGGCTCCTCTGTGTTTCCGCCTGGTCCCTGTCCTCCTTTGGTCGGTGTCCCCCCTGTCGGTTTGGTGTCCCCTGGTGGTTCTTTCCCTCTTGTCGGTTTGTTCCCTGGTGTTGTTCCTTCATTGTCCCCGTCCTTGGTGTCTTTGGGTCTTGTGTTCATGTCCTTGGTGTTCCTGTTCATACCTGCATTTGTAGTTTGCAGTTGGTGTCCTGGTTCTTGTCTTGCTTGTCCCTTGTGCCATTGCTGTTCCCTTTGGTTAATTGATGTCTTGTGCTTGTTTCCTGCTCGTCCCCTGTGGTACCCCTTCAGTCCCTTATGGCCCCAGAGTGCGCGCCTTTGGGGGGGTTCTGTCACGCCCCGGTCATCCAATCGCACCGTGTGCCACGCCTACCTCTCTACCTCGTGTGGAATTCCCGTGTTCCCAGCGGTTCCTCGTCATGTTAATTACTGTTGTTACATATTTAAGTCCATGTTTGTGCATCTTTGGTAGTCCGGTCATTGATGTCAGTCCTGCGTGCTGCTCTATGTTTCTGACTGTGTTCTCCCTTAATAAACCCTACATTTCCCCACCTCCCTGGACTCCTGTTCCTGCTTCCCCGCTTTGTACGCCCTTCGTGACACAGCTCTTCACTCACAATTGGTTGTTCTAAAATTTCAGCCAATTCACAACCAACTGCAGGCATATTAAGAGAACAAAACAAATCATCCAATCATGCATCATCAGTTTTACTCTCAGAGGTGTATACAGATTGGTAAAATCTCCTAAAATCCTCATTAGTCTCCCTATGGTCCATTGTAATACCAGACAACTTCAGAATTTTAAGAATTTGATGTGATGATGCTTGTTGATGTAACTTATGGGCTAATAATTTGTTAGCTTTGTCTCCCTTTTCATAGTAATCACTATTAGACTCAATAAGTAGCTCAGTCATCTGATCTGTTTGTATTATGTCAAATTCAGTTTTTAAGGTTAAAAGGTCTTGTGATGGGGAAGTGACATTGCTCTGTTTATTGAACCGCCACTGTGGTTGTGATTTCTTAGTTGTTGGTAAGACTGTGCATAGTAACATAGGAATGTGCATAGTAACTGGTGTGTGATTTGACACAACTATTGGGTTATAGGAGCATGAGGATATGAAATTCAGGAGTCATCTACAAGAAATTAGTCTATGCATGTGAACGTGTTATGAACTGGGGAAAAAAAGAATACGCTTTCCCGGATGGGTTGTAAGATCTCGTGGGGTCTGATATTGTAAATACAGATATAAAGGTTTGAATAACTTTAGCTGAAGTTGACAAGGTGGTGGGTTTAAAAGAGGATCGATCCAAGCCTGAGTTCAGCCAACTATTAAAATCACCACTTACTGTGATATCGGCATGTGAGAGGACATATCAGGGAGTTTGGAGAAAACTGATCTAAAAAGTCTCCCTTATCTTTATTGGGAGCATAAACATTCAAAAGGAAGTACTTTTAAATTAAGCAGAATGCAAATGACCATTATATCTACCACTGGGATTTGCAATCAAATTAGAACATGTAAAAGGTACTGACTTGTGAAATAATATAGCTTCCCCTCTTGCCTTACTTTGAATGCTCACGTATGTTCTCTAATGCGACGACTTCTGGACTTTAGATATATATTCATATAATTTCACTTCATAATGCACACATACACACACACACACACACACACAAACATACAGGTTTGTAATTATATCTTTGTGGGGACTCTCCATTCATTTCTATGGGGAAAACTATAATCTAATAACATGATGACCTTAACTCCTACCCAGCCCTAATCTTAACCATAAGTAACCAAACAAAAACAAAAGACTTGGCATTTTTACTTTTTTGATTGCATTCACAGATCTTTGTGGGGACCTGAAAAATTGTCCCCACAACATCAAAATAACAGGTTTTTATTATATTGTGGGAAACAATTCTACAGCACATCAATAATAGAATACAATAACCTGTTGTAATTTGCAGAAACAGTATCAGACTGGTTTAGGTTACAGTAACAGTACTGTAAAAAAACACCACCATGCTGGAGAAACTACTGCCAGCACTTTACTGTAAATTTACAGAAAAAGAATTTACAGTATACTGTAATTTCAGTTAATGTACAGTTAACTAATATAATAAGAACCAATAATTTACTGTACTTATATTTACAGTATCAGTACTTAAAAAACATTGCTGGCAGTATTTTCCTGTAATTTTACAGAATTTTTTTTACAGTGTAGTGACCCTACAAATGGTTAATGGACTGCATTTATGTAGCGCTTTTCTACTCCTATGAGTACTGAAAGCGCTTAATTCATGCCTCACATTCACCCATTCATACACCGGTGGCGAAGGCTGCCATGCAAGGCACCAACCTGCACACGAGGAGCAATTTGGGGTTCAGTGTCTTGCTCAAGGACACTTTGATGGGGTCAGGAGGAACCAGGGCTCGAACCTGCAACCCTCCAGATGCCGAACGATAAAACTACCTCTTGCACCACCATCTTCCCCAATGACTATTATGTAACAGAGTTGAGTGAGCCTAGAAAGAATATAGTAACTGTTATTACACCAAGACTTAGACCTAAACGTTCTACTGGGGGCTCCTGTGCAGATCACTTAATATCAATCCCTCTGATAAGATTAAAGGAGCCACAACATAAACCCACCATAAAATGCTCATTATTGAACATTTGCTCTTTAGCAAACAAATCACTTCTTGTCAATGACAGGGTGCTTAACATTGGTGCAGACCTGTGTTTTTCTAACAAACCTTGCTCAGACCCACAGACACTATTCCTTCTTGTTGAACCTTCACCTGAAGTATTTGGTTTTGTACAGAAACCACATGGCTCTGGCCGTGGAGGAGGCCTTGCAGCCATTTTTAACTCACTATTAAAAATTAAATCATGCTACAGAAACTGCAGCAACAAGTGTTGTTGCGGCCCTATGCTCCACCGGGAGTCTACAGGATTAAAGAAGAAGAAGAAGAGTTAAAAATTAAACACAAAATTGTAAAAGATTTTGCAACTTTTGAAGCTATGCTAATTCAAATGATATCTGAGCCGCTCATCTATGTCCTTACAGTATACAGACCACCTGGACCATGCACTTTGTTTCTGACTGAATTTGGGGAAATTCTTACTAATTTACTTATTAACTTAGACAATATTATAATGCTTGGAGATTTCAATATACTTGTAGACATATTTCCTGCCCCTCCTGGACTCTGTTGGATGTTATCAGCACGTAACGGGACCAACATATGTGCACAATCATACACTAGACTTGATTATCACTCACATAGTTTATGTTTACCATGTATCTGTATGTCCATTACATAAGTCTTTCTCTGATCATTTTCTAATCACCTTTGTGATTCAGCGACCCTGTTTGACTAGAGGAGCAGATTATTATGACGTCACCTAAATGAGAGAAACTCCCTATGATTTATTTTGCAGTAAGTAATGCAAACTTAACGTCTAGCATAGATGTCAACGAAGTCACACATGACTTCAGTACAGTGGTTGGTCAGGTTTTGGATAAAATGGTACCCTTGAAAAATAAGGTTGTCAAAAACTCCAGACATTCTTCATGGTTTAATGATCTCACACTTACAAACAGCAGTTCTGCATATTAGAGTGCAAATGGAAATCTACGGGTTTAGAGGTGTTAAAGTTGGTGTAGTCTGACAGCTTACGAGAATGCAAGCAAGCCCTCTATAGGGCATGTACACACCTATGCCGATGATAATCAAATATACATTCCATTAACGGCTAATGACTCTGTATCTGCTGTCACTTTAGTTAATTGCTTTAACGATGTAAAGATCTGGATGATTGAAATTTTTTATCACTAAATACTCAGAAAACTGAGGGTATGTTGTTTGGAGGCAAGTCTGCTGATAGGAATGCTATAATCTCCACACTTCACTCTAAGAGGCTGAACTTTTCCCTATGCAACTACGCAAACATTACCAAACTATGACAATTCCTTACTAATTAAGACACTAAGAAAATGATGCATGCCTTTGCATACAGTAGGCTAGACTACTGTAATGCTCTGTTACCTGGGAGCGCACATTAAACACCTTGCAGCGTATTCAAATTGCAGCAGCTCGTGATTGTCACCAGGAGCAGGAAGTTCAAACACATTACCCCTGCTCTTTGTTCCCTGCACTGGCTTCCCGTTAGGTTCCAGACTGACATTAAAAGTTCTCCTGCTTACATATAAGGGACTTAAAATTCTAACACCCACCTATCTAACAGAATTACTTCAAGTTTGCAAGCTACATTGTCTCCTCAGATAACGGAACACCTTGTTTTCCTTGTTGTTCCACATATAAATAAAGTGACAGTTGCCAGTAAAGCATTCTCCTACAGGGCCCTTACGTTGTGGAATGGTTTGCCAGCGTATGTTCGGGATGATGAATCGGTCTAGTCTTTAAATATTGACTGAAGACCTATTACTTCAGTTTAGCTTACCCACAACTTAACATGTAACACACCATAACTATGGCTGCTGGTGCTGCTGTACATGCCATTTTTATGTACTATGCTTGTCAATTAATGTGTTAGTGCATGCTCTGACCATCCATGCTCTCTGCCTTTTTTCCTACATATCTGGATAATGCTCGGAATGGGCAATATCTGAGCTGGAGTCCTGGTTCAGTCCCATGGAAGGGTGACGATGTGACAGACTGTAAAATTGTTGGTGTTGCCTTCAATCTGCACCCTGTACAGGCTGGCGTAGAGAATGATCTCATTGATGGGCACTAGGAATTTCAGTCTAAACCTTGCTTTTAGCAAGCCAGCCCTCTCTTTTCTTTTTCCTATAATGTTAGCGTGCCCAGGGGGGTTGGGCAGCCAGTAGACTTTGGACCCCCAGAGGAAATGTCTTTTCATTTCTCTGTTTTTGTATCATTCACTCTTTATGATGTTGTACTTATCACAACACACCCATGTAAAGGACCTTGGGGTGTGAAAGGCATTATATAAAAATTAACTGAATTGAATTGAAAATATCTGACTGATGCTTCTTTCCAAAGCACTTACGGGCCAATTCTTATATTTTGTGTATTAAACCAAAGAAGAAGGACATCAGCACAAGCTGTGCTACCAAAATGAAACAGAAAATGACTCACACTTACCCACTGATCAGCAGGACAGTTATTAGCCCAGAAGTTGTTTCTGGTGGAAAATGTAACCTAGAAAAGCAAGTGGATCAGTGTGTCATGAAATCATGAGTAAGAAGAGTGATCTGAGGGAGGAATACAGGCGTAACAGTGAACATCACAAGAAGCTAATTGGCAGGTTACCATGGGTACAAAAATAAAAGACTGAAATAGTAAAGTGCCCGTTTTATCTTCTAATAAAATTATTCACTACTAACACAAAACAATCCCATTCTAAATCCATAGACATCAATATGGGGTTGAGGTCAGGGCTCTCTGTGGATAAGTCAAGTTATTCCACACCAAACTCACCCAACCATGTCTTGGACCTTGCTTTGTGCCCTGGGGCACAGTCATGTTAGAATAGAAAGGGGCCTTCTCCCTGTTCCCACAAAATTATAAGCGTAGAATTGTCCAAAATGTCTTGGTATGTTGAAGCATTAACTGTAACTAAGGGGCCTAGCCCAACCCTGAATAACAACCCCATACCATTATCCCTGCTCCACCACACTTTACAGTTGGCACAACATAGTCAGGCAGGTAGCATTTCTCCTGGCATCTGTCAATTCCAGACTCATCCATCAGACTGTCAGACAGGGAAGTGTGATTCTTCACTCCACAGAACACGTTTCTACTGCTCTAGAGTCCAGTGGTGGTGCAGTTTTACATCACTCCATCCAATGTTTGGCATTGTGCTTGGTGATGCAAGGCTTGCATGCAGCTGCACGGCCACAGAAGCCCATTCCATGAAGCCACCCGGTACACAGTTTTTGTGCTGGGGCTAATGCCAGAGGAAATTTGGTACTCTGCAGTTATTGAGTCAACAGAGCATTGGCGACTTTTATGCGGTATGTGCCTCTGCATCGGCCACTCCGCTGTTTCTTTATGCTGCCTGCCATTCCATTACTAAGTTTCTGTTGGTTATAAATGCTTACACTTTGCAGTAATATCACTTACAGTGTGGAATATCTAACAGAATGTCTAACACAGAAGAAATTTTGCAAACTGCAAAGGTGGCATCCTATGACAGTACTACTCTTGAATTCACTGAAATCTATAGAACAACCCATTCTTTCACAAATGTTTGTAATCCAACTGCATTGCTATGCATTTATACACCTGTGGCAATGGGTCTGAATGACATACCAGAATTCAACGATTAAGAGATCTCAAGACCTTTGTCCATATAGTGTTTATGTACACATTTATATACAAACTTACCCCAGCTGGGAAACAAAGGGCAGAAACTTGAGAAAACTCCTTAACTCAGTCTCAGCATGTGACCAGCCAACAAGTTTTACTGGTTTCTTCACTGTCTGGAATTCCAGCACTTCAAGGAGGATGGACGCCTTCCTCTTAGAGAGGTCGATAACCCAGACTGCAGGAGCTGATTGATAAACTGGTTGCAATGCCGGCAGAACATGCTTAAAAGATGGATACTCAGAATCCTTCAAAAATGAGTACAGATCCAGCAGAAAGTCACTCTGTTTTTTTGATTCATCATCACTGTTTCTGTCACCAACAAAAGGGAAAGACGAATAACTGCAGATTGATGAGAGGAGCTGCAGTTTCTTCTCTCCTGTCTTTGTGTCACACTCTGCTGCTTGAATGAAGAGACTGACCAGGATTGTGATGGCTTCCTGTGAGCTGAAATGCCATTCAGGCAATCTGCAAAAAGAATAATAAGAAGAATAGCTTAGGAATATTATATCACTTCTGCATGTAACATTCATGTTCATAACTCATAAAATATTGTCTGTACTACCTGCTCAGCTCATGGGATGAGGTGACTAAAATTGGTCAAGAAGAACTGACTTCCAGATATCCAAACCTTTGTTGTTCAATATACGGATATCAGTATGGTATCAAGATAAGAAACATTTTGCAAATGTTGATATTTGAAGACCAACATGGACAGGAAGTCCATCATTTCTTGCATTCTTTTAATGCCAGTCTATTTCATTATATTATCAAATGGATTAATTTTCAACCATTATACAACACTTAGAGAGACACTGAGCAAACATTATGCAAATTCGGTATTTGAGTCAACAAAGCATGGCTATACAATCTTATTTTATCTAGCTCAGTTTTAAAGGAACCCAGGGTTTTAGGTTGCACTGCACTAGCAGGAAGACTATTCCATATACTAACTACACGCTGTGTAAAGAAGTGTTTTCTCAAATTCAGTTTAAAATGTTCTCCCGCTAATTTCCACCTATGGCCATGAGTTATAGTATTTAAACAAATATTAAAAGTAGCCATTTGGCTGTACAGCATCGAGACCTGTTAGAATCTTATATACCTGGATTATGTCCCCCCTTAATCTCCTTTGCGTGAGGCTGAACAGATTTAGGTCAGCTAACCTCTCCTCATAAGACATTCCTCTAAGACCAGGGGCCTCATGTATAACGACGTGCGCAGAATTCACACGAAAACATAGCGTACGGACAAAACTAGGAATGTGCGTACGGAAGAAACCTAGATGCACAAAACTGTGTGTACACACAGATCGACACACATTCCCATTATAAATCCCAATGAGCGTTAAATTTTACGTATGTGAATGAGCCCACAGCCACCCCCCTGCCCCGCCCATAATTATGCATGTTTGCATATGTAAATCAGCATAAATACCCGCTTTGTTCTATGTTTTTCTTAAACAACAATGGATAAACCACGTGGGAAACAGAAGTATTTCAGCGAGTGCAAAGTGGAGATCATGTTAACAGAAATTGAGAAAAGAAAAGTGATATTATTTGGTGGTTTAAGTAGTGGCATCAGCAATAAACGAAAGTTGCACAGCGGAGTGGCACAGCGTGGCAGAGTCAGTTAAAAGTGTTGGTTCCTAAATTCACACAGTAGCCAAAATTAAAAAGAAGTGGTCGGACATTAAAGTCGACATGAAAAACGAGTGGCCGCTCACCATAAGAGTTTTAACACCACAGGCGGAGGTAGCAGAATTCCCAGTCTCACACCCTTTGAGCAAGCAGTTGCTGCAATGATTGGGGACACACTTTTTGCGGACTGTATAGCAGCACCCCACCGGTCTTGTCCAGGCAGCGCCAACTGCCTTTAAGCCAGGGGTGCCCACATTTTTTCAGCTTGCGAGCTACTTATAAATGACCAAGTCAAAATGAATAATGTTATTATTAATAATAATAATAATAATAATAATAATAATAATAATAATAATTCCCTTTGGGATAAATAAAGTATTTTTGAATTGATCTGGGATTTTAGATCCTTCACCTTTGTCTTTCTCAGCTCACTTTTCGGAGGGAAGTTAATGAAGTGGTCGGAACAGTTTTTTCCTTCTTAGGAATTGCAATGGTAGGCTGACAGATGAAGCGAACGCATTTTGAATATGACATGGTGAAAAAAACAGTCTTCCTCACATTCCGTATGGAAGTGGTAGGTTTTTGCTTCTTTATTGGTCCAGCTCCCCCATTCATTTTTATACCCTTTCTTAAGTTTTGTAGAAATAAATTGGAGGCTAACTAGCCTAGCTTTCTAGAGTTTTGTAGCAGCTGGCACGGTTGAATACGTCATCCAGCCTCTATTTTTTATGCCATACCATCTACGCAGACTACAGTTGCGATCGATCAGTAGATTGCGATCGACATATTGGGCACCCCTGCTTTAAGCTGACCTACAGTATGCTCTACCACCGCCCAAGCCCGAGAATGGGTATCATTATAAAACCGATCTTGTTCATTCTGTGGGTTTGCGAGCGGCATGAGAAGCCATGGCTTCAGTGGGTATACCACTGTCCCCTAAGGAATTGTCAAATGGGTAAATCAAGCAAAGCTTACAATATTGGGCCAAATTATAAAATGGGAAAAATCTTCTTACTGAGCAGCCAGCCATCACGTATGCCACCCCATTTTCAAGTTTGTTTCCAACACTACTGGTTCTGAGGATAAACGAATCATGTGTTGAGTCAGGCAATCTAGCCACAACATTAATGAGATGCATGTTCGAATCGCACATAATTTGAACATTAATAGGAGTGAAAGTGCTTTCTATTTACATAAGTTAATTCGTTCTCTGAAGGTGCTTTTATAGCAATGTGCGTGCAGTCGATGGCTCCGATTACATTGGGAAAATCGGACATCGCTGCAACTTGCTCTTTAATGTTTGCCTGTTCAACCACAGTGTAAGGAAAATTTATATATCTGGGTGACAAGCGGATTATGCCGTCCCATACAGCTGGCATGGCACGACTTAGTGTTGACTGAGAAATACCTGATCGGTCCACAAGTTCTCGCTGAAAAGCACCTGTGGCTAAGAACCCGAGAGTGGGCAGAACTTGTAAAGAAACAGGTATAGCAGAATTCCTCATTGTCTGCCTTTGTAATGCTGGCCCCAGTTCAGCACACAGCTCCAAAAGGATTGCTCTTGGAAATCTG
>JAODLD010000040.1:950218-961766 GCA_026781065.1 Mormyrops boulengeri | reverse complement strand
TTATTTTAATAAATTTTTTTTTTGTTAAAGCCATTCCAACCTGGCCACCCCCCCCCCCCCCCTTTTATGGCGCTGATGGGGATTTACCTGGATCGCGTTTTACCGCTGCGTCGTTTATCAAATTACCATGCGAATGCAATTTCAATACGCGGAAGTGCAGCTGTTTAGTACGGAAGCCCTGAAGGGCAAAACACACCAACAAATTCGAAAACATGCCAGCAAAAGCAAAAACACACCAGCAAATATGAAAACACGCCAGCAAAAGCAAAAACACTACAGCAGGGCTATTCAAATCATGGTCCTCAAGGTCCGTGCCCTGCTGATTTTTCAGCCTTCCTTTACCTGTAAGCCAGGTGTGAAGCCTCTGGCCAATCACAATCCGTAATTATTAAGCTAACTATCTGGGAGAACTGAAAACAAGGCCTGGATTTGGAATCGAGGTCCAGATTTGAAGAACCCTGCACTACAGCATTAGCAGCACTGAAAACGGAAAGGGTATGTACCCGCTGATCATCACGCGCTTGTTACTGATTGGTCAGGGAGCCTGTCAATCAGTGTCCCAGCATCTTACAGGGGTAATACATGAAGAAAGGGAAAATGTAAGCTCTGTGAAGTTGCCCCCCTACAATCAGCACAAATAAAAATTCCATCGTATTTGGTTAGTGCTACGTTTGTGCCCATTTGTGGTGCAAAACCTAAGATTTGTGTTGCTTTCGTTTTAAAGATAATAGCTATTATTTTTTCCAGACGATTATACGTAACCCAGCCCCCCTACAACAGTATACATGGACATGAAACCGAACGGTTCCTTAGTGCTGCGTTTGTGCCGCAAAAATCGCTGTCCTATCTTTTATGGTTTTTGAGATATTATTGATTATTTACACAGGTCACCAAAAGTTCAACCAGCCCCCATACAAAGGCATTCGGACGTGAAACCAGGCTCGTTCGTTAGTGCTGCGTTTGTGCTCATTTGTGCCGCTGAGCTGGTCTATGTTTCATGCAGGGCTTTTGTCACGGTTGGGGCAAAAAGGGAGACAGGGATCCAGGAATGCACGGGCACCAAGGTTTAATGGGTCTGACAGAGGAGAAGTACAGGACGGGCGTAGGCCCACAGAGGGTGAGCAAGCAGGTTCCCCGAGCAAGGCAGCCCTGGCTAGAACCAGAGAACCCAGGGAGAGTCCCCAATCGGAGGGCTGGCAGGAAGTAGTGGAAGCGGCGCGCAGGAGGGGTGGTCGTAGTCCGTGATCCGAGGTCGAAGCCGGGGAGTCCCGTCCGACGAAAAGGACACAGTACAAGGGAACAAGAGGAGGGGAGAACGGAGGAGGCTGGGCTCGGCAGGAACGGTAGGTCAGGTTCGGGAGTGGGGCTGAGGAGGGAAGGCGAGAAGGTAAGGATCGAACACAAGGCAAACAGGTAAGGTGAGGGGAAGCGGGCTGACAGGAGACGAGAACGCTCGGTATGGCTATGGAACATAGGCTCAATACTTCACGACAAAAGCTGGGCTTGCCCAGCTTTTGTAGGTGGCTAATTGTCTGCAGATGAGGTGCACCTGTCCAGTCCCACCCCTGGGGGCGTGACAGCTTTCTGATCAGGTTCCTTTTTCATGCATTAACTTTCCAAACCAAGGTGCTCCCACAAATTATTTCCATTTCTTTTCACTAATGTGTAAAGAGCCTTGGAGGACATAACACCATTCAGGTTTTGGCTAAGCTCTCTCCACACTGAGTTTGATGGCATAGCAATTTTACCATCCTTCAGAATTTGAGACCTTTTGTCTAAAATTATTTTAACAACCTCTTCTTTTGGAACCTTTGGTGCCCTAGGCATCTGTAAAACAATATGTGTATGTTGTCAGCGATGATAAGAAGACAAATACATAGGAACGTCTTGGTCAAAATCGACCGAGACGTATTTCAGTCGTCATTGCTTATAAAATCATTAAATATTAGGAGCAATTATTGAACACATTTTTTCACACATTCATGTTTCTTACATGTAGCAAGTGCAACATAATTATCTTGGTGATTTGTTTACTTTGAGACATATTTGGTCAGTTACTACATTTGGTGTGACACTGGTTTTTACATTTAATACATTTCATTTACATAAAATAAACCACAGACTTCTCAATAAGGAAACATTTTCAATTTTAATGTAAAACAAAGTTGATGGATGTAGTGAGCAAAATTGTAGGTATTGCATATCGTACATACAGAGACATATGTAAAGAAATATAAGTGAAAAAAGCATATACTTCTACAAATAAAGCTTCATTCCATGCTGATCAAACAAATTCTTGGAAATTACAGCAATTGCTTCATAAAGCCTAATTTGTCGGTCACAATTTTTACAATTGCTCTAAATATAATAATCCACAGTTGTATATAAAAGACAACAGTAGTTTCTGCAGCACAAATGGACACACACCACTAACAAGCGAGCCCAAATAACGCTGTTAATAGGGGCGCTGGTGATTGATTGCTGCCCTATGTAAATACCCATTAACATCACAAAAACTAAGAAAGATAGAACAGTGATTTCTGCAGCTCAAACGAAGCACTAACAAACGAGCCCGGTGTCATGTCCAAATGTGGTCGTGAGGGCTGTGACGTCATCATCTGCATATTAATATTGTAATATCTAGGAAATAAAAGCAGCACAAACGAGCACAAAAGCAGCACTAACGATGCGAGAGAGTGACGGTGACGGAGTGATATCATCACTCCTTTCCCCCCAATGCATAATACTGTAGGCTATATTATATTATATATTATATTATGCACCCAATACTCCTATGCCACCCCATCGTTCTGTAAATTCCATGTTCAATGTTGTTCTATAGTGCAAAATATGTACATAGCAGATATATCTTTTGTACATCCCTTTACATAATATAGGTAGTACTATATCTAATCTCTTTCATCTCTTTTTATACAGTTTTTTTTAGCAGTATTTAATTGGAGCAGTTGCAATAAGCATTTCACTGCAAGTTGTACTATGTATGATGATGCATGTGACAAATAAAATTTGAATTAATGAACCAGTCGGTTTCATATCCATATACTGTTGCAGGGGAGCTGGATGCAGCTATTATAGCTATTATCTTTAAAACGAAGCAGCACATCTTATTTTTTGCAGCACAAACGCAGCACTAACAAAGGAGCCCGGTTTCACGTCCGAACGTCTTTGTAGGGGGGCTGGTTGAACTTTTGGTGACCTGTGTAAATAATCAATAATATCTCAAAAACTATAAAAGATAGGACAGCGATTTTTGCGGCACAAACGAGCACAAACGCAGCACTAAGGAACCGTTCGGTTTCACTTTTACTGGCGTGTTTTCGCTTTTGCTGGTGTGTTTTTGAATTTGCTGGCGTGTTTTCGAATTTGCTGGCATGTTTTCATATTTGTGTTGGCGTGTTTTTGAATTTGCTGGCGTGTTTTCATATTTGCTGGTGTTTTTTCGAATTTGTTGGTGTGTTTTGCCCTTCAGGGCTTCCGTAGTTTAGAAAGTGAATAGCGATCTTCACGCGAAGGCGGTACTACATACCCCCCATGCAGGTAAAACAAAGAAAGATTACATGGTTTACTTTTTCCGATTTAACCTAATTTAATAAACCTTAAATACAATGGACGTTTTGAAAAGAAGACAGATTACAGATTTAGCAGCATTTTTTTCATGATTCTACTTGACGTTTTCAGCGAGATATAAACGGAAATAGATGGGAAAGATACGCGGCATCGTTGGGCGCAGAGGGTTAAGTGTTACCGAAAACTTTCCATATGTACTGTACTTGGCTTGGGGGTCAAAGGGGCTGCCAGCGCCACAGGTGTCACTTTGTTTTCAGGCAGAGGATGTCTTTTCCCTCTTAGTCACCACCCTGGAGCTGAGAACTAATCCCGTGGTCTGGAGGAACCCCAACGCCATAGCGCTCTCCCTAACGAGCCATACCTGTTGATCATTTGTCTTGCCTCTAGTTTCAACCCTTGTGTGGATTACTCCAGTTACCTCTCATGTGCTCCCTCATTAATCCAGTACAATTGTGCCTCAGAGTCCTGTGTTCCCCAGTTCAGGTTGGCTGCTGGTTGGGAGCATATAGGTTGATGGGATTGTTGCACTTAGAGAGAGTGGTGTAAGTGTTGTGTACGGTTGTTTGGGAGTATAATTGTGTGTTTGTGTGCTAATACAGTTTACGTGGGTTACAGGCTGTTTTTTTTTCATTTTGCATGAGCACTTGCCTGTCCTTGTTCATAAACAGTGCAAGTGTTGCCGAGAGTGACTTACAGCTGCAGGTGTCATGTGAGCGGTGCTTTCTGTCTGCATACCTTCTCAAGAAGCACCCACAGGGTAGTATTATCTAACATCGGTAATGTTAGCATCAGAAAAGGACAGTTGCTCCAAAGCTTGGCTCGGTCGTCGTCACCAGTCGGGGCCGGGAGGACATTTTCCACTTTTTTTCCCACTCCAGTAGTAGCCTGATGTGAGTTTTTTCGCGGTTTTGCGGCCCACCAAGAGCAGCTTTACTTTATTTTAGCTATACATGGTTATTGAAAGTTATTCTCTGGTAAGTAATATAGTTGTGGCTGAAAGTTTTGAGAATGACACAAGTATTAGTTTTCACAAAGTTTACTGCTTCAGTGTTTGTTGACCTTTTTGTTAGATGTTTCTATGGTATACTGAAGTATAATTATAAGCATTTCATAAGTGGCAAAGGCTTTTATTGAAAATTACATCAAGTTTATGCAAAGAGTCGATATTTGCAGTGTTAGTCCTTCTTTTTGAAGACCTCTGCAATTCACCCAGGCATGCTGTCAATCAACTTCTGGGCCAAATCCTGACTGATGGCAGCCCGTTCTTGCATAATCAATGCTTGGAGTTTGTCAAAATTTGTGGGGTTTTGTTTGTCCCCCATCCTCTTGAGGATTGACCATAGGGGCATTGCAAGCGGGGGGGGATGTAGGTGTTACAAAACCCCCACTTTTGCTGAAACACGAATCCATCCCCTCTACTTTTGTCATATTAAAACAATACTCAAACATGTACTGTATGGGTACAAGAGCGAGCTGAACTGTAGCCCCGATCTGGGAGAAAAAAATACATGTGCAGACTTAGATTACACACATAGGTCCGTTAGTTTGATTGAAGGACCATTCAGCCAATCACAGCAAATGTATCAGTTAGTGTCAGTGACGAGGGAACAAGAGCTGCTCCTCTTCAAAGTGAGTTGGCAACATACTGTCCTGTTGGATTTGGGAAGAACCGTTTTGAGGTAGAACAAAGTGATATCTGATACTGCATCAGAAGCACTATAACACAAACACACCTCAATAGTGTCGCTGTGTGTCACGTTCAAAAGCACAAGCTGGACAAATTGTACAGAAAAATGATCGCTCAACAGTTTCTTGTAGGGAGAACAGAAAGAGCATCTTTGGTTGTTTCAAGTAGCCTAGTGAATATGGCAGGGTAAAGTAAGGTGGTTGGTCAGGATTTGTAATGCTCAACACTGTTTACTGTTTAGCTGTAAAGTCACTTGATCAGTAAGGCCAATTTGATCAGTCTATTGCATCATTTTGCATTCATGTTTGCATTGCAACTTCCCTTTTTGTTCATTTTAACTGATTCTCACTTGTTAAACATTTGCTGTCTGCATACCATCTCAAGAGCACATGCGTTTTGCAAATGAGTTTTAAAAGCTGTAGAATAATTAAAGACATTAAAAGTCTTGTTTTATATGATACATCATGGTTTGCTTGCATGTCTGAAGTCAGTACTAAATCAACAATGTAGTTCTTTTACCTTAAAATGTGGTCAAACTCATTTTGATACTACACTGACTTACAATGTATATAATGGTGTCTCGGGCATTGTCAATGCTGTCTGGTATAGCGCTATGTTGATGTCATATAATAGTCGATTTTAGACACCACCTCAGCAGTATAAATGGTGTTGAAAATTTAGGCCATTTTGTTGCAGTCATTTGCACGGTTTTATTTGCATAGTGTAGATGTAAAGAAAATGTAGAAATGCAGGAAGTTATTCAGTGATCCCCCACTATATCACGGTTCAGATATCATGCCGCTGCTGTATCGCGGATTTTTCCCCGACGCATCACAGTTCTCCGATATTCAGATATCCAAAAGGATACCACCATTTTAGATATCCATAATGTAATTTCGAATATCCGAAATACATTGTGACTAGTAACAATTGGATTGTAGATATCTGAAATGGGAGTTTTTCGTAGTAAGAATTCAATTGCAGATATCCAGAATGAACAGAATAAATCTGAAATTAAAAGCCCAATAGACATGAATGGCAAAAGTGACGTAATTTCTCCTAGGAAGAATGACGATGTGGATATCTGAAATGACAATTGTGGATTGGAAGAATGCCATTGTGGATATCTGAAATGCTCTTTTTGGCTAGTAAGAATACGATTTTGACTAGGAGAAAAGCTATTGTGAATATCTAAAATGTAATTACGGATATGAGTGTGACTTGATTAAATGTTAAAACGGCTTGCCATACAAGCACGCACATAGAGAGAAGAAAAAAACACACAACTTGTCAACTTCTCTCAGGGGTCGTCAACTTGTGCTTCTGACGTGGACGCATCGACAAATCGGCTTTTCTGTTAATGCCCTAATACATATGCATTATATTATTATTATTATGTTACTAATATCCTTAGCCCGACATCCACATATCAAATGTGTTTGCAAAGTGTTTTTTAATGCGTTTACATGCGTTTAAAGCATGTGGGAGGGGTATTTTAACTCTTAAACTATAAAACAATGTTTTTTATATGGTTTTTCTATATCGCAGATTTTCACCTATCGCTGATGGGTCTGGAACATAACTTCCACGATAGGCGGGGGATCACTGTATATAATTGGCTGTGATTATAATTATATTAGAATTTGGCTGTGATAATTTCAAGGGGATTTTTACTTTCCCATCCTAGAACCCCCCCACTTTTAAAAAGCTTGATACGCCCCTGATTGACCATGAGTTCTGAATGGTATTAAGGTCTGGAGAGTTTCCTGGCCATGGACCCAAAATGTTGATGTTTTGTTCCCCGAGCCACTTGGTTATCACTTTTACCTTATGGCAATGCACTCACACCTGCCTGCTGCCATTCCTGAGCAAGCTCTGCACTGGTGGTGCCCCGATTCCACAGCTGAATTAACTTTAGGAGATGGTCCTGGCGCTTACTAGCAGCAATATCTATGCCTGTGAAGCCCTTTTTGTGCAAAGCAGTGATGACTGCACATGTTTCCTTGCAGGTAACCTTGGTTAACAGAGGAAGAACAATAATTTCAAGCACCACCTTCCTTTTAAAGCATCTAGTCTGCTATTCTAACTCAATGAGCATAACAGAGTGATCTCCATCCTTGTCCTCATCAACACTCTGACCTGTGTTAATGAGAGAATCACTGAAATGATTTCAGCAGGTCCTTTTGTGGCACAGCTGAAATGCAGTGGAAATGGGTTTTTTGGGATTGGTTCCTTTTCATGGCAAAGAGGGATTTTGCTATTAATTGCAATTCATCTGATCACTCTTCATAACATTCTGAAGTATATGTAAATTGCCATCATAAACACTCAGGCAGCAGACTTAGTGAAAACCAATATTTGTGTCATTCTCAAAACTTTTGGCCACGACTATAGTTAATTTGGTTATTTTAAAAGTCTAATTTTTAAAAGGTTTTTATCTCTCTGACCCTATTGGATAATGAAAAAGTTAACTTACTGTTTTGTTATACTCAGCCCTTTATTGTATTAACTATGAGTTAATTAAATTAACTAAAAGCTAAATACTTTATATAAATATACTGGGCTGGGAGTAAGGGATGGAGTCATAGTGATTATGGGGCCAGCTCAGTGCTGTGTTTGCAAGTTGTCTGCCCTTCTGGATTGGATCCAGTCAGGCTTCATCTGCGAGCAATGTCAGCTGGTGGACTCACTCATGGTCAAGGTTCATGACCTTGAGGAGCACCTGGCTCTCATCCGACACATCCAGAAGAGGGGTGGGCCACGTCTCCATGTCCAGGAGAGGGAAACAGGGACACACCGTCTGGGCCCATCGCCTGTGCTGTCCACCTGGACACCCCTTTTTATTACTGCCTTGAGGAGGGAGACTGCTACACCCTCTTGCCATGCAGTCCCCTCAGAGCCTCAGAGTGCTTTACCAATGTAGTCCTCCTGTTTCACCCCCCCCCCCATGGTTCCATTTATTTCTTGCCCCAGTCCCATTCTGTTATGCTTTCTAGTCTGTTCTGTATAATAAAAAACTTTTATTTGCTCAATATAGCTTCCCTTGATTCTTCCGTCTCACCTAATGTGACACAACACTTGAACTTTCAGTTTCAATTCTTTATTTCAAATTAATAAAACTATTGTCTCTGATTTAGCACCGTAGGAACAAGGTTAGTGAATTGTAGGAAAATTTGGAGATCACAATAAAAAATTCTAAAACAATTTGCCAAACTATATAAACTTGAGTCAGATTTGATTTGTTTTGATTTTAAGGATAACTTTTCAGAAATGCATAAAGAGACCTACAGGCTCTGGTTTCCCAATTACTGGGCCAGTGGATGGTTTGTTTTAGATTATACAGATAAGGAAATACCGTTTGACTTACTTCATGTCTCATTTTTTTGTTAAATAACAATAATATTGTGTTGTTCAGACATATTTATAAAAAAAGTGTACAGAAGTGTTTTTTGCAGAAAGATGTGACGCTTAAAAATATGGCATTATGTACTGTGAAGTGAGATGATTTTAGGCAATGATATTCATCATTTTTTCAAATCATTTTTTCTAGTTTAAAACACATGAAATGACTACCATGTCAATTATTGAGTTCATTTAAAGGAAAATGCAAATAAAGCCTGCTCAATAGTGTGATGTCAGTTTACAGTTTAAAACAATAATACTAAGCAGATATAATTTCTGTCCTGTAATGTGCATGGAATTTACATAACTTGTATATTTTGAAAGGCTTTTCTCTAATATAATATTAATAGCACCACAAAGACCATCAAATTAACCATATTATCAAAAGGATGTGATGTGTACATACCTCTGAAAAGAAGGAAAGAGAATGTCCTGAGAAAATCTAGAAATTAACCAACAAGGTGAACAAAATTAAACATACACTTACAATTAACTTTAAAAAGGTTGCAAATATCGTGTTGAAATCAAGAAAATCAATGATGACTTTACAGATCATTTGGTCATTTTTACCTTCTTATATTCTTATGTTAATCTTTTTTGGGATATGTATGAAAAGGAAGAGCAGGCTGTGAATATCATGAACAGGCATAAGATCTAGGAGAAGTATAGCATTGACACCACAACCCTCCAGACACCAAATAAACTATTAATATTCCACAGTGGAATGTATTTAAATATCTTTTGTTTTAGATCAATCCATACAATGTATGCTTAGAATATGTCATAAGTTGATTCCATGTAGCATTTGCCTTCTAAATTCTTTAGAAAAACACTTACCCCAGTTCAGAAATATTTGGCAGACATTGCAGAAAGCTTCTTTGTTCATTCTCGTCATCTGACCAGCCAACAAGCTTTATTGGTTTCTTCACTGCCTGAAATTTAAGCACTTCAAGGAGGATGGATGCCTTCCTCTCAGAAAGGTCTATAACCCAGACTGCAGGAGCTGATTGATAGACTGGCTGCAATGCCAGCAGAAAATGCTTATATGATGGATACTCAGAGTCCTTCAAATATGAGTACAGATCCAGCAGAAAGTCACTCTGTTTTTTTGAATCATCATCACTGTTTGTGTCACCAACAAAAGGGAAAGAGGAATAACTGCAGACTGAGAGGCGCTGCAGATTCTTCTCTTCTGTCTCTCTGTCACACTCTACTGCTTGATGCATCATGAAATTGATGGCTTCCTTTGAGTTGAAATGGCATTTAGACCACCTATAACACAGTTAGGAGAAGGGTTTTGGAAAATTATGTCACTTTTGTATTGAACATACATGATGACAATTCATTAAATACTATCCGTTCCACCTTCTCCTCTCAAGTGTTGAGATAATGAAAATGAGTTGAGAAGAAGTGGTTTAACAGATATCGAAAAGTAAGATAAAATATATCGTGGCTGTCCAATGAATAATGTGTATATCCAAAAATCCATTATTTCAGGAATGTGAAAATAATGCATTTTATGAGAAACTACAACCCCAATACCAAAAAAGTTGGGACGTTGTGCAAATAACAACAAAATGCAATGTTTTCTTCACAACAGAACATCAAATGTTTAAAATGAGATATTTTGCTATTTGATGAAAAATATTGGCTCATTTTGAATTTCATGACAGAAACACGTCTCAAAAAAGTTGGGATGGGAGCAATAGGAGGCTGGAGAAGTTAGTGGTACAAAAACCCAACAGCTGGAGGAACAATTTGCAAATAATTATGTCAATTGGCAACAGGTCAGTAACATGATTGGGTATAAAAAGAGCATCTTAGAGTTGCTCTAAGTGTCTCTCAGAAGTAAAGATGGGCAGAGGATCACCAATCCCCCTAATACTGCACTGACAAATAGTGAAGCAATTTCAGAAATAATATTTCAAAGAAGTTGAAATTATCATCTACAGTACATAATATAATCAAAAGATTCAGAGAATCTGTAGAAATTCTCTGTATTAGGGACAAGGCCAAAAAACCATACTGGATGTCCGTGATCTTCGGGCCACTGCCTCATAAACAGGCATGATTCTGTAATGGAAATCACTAAGTGGGTTCAGGAATATTTCCAGAAAACATTGTCAGTGAACATAATTTGCCATGCCATCCGCAGATTCCAGTTAAAACTGTATCATTCAAAGAAGAAGCCATATTTGAACATGATCCAGAATCACCAACGTCTTCTCTAGGCCAAAACTCATTTAAAGTGGATTGTGGCTAGGTGGAAAACATTTCTGTGGTCAGGTGAATCTAAATTTGAAATTCATTTCAGAAACCAAGGATGCTGTATCATCCGGACTAAAGAGGAGAAGGACCACCCAGTGTGTAATCTGTGCTCAGTTCAAAAGCCAGTATCTCTGATGGTATGGGGTGCATTAGTACATACGGCATGGGCAGCTTGCATATCTGGAAAGGCACCATCAACATTGAAAGGTATATCCACGTTCTAGAGCAACATATGTTCCCATCCAGATGACATCTCTTTCAGGGAAGACCTTGCATTTTCAAACATGACAATGCTAAACCACACACTGCATCAATTACAACATAATGGATTCATAGAAGAAGGGTCTGGGTTCTGAACTGGCCTGCCAGTAATCCAGATCTTTCACCCATTGAGAACATTTCGCACATCATAAAATGAAAATTATGACACAAAAGACCTAGGACAATTGAACAACTAGAATCCTGTATCAGTTCAATTCAATTTATTTTTATATAGCACCTTTCACAACAGAGTTGTCCCAAAGCGCTTTACAGGGTTGTGTTGTGATACATGAAACAGAAGTAGAGGAAGATACAGAATGGGGAAAAAAGGAAAGAAAGAAA
>JAODLD010000040.1:921878-940504 GCA_026781065.1 Mormyrops boulengeri | reverse complement strand
GCTAGATAAGATTTTAACAAGTCTGAGCTATTAGTTAGGTTCTCCCCAAACGAGCTTGATGGGCCAAATGGCCTCCTCTCGTTTGTACCAACACTAAATACGGTAATAACAAAGTACATTGTATATTATTGAACAGTGCTGTCCTCTCTGAAATGAAAGGGATTCTAACATTGTAGCCTAATTCTCAAATGATGAGCAATAAAAATATCAAGCATCAAGGGATAAGACACAATGTAAATCATGCTTTTATATACCAATAAAAAGACAAGGGAGCAATGAAAAAACATAGTTACACATTTAACTTTTATTTCCTGACCAAGGTAAACTGAAAATGCAGATGACTTACTTAGATATGGTCAGTGGCAAATCTGGATATGGGTGACATGGACACTCTCACAAACAAAATCGGAATAGTTCATTGCATAATTGGTTTTCATATCACTCATTTGTGCGTCAAGTCAATGATATTTACTAAACTAATGAATCACACAGTTGAATAGATTCTGGTAAGTAACTGAACATGGAACTGATTGCCACTTGAATAAAGAGGCAAAAAACCAAGGCAATATGAAATGCAATTCAATAACTTTTATTTTTATTCAAAATAATTTGAAATGAATTAAGGATTGCATTGCCATTTTGCATATTGAATTTCTACTTACACACTGAAATTGCCCATTAAATTGCCAATTGCAAAATTAATTGCCATTTGAATTTTGGTGCTAAATATCTTCCATGCATCCATACAATGTATGATTTGAATGTGCTTTTTATGTAAGTAGATCACATGTAGCATTTACTTTTTGACAAACACATTCCTTACTTAAACACACTTACCCTAGTTTGGAAATATATGGCAGACATTGCAGCAAGCTCCATTGTTCATTCTCTTCACCTGACCAGCCAACAAGCTTTAGTGGTTTTTTCATTGTCTGGAATTCCAGGACTTCAGAGAGAATGGACGCCTTCCTCTCAAAGAGGTCTATAACCCAGACTGCAGGAGCTGATTTATAAACTGACTGCAATTCCAACAGAACATGTTTATTTGATGGATGCTCAGAATCCTTCAAATATGAGTATAGATCCAGCAGAAATTCACTCTGCTTTTTTAAGTCTTCACAGTTTTTGTCACCAACAAATGGGAAAGAGGGATAACTGCAGACTGATGAGAGGAGCTGCAGTTTCTTCTCTCCTGTGTCTCTGTCACACTCTGCTGCTTGAGTGAAGAGACTGACCATGAATTTGATGGCTTCCTTTAAACTGAAATGGGATTTAGACCATCTGCAACACAGTAAGGAAAATAGTTTAGGTCAGGGTTTCTCAAAATTTACAACCAAAATAGCCCAGCTATTTATCATTTATCATGTTACCATTTAAAATGTTCATTTGTGAAAATTTTAATTCACCATTTATAAAATCATTAAGAAATTTTGAGGAAGTATTGTTCTTTATAAGTATAACACTGCAGGAATGCTTCTAATGAGACACTAATCAGAACTGGGCAGAACCTAGAAATACAAAATTAACAAACTAATTCGTCTAATGATAAATATCATTTTCATTGATTGGGTGCCTGAACCCACCTCCCGAGAGTGTAGTATCACACCATTTAATTTTTATTTGTGTGCACCAGTATTTCTGCATGTCATTGATATTGGGGTGAGCAATGGCAGATTAACTGACAGAAAAGTTGCGTTACTTTGGTAACATACGAGAATGTCTGATGTGTTTCATTGACTACTAAGGACTATTCCAGGGTGTTTTTTTGGGGGAAAATCTATTAGATTTATGTGTAAATGAACCTGCTGTGTCAACTGTAGTCAACCTCATGAACAAAACTTTTGATATGCTGTGACTTTGGCACATAGAGAGGTACATGCATTCCAGGGGCATCAGAAATAGGGGGAACATGTCCCCCCCAAGTATTGGCAGAACCCCCCCTTCCCAATACATTAACAACAGCGCAGTCCTTATCTTTCATTATGAATCCATGCATGCAGAGCACCAGGATGAAACAAACATACACCCAACGAAGATTGTAGTCATGTATCATACAAAATGGTTTTCTCAAATGGATCAGTTATTTTTAGTTCATTTATGTTTAGTGTGCAACTGTACCTATAATGATGTTAGTCTTACATACTTTTTTTTTCTTCATTTTGAAATGATATTGAAATCTTTCTTACTTCACATCCTTTCATGATATGTTGCATGTGTGCCCACTGCAATGTCACAATATACATCACAATCCCCCCACACACACACATAATTGTTGAGTTATTAGTGTACATATTGCCTAAGAGTATACTTCTCATTTCAGAGGCGTTTGGTCTGAATAGTGGGGGTCACTAGCAGGATGATTTGAGAACATTGATGTTAGCTACAGTATGAGTGGTTCAGACTAACCTTACAAAGGTACACTATATGGACAGAAGTATTAGGACACCCCTCTCAATCACTGAATTTAGGTGTTTCGTTCAGATCCACAATGCCACAAGTGTATAAAATCAAGCATCTATCCATGCAGTCAGGTTTACAAACATTTGTGAAACAATAGTCATTCTGAAGAGCTCAGTGAATTCAAGTGTTGTACTGCCAAAGGATGTTGCCTTTGCAATAAGTCAGTTTGTGAAATTTCTTCCCTGGTAGATATTCCTTGGTCAGACATAAGTGAAATTGTTGTGAAGGGGAAACATTTAGAAACAACAGATACTCAACCAGAAAGTGACAGATGTAAAGCATGCCACTAATGGACTCTAGAACAGTGGAAACATATTCTGTGAAGTGACGAATCGCGCTTCTCTGTCTGGCAGTCTGATGGATGAGTCTGTGTTTGCTAGATGCCAGGGGAACAGGAGAGCTTGACTGGCCCACACAAAGCCCTGACCTCAACCTCATCAAGCACCTGGGTACACTAGAATGGAGATTGCAAATCAGGCCTTCATATCCACAATCAGTGCCTGACCTCACAAATGCTCTTTTGGATGAATGGGCAAAAATTCCCACAGACACACTCCATCTCCATAAATTTGTGTAAAGCTTTTCCAGAAAAGTGGCAGCTGTTACAGCTGCAAAGAGGGCACCAGCTCCATGTTAATGCCTATGGATTTAAAATGGGATGTCATAAAAGTTCCTGTAGGTGTAATGGCCAGGTGTCCCAATACTTGTGTCCATATACTGTAGTGTCTCTCTCACAGAAGGTATACTTAGCTAAGAATGTTTCAGAGAAGATCTCAGAATATTAAGGTACAACTCAAGGTAAAACTTACGAATCAAGCAGCATTAAGATGGATTCAGAGTACCTACCCCAGATTATGCACTTCCAAGAAAAATACTACTTGCAAACAAATACGAACAGAATTTCAATGCTTTTAAAAAGGTTTGATGAACAGATGGCAATAATTAAAGAGAGGATATTGTATGATAAATAGGGATGTTAAACTATTATTTTTTAAAAATCACACATTAATGGTGTGTACTACATAATAATAATAGGTATTTGTATGGATCCCTATAGAGAAATTCTCTTTATGCCTCCCCCAACTTGCTCTCTGCAGATGAGAGCAAGCTGGCTGTGAAAGGTTACCACCCATAGCAGTACACAGGGAGCTGGGGGTTAAGGGCCTTGATGAAGGAGCTGCAGATGTGACGAGGCCTAGCTCAAACCAGCAACCTTCTGACCACAGGCATAGAGGCTTAGCCCACTGTGCCACACTCTGCCCCCATCCATGTATATATAATTGCATGTACTCAACAGGTGGATTGAAACACTATTTAAATCTAAGTGGCAAATAGCTGTAAACGAGAAGTTTGACAACCATTAATACCAGCGATGCATAAAAAAGAAAAAAAATACAGCACACTTTATAAGATGAAAGATCTTAAAATGTTAAGTTATAAGCCTTCGATAAAACTATAATGCTAATTTTTGTCCCATGCATGTCTCCGCCTGGTAATTTTATAAAACAAAATAAACCAGGGGGGTATTCTTCATATGGTTTATAACATCCAAGATCAAAGGAATCCAGGATTGGCTAATTGTGGACATGGTCATCAGGTTGTTTTGGTTCTTCAAAGTCATTGGAGAATCAGGTTAGCTAAACTGGATTAAATCATCAGAGATAACTGCACTCCCATGGACACTGACTAGACTACATGTATCAACACTCAAAACCATTAACGGCAAGTGTATGATTGGCTGCCAAAAATGACGAAAGCAAGTCTGCAGTCCTTCCCCCTCAGCAGAGCAAGAGCTGCTGCAGGAGGAATATGGAGAATCTAAGGAAATGATATGCAGGTGAAGTATGTATATTTTTTGTCTGCATCCATTAGTATTTTTGTAATCTTTTAAAACGTTGAATGCCTAACATTATTGTACAAAACCTCTTTAATGCAAATATATTTTCTAAACTTTCAAACAATATAGGCTTAGTTTCCACATTTTCGTCTCACAAAGTCCAAATATATTAAGTGGTGCATCTGTCAGAGTAAGAAAACTATTAAATTTGGTATTTAAGTAACTAAAAAAAAACATTAGTTTGGTATAATTCTATATTCGAAACCTTTTGAACAGTTTCCATGCCAGGTGGTACAACCCATGAAAAATCATCAAAACATGTTCAATGTAAAGATGATTTAAAAATTATATATATAAACTTGATATCAAGGACAGAGGTAAAACTTATGCAGCTTAAAAAAAATACTTATGCAAGTATTTTTTTTTTTTTTACTTATGCAAGTCTGTTTAATTTGAAATGAGCTTGAAAAGGCAAGTGGTGCAACCTCAGTCAATATTGCTACTAATCATAAATGTAACATACAAATAAGAAATAGCATCAATGAAGTGTAGAAACTAAAATGGTTTCATCTGGAAAAAAAATATTTATTTATGTAACTCTTTTATTTCATTCGAGGGCTAATGTTTTGTTGATGGACTTTAGTACTTGTCTTATACTTTATCTTTTTCTGGTTTATGTGTCCCTGGTATTAAACTGTTTGTATTTGTACTCTAATATTATGCATTACTGTTCTAGTAAAAAAAAAAAAAAAAAAAACACTCTTCTTATTATGATCACACCGATTGCAATTGGCTCCTCTTGAAAGGCACTGTCATGTCCTGCCCATCATGTCAGCCTCCAACCTCCTCCACGAAGTAGCCCTAATGAGCTATGGCTGTTGCTTGTTGTACCTTTGTTAGTCTTTGTAAAAAAGTGCCATATGCCCTACCTTGTGCTAGGCTTCCCATTTTGACCCGTTGTGGTCCTGTTTTGTTTCCCTGCTTCTATTTGTATTACTTATAAAACCCCTTTTCATTCTTCTTACACCTGCCATTCAGTCATTAATTTCCCCATCCTGACAGAATGACCAGACTCACCAAATGACCCTGGCCACTGGTTCTCACTACCTAGCCCATGGTGTTTCCCATAATCCCCAGAGAGATTCCCGTATGGTGCTGACGTTCTCCAGGAACATAATAAACAGGATTTTTCACATCTCCAGACCCCAGGCAAAAGGAGTAAGACCACTCAGTCAGGCTCACCTTGAGGATTAGGGCAACATGCTGGAGCTGATTGCATCCCCAACTTGGAGTTGGTCATTGCTCCTGCAGCAGCAGCCCTGCCCTGCTGCTTCATCCTTAGCACCTGTCCCTACAGCTGCTCTGCTTGCTTCTTCCCCGCAACGTGAAGCCTTGTGCTCGTTGCCTCCTGGCGACATGAAGCCACCCTGTGATGTGAGGCTGCTCTGCTCATTGCTTCCCCACAGCATTTAGCCACTCTGCTCACCACTTCCCTACATCATAAAGTCACTCTGCTCACTGCTGCTGCATGGTGAAAAGCTGCTCTGCTCATTGCTTTGCCACAATTTGATGCTTTGCATGTTGCAGCTCAGCCTGCCAGTTCTCCACAGCTGGCTGCAGCTACCGACTCTGACTGAAGGAAAAAAAAGCAGAACTTGGCTGTACCTGTATCTCCCATCACGTCTGACCCTGTGCAGCCAGAGCTCATTTTGCATGACCCTGTGCCTCCAGAATCCTGCCCAGAAGGGGCCACTGCTCTGCCAGAGCCTCCTGAGCCCTGTCCAGGGGAGGCCCCTACTATGTCCCCAGAGCCCCAAGCTCCCTGCCCAGGAAAGCCTGCTGTACCTCCAAAGGCTGCCCTCATCTCTGCTTTGCCTCCAGAGGCTGCCCGTGCCTCTGCTGCACTTCCAGAGGCAGCCCTGCAGATTCCTGGCCCAGAAATGGCTGCTCTGCCAGTGCTACAGGCTCCTGGCCCAGAGAGGATCGCTCCATCTACATCCCAGGTGTCTGGCCCAAAAGTGGCCACACCACCTGCACCTAGACCCACAGTAGCCATGCTGCCCAACCCTGACCCAGACGCCATTCTGCCTATGTCTGACCAAGGTGAGATCATACCTCTGATCAGGACACTGCTCTGGGCTGTTCAGGCTGCTGTGTCTCCCTTGCCATCTCACTGAAAACCCCAGTGGTCACATCTGTGGCCTCATTGGTAACTCCAGGTGCCCTGCTCTGCACCCTGCTTGCCTCCAGGTGACCTGGCTGCACCATGCTCACCTGGAAGTCACTTGACACTCTTCACACCTGTGGCACTGAGGGTTCCCACCTTATCTTCTACTGTCTCATTGGCTCCTGCCTCATCTCCTGCTGTCCCATCAGCTCCTGCTTCATTGGAACCCTCCACGCCTGTTGGGAATTTGAAAGCACCCTCCTCGTCTGCTCAAGCCTCGTTGGCACCCTCCTCGCTTGCAGTTGTCTTGTTGGCATCCTCTACTCTGAAGTCCAGGTGGGTGCCTCCCCTATTGGGCCCACTAGAGGTCATCTGCTCCGACTCCTAGCGGCTGCCTGGCCGGCTTCCAAATCCCTGGCCACTGCCTGGCCGGCTCCTGACGCCTCAGCCTCCTTACCTGCCCCAGCTCCCAACTTCCTGGCCCCTGTCTGTTTGGCTCCTAACTCTCTGACTGCTGCCTGGCCAGGTTGGAAGGACGTAGGGGATGGCGCGCCTGAGGGCTTGAAAAGGGACTGTCGTGGTCTTGCCCTGAGTTCCACTCCTGGAACCCCTGACTCGGCTCAGTGTTTACGACGGCCTAGCTCTAGGTCCCTGGACAGCTGCCTTTATCAGCAGAAGCATAAGAGAGGGATTGGCCGAATCTCCATTTTCCATACAGGGAGGTGGGGACATACAGCCACCACTAGCTGTCTAGGCTTCCATGCAACCGACATTTCCTTTCTAGGCCTCCCTCCTGCAAAGGCTAAGGAGGCATAACCTGCCGTCCGCTCCAGCTCTTCTTGCCCTTCGGTGCCCTTTCCCAATTCAGGGCCCTTGGTACCTGCTAACCGTGCTGTCCTTTCTGCATACCCATCATCACCCATCTCGCCAGCAGCTGCCACCCCTCGTTCTACTTCCTTCGTCTTCGATGGGATCCCTGTCCTGGCACCCTTTTGTGCCTCTGTTAAACCACAGTCTGAGTCTCTATTCCTGCCTGTGTTATTATTTATTTTCAGTAATTATGAATCAGTGCATCATCTCATTTGTTGTCAGTAATTATTTTATTCCTATTTATTCATTGACACTGCATAAGTTTTTGGATGAATGCACGCACATTCAGATTCTTTTGTAATGTCATTTATTTTGTACACATTCATTTATGATTTACTTTGTTTCAGTTATCTTTTGTTTGCTGTCTGGGAAAGGCCTGGTTTGAGGTAGTAAAATGTAGCAGTAGGGAAAAAGGTGAGTCATCCCAGAAACAGGATATTGGACTGCTCCACACTAGTAGTATGCCTGGGGGGTGTTGCAGTTGTAACATTTGGGTTATGGATTGTCTTGTTATTTACGTTAATTATATTTGGTTAATTTTTAATGTCTTTTTCCCTTGTCTAATGGTTTGGCATGTATATATATCTCTGTCATTTTTTTTGAAGAGTGAGTTACTAGTAGTTTGTTAGTTGTTTGTGCTCTTTATGCACACAACTACTCATGGTTTTTTTTTTGATAGTTTGATTCATTTTAATTTAATTTTGCTTTTGTTGTGTTATTTTGTGAAAATGTATATTAAAAAATATTTTTTGTTAAAAGCGCTGTGCTCAAGCCTGGCTTGCTTGGTCCTTCACACCATGTACGAAGAACACCCCCCCTAACTGACTGTTTCAATTTTATTTCTGAATTTTGGGATTATGTGCCACGTCACAACCTAAACTCTTTGCTCATACTATTCTGCCATTTGGGTATCAAAATTCTGCATGCCTTAATGGGATCAACTAAATAATGTGTCATGACTGTGAAGGACTTTCGGAGAAATTCATTCATTGCTGCTCAATTGCCAGTTTAGGGGTATAATGGATTTACTCCATGCATATGATTTTCACCTGTGGGGGATTAGAAAGGATGTTTTTAAGTTAGGAGAAATGGAGGAACAAGGTGTGGTGACTTTGGGGTGTGCAGCATGGTGGTCTTACAGGGGCAATAGGCCCTCTAGAGATGAAGATAGTTAGGCGTGGTTTTGTAATAGGATTTGGAGTGAGGGTGGAATCCTTTGTATTGTAGCCACCTACCTTGAAAGTGGAGCTGTTGAAATCAAGAATCCACTAGGAAGTAATACAGTGTAGAGTGACATTTTACCTGTCTGGGACATCCCCTAATGTTCTAGATCCCCTGGGAGGTGGTCTTGTCTAAGTTAGCCCTACGTTTGTGCCACTCTAATATCTGGGAGGATGGACAGGGTTGTGTGCCTTATTACTGCTTGGGTGTACCTCATTGCTAGATTCCACTGTCTTGTGTTGTGATGTGATTTCCTGACTGAAGTGCACTCCTGTATCTGGAATAAGTTGAGTATGTAGTGTTCTGCTACACTTACAAATATTTATGAATATCTACTTATGAATACACTTTGGAAGACCATTTAAAAGAAACATTTGTAATGTGTCATGTAATGAATGAAAAAAGCACAGGACTTCATTAAAGGAACTGTTGTTTTCTTCTTTGCTTCTCGCTTTATCAAGGATAATAATGTGTTCATGCATAATAATGTGTTCTCACAAATGCACTGACCAAATCAGGCTTATAGTCAGAAAGATGTGGAAGTGAGTATTAACCTCCCAAAAATATGACAGGACAGATGAACAATGTGGTACAGAAAACTCAATACATGCATTGTCCGACCCCAAACAGAGCTCTAAGGTAGGCCATGCGAGTATGCGTTAACATGATTTTTTAAAAGTGTTCATATTTTTTGATTAATAATATTGTTAATGCATTAACTTTGATAAGCCCTACTAAATATACAACAGAAAACCAAAAGAAAAAGTTAGACATAAAACAGATGGAGCTGTTATATTGTTGAACTGAACACATATCAATTATCTTCCAAACATTTATGCTGGTCAAGGTCCTCCACCGCCAGTAAATTTAATTTTATTTGTATTGGACTGAAAAGAAAATCAGTATTTTCTCCCATCCTCTTTATTTGGTCTAAGTGCAGTTCTTATATAGCCTACGTCTTTTGGTGAAAGAGCTGGATATGTATCTGTTTTAATCCAAAAGCTTGCACTTATACCTCCTTGGACAAAGTTAGATGTGCAATGTAAATTAACAGGGCAATATACCAAATTTAAATCTGACCTACGATTCGTATTCAAAACACTGAAGTATGGCTCAAGAAACCAAGTTAAACCAGTACACCTCTCTGGTAGCCAAAATGCATATCATTGGATAGCAGAAGGAATCCTACACAACACAAAGAACAGACAAATACCACACACATAGAAATGAGGTGGAATTTAAACCCTCAACACCATAAAAGGAAGGCAATGGTGCTACTCAATGAGCTAGCATATCACCCATGAGCATGTCATTTACAATTAAATAAACCAATTAATGCTGAAATGGTTCCAGAGAACTACTTAACATGCATTGTTTCAGCTGAGTCTCAAAATGTGGTTCAATGAGGCGTTTAAGTAAAGAACTGAACTCATTTTGCATTACACATTACTCTAAAGAAAAGTCCAGTTGTAGGTATCAAGTTTAAAACATAAATTTGCATTTTACTGCATTTAACCAAAACTCTGAACAAATTAGCTTGCAGACATTGTTATTCATATTAGCAATGTAGTACTTGTGCAAATTAGTTCAGATATGCACTTAAACTGATTTTAAACAAAAGAAACTTACCCCAGATGTGAAATATAGGGCAAACACTGAAGAAAATGCCATTGCTCTTTCTCTGTATCTGAGCAGCTTATAATCTTCACTGGCTTTTTGTTTGTCTGGAACTCCAGCACTTCAAGGAGGATGGATGCCTTCCTCTTAGAGAGGTCTATAACCCAGACTGCAGGGGCTGATTGATAAACTGGCTGTAATATTGACTGAACACTCAGCCCAGTTTCAGTTTCATAATCTTTAATATGAGAATGTAGATCCAACAGAAAATCAGTCTTTTTCCATGAGAGTTCATCGCTATAATTGTAACTTTCTACATCAAAATCATTGCTGTTGAAATCAATGATTTTTGATAGCCATGCAACTGTATTCTGTCCTGTTTTTATATCATTTATTGCTGCTTGAAAAAAAAGTTGCAGTACAAAGTTCTCTGGTGGACTGGGAAGCCTAGGAAAAGAAGAAAACAAATAGATTTAGATTAAGGAGTTTGAAAGAGAATAAACAAGCATTGTACTGAATTATGGCTTTTGTAGCTATATTTAACGGTGACAGGCCATTTATTTTCAACTTTCATTTAGCTTATTAGTGCATATGGAGAGTCTGCCTCCAGGTCCCATTTGGAGACATTCTGCATTGATTGATGAAGGTCATGATGTAGAAGCCATCTTCGATTTGTCACTTTGGTCTAAAACTTATATGAAATGATTACCATCTGAAAAACAGAGTCAATTTTGAATAAAATGGCAAACAATTTTTATATATCAGTGGTATATTTCAGGGTTTAAAATAAAAAATGGTGTGTTGCCTGCGGTGTATTCTGTGCTACACTTACACATTTCTTAATACATTTATCTGGTGCTATTCTCCAAAGCACTTACTCATTAAACGTTCTAACTGATTCTCTCATCTGCTGAGGAGGTACAATGTAGAGCTGGGCGGTATGACCAAAAATATATATAACGGTATTATATCGATTTTACGGTATACGACGGTACTTTTTTTAAGTATGACGGGGTGTTTACCACATTTTACAGGACACATTTTTGTTTTATGTTTTTGCATTGTTCCCACATTAACTACATTAGGTAACGCTTTACATTAACTGCATCTTCATAATGCTTTTATATTGCATTCATAAAACATTCAGTACACCTCCATAATGTATTCATTAAGTATATGTAAATCATACCATCCTTTAACAGCTGTAATATACATTAATAACAAACATTAAATAATAATAATAAATAATAACAAACATTATAATTGTATAAATATGTATGTTTGTTGTTAATGTAAATTAAAGCTGTTAAGGGGTTAGGATGTTAACGTGTACTTGCATGCTGCTTATGAATGTATAATGAATGTATTATGAGGGTGCACTTAATGTAAAGCGTTACCCTATATTATTTTATTATTAGCCATTGCATCTATCCGCTACCTCAGGGGTGGCCAATCTTATCCGCAAAGGGCCGGTGTGTATGCAGGTTTTCGCTGAAACTCTCTAATTAGGTCACTAATTAGAGGACAGTTTGGCGGAAGAGTCCTCACACCTGGGTTTGAACAGCTGACCTAAAGGTTATCCCAAAAACCTGCATACACACCAGCCCTTTGCGGATAAGATTGGCCACCCCTGCCCTACCTTAATGATAACATACTGTATGACCAATGTGTTTGTTGGTTAACTGCTTATAGATAAACGGCTAATGTTAAGGTGTGCACCGTCAAGTTAACATTTTTAATAAGCGTGTATTAGTTCAGTGTTGCTGGAACGCAAGTTTTACTGACCTCGTGAAATTTCTCATAAAGACCAGGATGGTGGTCTTTAAGATGCTTCGCCAAGTTTGACATGCTACTTGACTTTGTCGCCACAACTTTGTACCACTGTTTGCATAGAGGCTTATCGACATCCTTGGCCTTTCCATGCTCGTCTGCAAAATACTTCCAAACGGCACTTTTTTTTTGTTTACTAAAGCAGCTTGCGAAATGCCTTCAACTGCAGCATATGCCACGTTCGGTCAACTCGGTATGTGTGTGTTAACCAGCGCGAATGCATTCAGCGGCTATTGAGAGAAGGGGAGGGGCTGCGCGAGTGTTTGCGTGGTGCTGTGTGAACTTGTGAAGCGTGGCGAATGAGGCGAAAACTGCACTGTTGGTATCAATAATGGTGAAAATGAGTATCTAATCAGATTAACTCCAGTGTCAACTATATCTTCCGTTTCTGATCTTTCGCAGTACATGTTTGTGGTGCAGCAGTGAAAACGGTCCCCCTTAAACAGTTTCAAGCTGCGCCGCTTTCTGAACGTTGTGTAGGCTATTTAAACCGGAATTGCGGTGTAAAAAAATTATATCATAACAATAATAAAAAACGGTTTTCGGTATGAACCGGTATACCGCCCAACACTACTTTGTGCCTGATGGTGCAACTCCCCACAACACCTATGAGGAGCTATTTGTAAAGTCACTAAGCACTTTTTTACCTAAAACTTTTTCAACGTGTACTGCACTTTTATTACATTTACCTAGAAATAAACAGTATTAAAAATCATGTATGGCCATGTATAATATTTCAAAAATTACTATTTGTAAGTATAAATAACATGCAAACAATATAAATGAAATGCAAACACGACACTGGCATGCATGGGAAAACAACCAATACGACATACCGAAGTACAAAAAAGTTCCCTAGTTTGGCACTTCACATACTGGAATTTTTGGTACTGTGAATTAACTGGAAAGTATTGAAAAGTGCCACACCAAAAGGATGGTACCAGGTGCGGTGGAAAAGCGCCCAAAAGTCATTCTGGAGTGAGGCAGTAGCCTATTAACAAAGGCACAGCTAGTAGTGGCTGTGGCCGTAGCCTGTCCTGTAGTGGCTGTCGCTTCATGGACTGATTAGATTTTAAATTAAACGACTGTTAGGATCCTCTCTCAGAGTGTCACCTTCTACCTGCTGGAGCAGAGAGGGTAATTCTTGCCTAAATATTGCTCTGTAAGACTTTTTGAATTGAGGCCGTAGCCTGATGTGTAGTGGCTCTCGCCTCATTTATTAGATGTTATGTGTGTGTCTCAGGTTTTCCGCGACCAAGTGATTACATTTCCTGGTGACACGATTTTGGCATGTACTTTTCGAAAATGTAAATTAGCCAATACAGCAGAGCTAAGATACCATTGGATTTTGATGTAATGTGGCACAGTTTCATTGTTAAATTGTGTGTAATGTAAACCCTTCCAATTGTTTTTTTCTGGATGGTAAGTGAACAAGATGCAAATCAGTAAAATTATGGTTTTTATGGAAGATTATAAGCACAAAAATTCAAATGGAAATTCATTTTGCAATTGGCAATTCAACATTCAATCAGAGCATGCATTTGCCATTTCAATATTTAATCTGAGTAATTCAATGTGCAAAGTGCTTAGGCAAATCTTAATTCATTTAAAAAAATTTTGAATAATAAGTAGAATTACAATTCACTGAACTGCATTTCGTATTGCCATGGGTTTTTTTGCTTCTTTATTCAAATGCAATGCTGTCCGCGGCAATTGCATTGCATGTTGGGGTGAAAACTTCATTTGCAATTCCCAACTGTCAGACCGCTCATCAAGGCGGACCTTCATTAACGACGTCACTTCCTTGTTTAGGGCCTTACCAGCATTCAACGGATTTATTCGTCATGCAATAGCATAAACATTAACCGTAGGTCTGGTTAGTATTGTAGTATTTGTGGTTAAATGAATGATTTCTGGCACTGCTAGTTTATATTAATATGGTAGACTAACGCAAAACTAGCCATGGATATGAATTTTACTTCTAGTTTAGTTTAAGTTATGGATCGCCTGTTGCTCTCATGTGGCTTTCTAGCAGTGTTTATGCTAAATATCTTTTAAAATATTTATGTCGCCGATACGAGGCGGAAGTCGGTATTAATTTCTAATATGCGAGTATGTAATATTATTTAGCACTTGCTAAATGCATAGAGAATGTAATCATTAGGACTCTATAAGAAGCTGATGTAAATTGTGCAGAGTGTAACCTTCAGAGAATGCAGACCAATTACTGCTGTGCACAATGTGACGAAAAACAAGTATGAATTAGCACCTTGTGTTGGCTTAGAAGTTTCTGTATCTGTTAGCTATTTTGTTAGCCTTTGATGTATGAATATGTACTTTATTAGTGCTGCAGCTTATCACTATGTTGAAGGACAAATATATTATTAACCATCTAGCCAGACAATGTGCAACAAGCTGAAGTTGCCAAGGTTTGCTACTGAAGGAAGGGATTCGCCTGAGTTCACCAGAAGTTCATGGCTGGGTATTTAAAAACATGCAATGCAATTGCCGGGGACACCACTGCATTTCAATAAAGAAGCAAAAAGCCCATGGCAATACGAGATGCAATTCAGTTAATTGTTATTCTATTTTTTATTAATTTTTTTTTTATGAATTAAGGTTTGCATAAGCACTTTGCACATTGAATTGCCGATTGCAAAATTTTCAAATTACATGCTCAGATTAAATATTGAAATGGCAAATACATGCTCATTGAATATTGATTTGCTAATTGCAAAATGAATTGCCATTTGAATTTTTGTGCTTATAATCTTCCATAGGTTTTACTTTTCATTGTTTTATATTCTCTATACCACACTTAATCAATGGCTCTTGTGCATTGCATTTCCACACGGCACCCCTGTTGCCAACTCCTCAGCAAGGAAAGTAGCTGTTAGCTGTCCCAAAAGTCGCTAAATGACGCCACCGCCTCATTTGCACAATGTGCAATGTGCCTGTATTTATAATGGATGCTGTAGGAGAGAGGAATAATGTCGTGGAAGAGACAAAAGGTGGCTAAAAAACTAAATACGTTTAGAACTACAAATTAACTTTCGTCTGTCGATTCTTGTTTTATATATACTGTATATATCACAATCCCAATCCTCCTCCTTTATCCGGACTTGGGACCGGCAAAAGTAACTCCAAAGAGACACTCTGGCGGAGTTACTTATTTTTGACTTTTTTTTATTGCAGAATCAGCCAGCCGCGGCTTCGCGCATGCGCGGTTCATTTGCAGTCTGGACGCGTAGGGGTGAACATCTCCTGCTCTGACTGCAGATGGGCGGGGCTGCTGCGCGAGGACTGCCCTCCTCTGAGTCGTTTGGGACGGGAGAGGAGCCCACGGCAGCATCCGCTGCTCGGTGAGAAGACGTGTTTCCACGTCTACAAAAGTCTCCAATAACACCAGAAAAAGTCGCTATAGTCGCTTTTTTGAAAACGAGTCGCTTAGAGGGGTCTAAAAACGCTAAATGTAAGTTGGCAACACTGCACGGCACGGTTTCTGCGTGTTGCGCACTGTAAAACAATACGTCACGTTGATTGTTTTCCCCCGTATGCCAATGTCATGTTTGCATTGCAAGGTGGCAGGAAATCCGCTCCACAGTGCAGCGCGAACACCTGCCAAAACCGCACGTTCTATCGCCTTTAAAGGAGCTGAATTCGCCATGTTGTCCTTCATCACCAGCAGCCACTTAGCGGGCTTTCATCGTTACCGTTCATTTCCTTGCAAACAAGTCAGAGTGGCATGTGTAATTTGTATATGTTCTCAACATTTAGTCTATATGAAACATTTACATTTATCATTTCTATATTTTATATGTATTATATTTATGTATTTGTGTATATTTCACATTAATATTTAACATATATATATAAATTATATGTATAAATTATATAAATCCCAATGCTACATTTATATTTCCATTTAACATTATATTTAACATTTGCGTTTAATGTTTACATATAAACATATATTTACAAATAGTAAATAATTTTTCAAATTAGCAAAACGTTGTGATGATCTTTAACACTTTATTTCTAGCTAAATGTAAGTGCAATAAATCTTAAAAAAATGGCAAGTAAAAAAGTTTTTAGTGACTTTACAAATGGCGCCCCATAAACACCACGTTATTTGACAAACTCGCAGGTAGATAATAAGTTAAAGGTAGATAAGTTCTACATCTATGTACAGTGGTACCTCAGTATACGTCCTTAATCCGTTCCAGATACTTGGATTTATACCAAACAGGAAGTATACCAAACGAATTTTTCCCATAAATAAAGGGAAAATTATTAATCCTTTCCCATTAAAAAATCCTATTGTTATAGGTATAATATACATTGATGGGGTTGCATAAAATAATTTAAACACTGCTTCATACTAAAATACATAAATACAAAAGCAATTAGATTAAAGTAATGAAAAGAGTTATAGCGCGGGATATTCACTGAATGGTAGCAACTGGCGTACTGACGCTCGTAGTCGTCTCGAGAGTAGCGCGCGGTGTCGTGACTCATTTTGACCCATAAAAGTTCTAACATGCGAGTCGTATTCCAAAGGTCGTATACCAAGCAAAATATTTCAAGATTTTTCCTTTTTTTTCCCTTATTCCAAAGCTATACCGGCATACCACTGTATTTAATTGTCTACTCCCAAGTATCGCAATCTTATATTTTTCTTGTCTAATTCAGAAATACTTAAAACAGGCAGTACGTTAACAAAAATAATGTTAATTGTTTCTTATCATATTATGTTAAATGATGTGGCCAAGCGACGGGGTAACCTTAGTTTTAGCAGCGATTATTCTGACATACAGGAATCACTATAAGCAAAATAAATTAAGTCAAGGATAAATTAAGACAGGCTAGCCTACTTTGAGAGGGTAAATGGTACATATATATGGCTAACCTTGCATTATTGATTCCGTCAAACCTGAATGTCTTCTTTTAAGATGTTTTTGCTTTGCAGTCGTGCAATAGTGATATTCAAATTCTTCTTTGAAATACTGACAGACAACTGCAGTTTCATTCACTTTTAATGTGAAGTACATCCACATCCTGCATGTGCCATTTACCTTCCATCATATTGCCGAGTAATTGAGAAGGATCAGTTTTAATAATCGAGTAATCGAGTTTAATTGAGTAGTCGTGACAGTTCTACTGAGGTTAGATTACAAATATTTTTAGAATCTGGTAAGAACCAGATGATTTTTAAAAGTATGTCCTGATGCCTAAAATCATAGAACTCTACTTTCTTTTTCACATGTCTGTATCATTGCCAGTGCATTAGCCACCACCGCTATTAGTGAGCAATCCAATATGGCAATTCTATTCTATGCTGTAGTGCCATTCTTTAGAGAAGATCGGAAATGTTCAGAGACATATGAAAACCATTTTAAATCCAGCCACACAGAGGACTACAGCTACTATAATGGGCTGTTGGCAGGTTCAGTCGGAGCAAGCATGAGAGACAGTGTACCAAGTTTCGGTGAGTTATAGCAGATAGCAGGGGTCCGTTAGGTTAGCATAAGATCATTAATAACATTTGACGTTTTAAATAAATAACTTTTAAAATAAATTTGTATGCTTTTAGCTATATTTATTCTGAAGCCACGTTTAATAAATTACTTTATACTAAATAAGAAAGAATAATCAAATCTTATATACACTCTTTTTAAGTTATGTACAATATTTAAGATTACAAGATAATTACTGGCGAAGATGTAGAGCGATGTGGCTAAAAGTTCTTTCAGGAGGCTTCCTTCAGGAGAACGTAGGTCCACAAAGGATCTATCTCATACAACAAAACGTGAAGGTTTTGTAGTACTCATTCTAAACACAGACATTATTTTTGGTCCTTTATCTGAAATCCCATTCAGTTTTGTCATAGGCATGTTCAAAAATGCTAACGTCAGATTTGCACTCTCTATTGTCTCCTCCCCCCGGGGCAGTCTGAAAAGATGTGGAATATTAAAATGGAAAATCACTAGGAAACTTGATGTCAGTCAGGGGAATACTCTGTAAGCAGAACTCCCACATGGTATGTGTGACTAGCACAGTCACCATGAGCAGCATTTACCGGAATATTCTGTGACTGGTGGCTGCTGGGATTGCTGCACTGGGAACGGGTGGTGTAGACGCTGTGTGCACTTGTGTTGTGTTGTGCGCCTGTTGAAGCCGTTGACTGGCATTATCTGGAGGTATATTTGAGAGTTTATGTGCCAGTACGGTTACGTGGGTGGTTGTTGTTACATTTTTGTAATTGTTTTTTTTTCGGTCGGTGTGAGTACTTGTCTGTCCTTGTTAATAAACAGCGCGAGTGTTACCGATAGCTTCAGCAGTCGCGTGAGCGGCGTTTTTGCCCGCATACCTCTGCACCAAACACCCGCTGGGTGATATCTAATATCGGTAACGTTAGCTAGGAAAAGGGCAGTTGCTCCTGAGCTTTGCTCGGTCGCCAGTCGGGGCCGGGAGGACATTTTCCATTTTTTTCCCCTCCGGTAGTAGCCTGCTTTGAGAGGGTTTTTTGTGGTTTTTTGGCCTCTCTAGAGCAACTTCGCTTTATTTTAGTTAAACGAGGTTCAGTAAGAAGTTAGTCTCGGGTAGGTAATTGTTAACTTGGTT
>JAODLD010000040.1:854417-866653 GCA_026781065.1 Mormyrops boulengeri | reverse complement strand
ACTTTTTTCTATTTAGTATGAGAAGTATGTTGTGAGTGCGGTTCCTTTTTTGTATTTTGATATTGTTAACTCGCACCCTAAGTAATTGCTGTGATTTTTTGGAGTTTGAGCGTGCCTATTTTTGATATCAGTGTGCCTCAAACCAAGACAGCCAGTTAAAAATCATTTGACTTTTGTTTAGAGTATTATTGGCTGGATTAAGACTCAAACTGCTTCTCCATTCACACAGCAGAGGAGCAACTCAAACAGATAATCCACAAATGCTCACACATACTGTACACCTGGGGAA
This sequence comes from Mormyrops boulengeri, assembly GCA_026781065.1. Lineage (NCBI taxonomy): Eukaryota > Metazoa > Chordata > Actinopteri > Osteoglossiformes > Mormyridae > Mormyrops > Mormyrops boulengeri. The sequence goes on along the minus strand of JAODLD010000040.1, from coordinate 866,364 downwards.
TATAGGAACGAAAATTTATTTCACGGATATACAAAACCAGTTGTTAAAGGAAAACAAAGGGAACAATGCAGGACATTAATTAAGTAAACACAAAACCCACAAGACAAAGGAAAGGGAGTCTGGACTGGGGACAGCACAAAAGGAAAGAACAAAATAGAACCAAACAACTTCCCCAACAGGGCTCAGTAATTATCTAAGTAGAAAATAAACTAAACAAAAGAACATCTATCTATTCTAACCATACCTATCAAAACATAAAATACAGGAGGTTGTGTCCACCCCTTTGCCTAGGGTGTCTCAACACAGGGTCGAACCTACATGGTGGAATGTATAGGCACGCCTCTGCTTCCCTGTCCTGTCCTCTGAACTAAATCTCCAAAGCAGAGCAAGCAGTGACAAAATAAGTGTAACAAACGGCAGGCAGCAGTTACAAACTGCCTCTTCCAAGTGTTCCCAGGCAAGATTTATGACGGCAGCTCCTCCTCTCCAGTGCGATGATTGGCCAATGGAAATGCATGATGTCAACAGATGAATGTGACGATTGGCCGACAGAAGCAAGCCGGACATGATTGGCTGCTCGAGAATTGAGTCCTGTCCCTTTTAACAAAACCAACTGAAGCGTGCGTGCACAGCGCATGCAGACACAGACACATGCACACGAGCGCAGCTACAGGCTCCGCAAGTAACATGCCCACTTCCAAAAGAGAGCAACTTTTTGTGTGTTGAACAACATTGTCAAGTTCTAGAGAGAGAATCAGCAATGACATTTTCTGCCCCCCTTTTTATGTCTAATCTCCAAGTTGTAGTCTTGGAGGATCTCATGATTGTCATGAGTCGTTGGTTCTGGTTGTATCTGGGAAAGAAACACTAGTGGGTTATGGTCAGTATAGATAACTAAGGGTGAAGAACTAGAACCCACAAACACAACGAAATACTGCAGTGACATTAACAATTGCAACGTTTCTCTTTCTATAGTGTAGTACCTCACTTGGTGTTTGTTGAATTTCCAGGAAAAGTAGCACACAGGGTGATCTACACCATCCACGTCCTCCTGCAGCAAATCCACTAGCATCAAACTCTATGTTGTCAAATGCCTTTCGACAGTCAGAAGACCAAACAAACAGGACTGATGGACACAAGAAGGCAGTTAGCGGTTCTGCAACAGTAGCAAAATTTCTGCAAAACCCACGGTAATATCCAACCATTCCCAGGAACCTACACAACTCATGTCTAGTGTTGGGTGTTGGAAAATGAACAATAGCACCAACTTTCTCCTCTACAGGACACACTTGACCTTGGCCCACCTGCTGCCCCAAATATGTGATAGTGACCTGAGCAAATTCACATTTAGCTAGATTTAAATTCAAGCTGGCCTCAGCCAAACGGCTGAAACAGTGGTCAGGGTCTCTAAGTGTCTGTCCCAATCAGCCTATTATACCACCATATCATCTAAGTAGGCCGTACAGTTTGGCACATTAGTGAAAAGTTTACCAAGGTAGCCGGAGCATTTTTAAGACCAAATGCCCTCATCAATCCTGGGGAGTGGAAAGGAAGCCTTTAATTTACGATGATGTGTGCAGAACCTATATGACTGATCCGGTTAACTAACACATAGGCAGCGCTCCACGGACTATGACTTTTTAGCTAAACAATGTTCCAACAAGTACGGCACTTCCTTGCTCACAATTTTATGCTTCTCAGCACTAACATTGTATGGATGTTGTTTAATAGGAGTATCGCAAATAACCTTAATATCATGCTGAGTGGTCTGGGTGGGTACATCACCAAAAATGGAAGGAAATGCTCATCAATTTCACCACATCCTGATGCTGCTGAGGTGATAAATGACTAACCAAAGAAGAATCCTTTGAACTGAGCTAGGATAACAGCTCAGAGTTCGGTAACCGGGTGCCATCTAAAGAAGTTAAGCAAGGGACTAGCCCATGTTCTTCCTCCACAACAGAGCTGGGAGGGTTGGCTATGGAGGCTAAAGCGACTGCTGCCCTACCACCAGTAAGGGGGAACTTAGAGGATTCATCGCTAGACCCTACTATTGGACTTTCATAAAATGGTTCCAACATATTGATGTGACACACCCTACTACATTTTCATCTACGACCTGGGGTATTGATTACATAACCCAGGTCACTCAGTTTCTCTTTGATAACATATGAAACTGCAAACTTGGATTACATAACTGAACCAGAGGTAGGCAATAGTACCAAAACTTTGTCACTAACCTTGAAGTCACAGGCTATAACTCTTTTATCAAAGTTGTGCTTCATTTTCCTTTGCGACTTGCACAACATTTGTTTGGCCATATTGCAAGCACGATGTCAACATTCACAAAACGCACTCACATAGTCTAAAATGTTTTTAGATGCATCTGGTTATCTTGACTGGATATGCTCCTTTAAACATACTGAATGTCCAAAAACCAAGTCGGCTGGACTGAATCCTAATGAGTCCTGCTTAGCCTCACAAGTAGCAAATAACATCAAAGGCACACCCTTGTCCCAGTCTCTCCCACTATCAAAACAGTACTTTTTTAGCATGGATTTTAATGTCTGGTGAAATCGTTCTAATACACCCTGTGACTTGATTTTTCATGTGTTATACCCAACAACTGCATAACCTGGGAAAAGAGATAAGAGGTAACGTTGGATCCCTGGTCACTTTGCAGAATCCTAGGCAAACCAAACGTAAAAAAAATTTAACCAGTGCTTTTACAATGGTTTGGGCTGTAATTTTACATAACGGTATCGCTTCTGGAAACTAGATGGCAGCACACATGATGGTCAAGAGGAACTGATTACCATTTTTTGTTTTGGAGGAATGTTCTGGTTCGGTTTTTCAACATGTCTCGCATGAGCGGCAGAAAGCCTCCACATCCCTGCGCAAAGCGGGCCAAAAGAAATGTTTTAAAATCCAGCAATATGTTTTTGAAATACCCAGACGACCAGACCACGGATGTCGACATATTGAAGGGACCACAATCTGAAAAACCATGTTGACCGGACCATACGCATGTGAGAACCATTTTCGCATCAACATAGCATCGTCCTCAAAAAAAAACCTACAGTCTTTTTCTCGAGATCCTTATGGTTGCACGCAGAGCTAAAGCACTTGGCCAAAGTTTCATCTCCCTTTTGAGCAGAAATGAGTTCACTTCGCGAGACACCTGCCATGGACATAGGAGGAGGAGAAAGCACATTCTCATGTTTAGAGGGCAATAAAGGGGACATATCTAGCTCATTATTTGCCATAAAGGTTTTGGAGAGATCCAAAGTATCTACATATTTTGAATGGGATCTGGTCACTACACCAGTGCAGCACCACAAAATTTCACACAGTGCAGCAACACAATCGGTTTGATTTATTTCATCAGGTCAGTCCGTTATAAGTGAAATTCCGTTGTATGCGAGTCCGCTATATCCAATGCTTTTTCTGCATGTTCTTAATGGCGCACGGACCTCGTCCGTTATAGACGATATTCCGTTATAACGGGATTTTACTGTAATCACCAAGTGCATTGCCTTATCACCACCTATGAGCCACAGGTGGAAGTGTTTTCCAAAATAAAACAGCCTCTGTTATCCATTCGCCGCGGCCTGGCACAAAATGCTCCATGCCCGGTACCTGTCCGCAGCCTGGTGGTTGGGGACCACTGGTCTAGATCTACCAGGGAAAAGCCCGTTATCCTCTTCAATGTTTTTGTACTTGAACAAATAGATTATCAGACAAATGGATTATTGAAAACTGGTAAACAGACAGGAAGCAAGTAGTTATTAGAGGCACAATGTTACAGTCGGCCTGTGTTCATAGTAGGGTAACGCAGGGTTCAATTTTAGGACCACTACAGTTCCTAATTTACATTAATGTTATTGACACCAACACATACAGTAAACTGGTTAAATTTGCAGACAACACCAAGGTGGGTGGTATAGCAGATACTAAACTAGCAGCACAGAGGCTACAATGGGATCTTGATTTAATTAGCGACTAGACTGATACCTGGCAGATGAAATGTAACATAGATAAATGTAAGGTAATCCATGCCGGGATCAGAAATATAAAGTACAGATATTTTATGGGTTCCACTGAAATAAAGGTAGACCTTAGAGTGTATGTTGAGGCTTCCATGTCCCACTCTCGCCTGTGTGGGGAAGCAATTAAAAAGGCCAATAGGATGTTAGGTTACATCTCTAGGTGCGTGGAGTCAAGGAAGGTGATGCTACGATTATACAATTCCTTGGTAAGATCCCACCTAGAATATTGTGTGAAAGTTTGGTCACCATACCTTAAAAAGGACACTGCTGCCTTAGAAAGGGTGCAATGTAGGGCTACAAGAATGATTCCTGGTCTTGTCTTATGAGGAGAGGTTAGCTGAGCTGAATCTGTTCAGCCTTGCGCAAAGGAGATTAAGGGGGGACATAATCCAGGTATATAAGATTCTAACAGATCGGGATGCTGTTCAACTAAACTTCAATATTAGTTTAAATACTAGAACTCGTGGCCATAAGTGGAAATTAGTGGGAGAACATTTTAAAATGAACTTGAGGAAGCACTTCTTTACACAGCGTGTAGTTGGAGTATGGAATTGTCACGCCCTGCCTGTACCGCCCTCATGTGGACCACACCTACCTCGTTACCCTCGTGTGAATCCCGCTTGTTACCAGCTGATTCCTGTTTGATTGCGTCAGTCCTGTGTATTTAGTCCACGTTCTAGTCTCCCCAGATCTGTCATTGATGTTGTCTTGCTGCTTTCCCCAATTAAACCCTGTACTCCCTGGATCTTCGTCTCCCTAACTCTGCTTCCCCGCTCCCTGCTCGTTCGCCTACACCGGTCATAACAGGAATAGTCTTCCTGTTCAAGTAGTGCAGGCTAAAACCCTGGGTTCCTTTAAATCAGAGCTAGATAAGATTTTAACAATTCTGAGCTATTAGTTAAGTTCTCCCCAAATGAGCTTAATGGGACGAATGGCCTCCTCTCGTTTGTATATTTCTTATGTTCTTATGTTCAATTATTTTAACAATAGCAAGCTATTGCCTTATTTTTTCTATAATGTATTAATGTATCTGACCGGCAATATTTTATTTTCCTGTAAGAGAACATAATATCAATGTATGCAATTAATCACATTAATCACATTTATGGGATTAATCAGGATTAAGATAGCCCTAGTCTGGACTGCTGTTTTCAACTCTGGTGACTTGGACTCTGGTGACAACTTTGGTGACTGATGACAGATATGACCTCAGGAAAGGCAAAAAATTAGGAAAGTTCAGCTATAGATTGTACGTGGAGCCATATTACCACAGCAGTAATACTTGGAATATGAGAAAGGGGTGAAGGAGCCGAATGGATTACAAAGCACATTCAAACCCACAAATCAATGAGCACTCTACTTTCCACACTGATGTCGCATTATGTAACCAGCCCAGCGGATCCCCACAGCCCACCATGAACTTGCATTATCTGTATCCAGAGCTGATGTGTGTTTTTGGAAGGGTAACTTACATAAAACTCATGGTCTTGATGCCATCCCAGGCCATGTCATGAAGATGGGCATTGAGCAGCTGGCAGATGATTCTGCAGATATTTTCAATCTCTCTCTGACCCCATCTGTAATATCTCCCTCCTTCAAGAGGACTACAATCAACCCCATTCCTAAAAAGCCCAAAACCACCTGTCTGGATGACTATTGTCCTCTGGCACTGACCTCAGTCATTATGAAGTGTTTTGAGCAGCTAGCTGCTTAGAGCATACATCTCCTCTTTACTACCCAACACCTTGGACCCACAACAATTTGCATATCTGCAAAACCGGTCAACTGAGGATGCCATCGTCATGACTCGGCATGGCATCCTTTCACACCTTGAAAAAAGTGGCACTTGTGTGAATGTTGTTTGTTGAAAGCTCACCATCAAGCTCCAGAACCCAATCCTGAATCCTGAACAACCACCTATGTAATTGGATTTTTGACTTTCTGCCAGGATGCCCACAGAGTGAGAGTGGGCAACAACATCTCCTGAACCCTAACTCTAGGGCTGGGCAATACGGCAAAAAATATTATTACGGTAATCAGTCAATGTTGATCATCACTATTTCTTTCCAGTCCAGTTTAAAGGTTGATTTTTGCTCTCGAGCAAAAGTTGAAGGTTTAAACTATTCAACTATTAAACTATCATCAGAACGTGGCAAACACTTGCCAAACAAATCAGAGGTAGAATTTTTACTGAGTTGATTTCTCATGAACTGAATTTTAGTGTGTACTTTTGATTTAGCTGGATTACCCTTATTAGACGGGTTGCTTTGGACTTACCTGCTCTCGTTGAGTTGCCCTCTTGTTTTGACTGTGTTGTTTTAAGTCTGCCTGCTTGCCCTATTGCATTCTCTTATTTGTTCAATAAATCCTGCATGTCTTATGGCTGTCTGCACTTATGCTCCATTGCTGGCCCTGGCAAGTGCTCACAGAGAAAGTGATGTCATTTCATTGATGTAAAACGTCTTACTGCTAACATGTTCAATCTTAAATTATATCAAACTTAATCTAGCATTTGCCAATTGATTTCAAGAAAAATTGGAAAGTGCTTTATTTCATAGTAATCATGCTTTATATCACAGTAATTATTGTTATTTTTTTATTGCCCAGAACTACCCAACTGTAAACACTGGTGCCCCCCTCAGGGATTTGTGTCCACTTTAGTCCTTATTCACACATGACTGGTTTGTCATACATAACTCTAATTCAATTGTTAAGTGTGCTAATGGCAACAGTCAGCAAGCTTATAGCCACTGATGATGTGGCTGCCTACAGAGTTCAGGTTAACTCCATGACATCTTGCCAGGTGCCAGGAGAACTACCTCTCTCTAAACATCAGCAAGACTAAGCAGATGATTGTGGTCTTTCATGCACACCTCTATATTTACAATGCTACAGTGAAAAGAGTCAGCTGTTTCAGGTTCCTGTGGGTCTATATCTCCGCAGACCTGTGCAGGCCAACACATATTTTTGCAATAAAAAAAATGGACAGCAGTGGCTGTTCTTCCTTCACAGAAGTTTGGCATGTCACCCATATCCTAAAGAATTTTGACAAGTACACCATAGAGGTCAGCATGGAGTATCACTGGTTGCAACCTGCCTGACCACCAGTATATCTACAATAGCAGACGCCTAAAGAAGGCCAGGTGCATCCTCAAGGACCCCAGCCATCCCAAACACAAACCACTTTCACTCTTGCTGTCAGTGATACCAGAGCATTGGAGCACATACAAACAGGCTCTGCAATAGTTTCTGCCCACAAACACTGAGGCTACTCAGTGAATAGTCAATAGTTGATCAGGCCACTAGTATGGACAATTTACTCATTTAATTTTATATTTTACATTTTATCATTTCTCTTATATATCACTTACTATAACGAACTGGGAAACACATTTTATTACATAAACCTACAGCTGTTTCCTGTACTGTTGTGCAATTGATAAACTTTTATTTGATTTAGCAGTACTGTTATGCAAAATCCAAATTTCCAAGAAAAACTTCAGCTGAATATTTGAATATGAAAATATAATAGTTGCGACCCTAAACATCTGTATGTAAAGTGCGCTTTATGAGGATTTCACAGGCAGATATGTAGACAAGGGCAAGCTTGGAGATCATAGCATAGGGTCAGCCAGTTTGCAGCACCCTGGAGTTGGGGGTTAAGGGCCTTGGTCAAGCGACCATTGATAAACCACTATCCTGCCTAGGCCAGGTCTTGAACCGACAACCTTCTAATCACATTGAGGGGTTTCCCTAGTTAATTTATAGCTATTTAATTATTTTTATTTATTTCACTCATTTATAGATTTTATATTTCTTACTTTTCATATTTATTTCTATCTTTTCTACTTACTCCATCATGTTATTTGCCTATTTCATACAATTAACTCTAATCAAGGCCATCTGACCTTCTGGCTCCAGGAGTCTGTACGAAAACCATAGATAAAGGACCTGCTTCCCTCAGTGGGCGCAGAGACAGACGCAGACAGACATTGTAGTAACTTAATTCTGTCTTAATAAATTGCTTAAGCTTAAGGAACCTGCCTCATCATTCAACTAAAAGAACCGGAGGTTTCACTGAAGAAATCTATCAGTTGGCGTCACAAACAAGATCAGTGAGAGACAAAACTGAGAGACCAATTAATGCTCGATGAGTGAAGACAACAAATAAGCACACAAATCAACGGAGGTAAGATCTTCCTCCTGTCTATGGCTGGAGATTGAAAATAGGCTCTCCCCTGCTCACACACCCGATCAGAGAGTTGTTTGATGAAGAAGTAAATGTAACTAATTTTGAGACATCCCTATTTATTGTGACCTCAAAGAAGATAAGTTGACTATAAAGAAGTTTAGTGGTGTAAGGAAGAGAAACAGTAGATACCGTTGCTGTAACAGGATAGAAACAGTGTTTTCTTCCAAGAGTTTTCCATTTTACTGTTTGGGGGAAAAAAACAGCCATTTACTGTTCTGTATAAAACAGAAGAATGAAACAGTAGTTTCGCCATTTACTGTTTTTGAAAAAACAGTTTTTTGAGTTTACAGCTCACAAGCTGCGGCTGTTACATCAAACACATCATCATGGCCTTATCTAGAAAATTTGCCAGTAGAATGAATGTTCCTGCAAGGCCGACTACAGAGAAGGGAGGAAAGAAGCCCCCAGATGTTGATGTGGAGTATGTGATAAAAAATCTCAGTGAATATCTGGACACAGCTTGGTATTTGAAGTTGACTGCTATGGACATCCGTGAGAAGTATGCTATCAATACAGATTCAGGTGGCATTTGGTCTTTGGATGAGATGCAAAAAGCAAGGGGAAAAGCAAAGCATATGGGGAAAAGTACAGCACATTTCTGATGGAAAAAAGGGGTTGCAGTGGACGCTTGCTGTGCTGAGTCAGATTCAGTGTCAGAATGACATCATCGTAAAAACTAATGCTGGCAGAAAAGTTTGCATGAGCAAGTTGCTGCTTTAACTGATGTTGTCCGTGAAAAAAGCAAACAGCTGTCTGAAAGAGAGAGAGAGAGAGAGTTGGCAGAAGAGCAAGTTGCACGTGTGAGTGCCAGTGCTGCACGTGCAAGTTTTATTGAGGGACTTAGCGAATTGCAGAATTGAGATGAGCAAAAATCATATTGCTTTGTTAACAAACAAGCTGCAAATGGCTTTGAATGCAAGAAACACCCCCAGGAGTGGAGCAACCAGATGGCTGAATCCACCTATTCTCCTGCTCTTCCAACACCAGCCCTGCCTTCGATTGCTCCTATACCTGTCCCTCCTACACCCCCCCCTTCCATGAGGGCCCATGCCGGCAGAGCGGCTGTATCCTGATGAAGGTCAGAAGAAGAATCAGAAGGAACAGCACCTCACACTTGCCGGAACAATTAAAGTCCACAATGGAAAAAATTAGGAAAAAGATGAGCGCATCTACATCCAAATAATGGTGTTCAAGTCCTTTCAGCAATGGTTTCGGCTGATCAACCCCACAAGTTGTCTGAAGAGCTCATGAGAAGTTTGGGCAATGAAATTCAAAAGTTAGCAGATGAATGGCCCTGTATTAGAAGATGGCTTGAAAGGTTTAAACCCATACACATCAGTTGGTCAAAGGTGTCCAACTGCCATCCAAAATCTTTGGAAGAAGTAGTAGAGTTTGCAGAACACTTCAAACAGTTCTGGCTGGAATACGCTGGGGTGCCAGAAGCCACTGAAGAGAACTATGAGATGTCTTATTTTGGTCCAGTCATATCCCACCCAGACTGGAAGGAAGATGCAGACATGCGCAGACTGATCCATTTAACTACTGTAAAATCAAAATGGCACAGTTTATTGAGCAAAAGCCTGTTGTTCAAAGGGGAATGCCTGTTCTAGAACCAAGGGAAATAATGGCAATGATGCAGACGTCAATGCAAGGTTCCAACTGCTGACACTGGAGCAGACGACATGGCAGCTGAGTGCCATCGAGCCAAAAATCTAGGTGCACCTGCTGTACATCTGGCACTGTTGGAGCAAAAAGGTGATGGACTTTATGCCAGTATAAAATTGGGAAAGCATGATATTGACTTCCTAATAGACACAGGAGCAGAGCTCACTTGCATTCCAGCTAAAATGGCTCAATGCTGCAATATTTTCCTGAAACAACTGGAGGTGACAGTTCTGAAATGTTGAGGTCACAAACTGAAGTACAAATTTGGCCACTCACAAAGACAATTGCCATGTGGGTGGGGTCTGTCACAACACCGCTTTTGGGCATGGATGTGCTTTTATACCTTGATTCATTATTCAGCATTAAATGAGGAAAAGTCACCTGGAATTTGAGACACCTAGAGAAAGTCAGATTATAGAATCACCCCATCTGGTCAGACGACGAGACGGATTGCGGCCTCCTAAAAAGGGAGTCAGTCAGATTTAGGGGGACAGCTCCAATTAAGCAGTACCCACTGAAGGCAGCATTCCCATTGTCATGCAGCTGGAGGACAAAGGGGTTTTACTGAAGTCAAACAGCACGTCAAACAGCCCGGTGTGGTCAGTAAGGAAGGCGAATGGCATCTGGTGCCTCACAGTCGATTATCACATGGTCAATCAGCACACTGAAAAACTGGCACCACTAGTGGCAGATCCATCAACTCTCTTCCAGGCCCTGAAGCCAGAACACGAATGTTTCTCTGTCATTGACATGGCCAATGGCTTCTGGTTAGTTCCACTGGCAGCAGAGGTCCAGCTGTGGATGGCTTTCACGATTGATGCCCAACAATACCAGTTCACCTGTCTGCCGCAAGGCATGCACAACAGTCCAGCCATGTACTACATGGTGCTGCAACATCACCTATGACAAATGCCAGATGTGGAGTCCACAGGAATTCAGTACATTGAAGATGTCTTGATTGCATCAGAAACTGAAGAACAACACGACAGGGACGTCAAAATTCTGGACTATGCAGGCCTGTCTGTTCCATACCGGGGTTGTATTACAGAAACTTCCTAACTTGCAGATCCTCTGATAGTGAAAACCGAGTAGAACAGTGAACAATCCGCAGACCCTATATACAGCATGATTTTCGTGTACATACAAACAGTACAGTTCAATTGATAAACTATGCATAATAAGACATTACCAACATTAAATACAGTAATCAAAGTACATTGTACATTCTTATACAGTCCCATATTCTCTGGAATGAAATGAGTTCTGGATATTTTAGCCTAATTCTGAAGAGATGATAGAGCAATGAAAAAATCTATCAAGGGATAATGGAGCAATGTAAATCATGTTTAAAAAGATACTGTTACGTGTTCAACTTTATTTTTTTTGGACAGAGGTACACCGCAGATAACTAAAACCACAGTTACCAAAACCGTGGATATGAGGGACTACTGTAATTCATTAGCACAATATATTAAAACATGGCCACAATATACATATGTTTATCACTATGTCATGAGCGGGGCTTCATACATTTTATTGGTTATGTGAAAGTAATCAAAGAGCAACCATATAGATTAAATAAGTTTAACATTATCTGGTGGCTAGTGAAATTTAGGACAGCTTAACTGTTAGGAGAGCTTATTAAAGATTTTGGGAAGTTAAGATGGAATACACCCCCAAGACAGAAGAGACAAAAACCAGGTTATAAATGAGAATTCAATCAACTAGGCGAGATAGATATGTTGTGACATAGTTTGCTGTGTAATGAATCCTATGTTCGGTTTTGTTTAGAGCCTGCCACTGAGTTTGACGAGCAACTTTGACAAATTTTAATGGTTGCTGGTATAATTTAAATTGTAATTTGAATAATCAAATTATTCAAAGGATGATTTAAATTATAATTTACAGTTGTGTGCAAAATAATAGCAGTCCGACATCACTCACCTGATCCATCACTGTTTTTGGTAGAAATTCATTTTCT
>JAODLD010000040.1:826784-840696 GCA_026781065.1 Mormyrops boulengeri | reverse complement strand
ACCACTGTCGTGTTGACACGCCTTTGTACCCCTCATCCCCACAATTCGTCCGCCGCTTGTTTGCATCTACCTCCGTGTGGCCCCCCCCCCCCCCCAGTCTGCCCATGCAGTTGGCAGGTAAGAGGATTAGCCTGTCCTTGGGCCAGCAGGGTAGAACTGTAGGTCATGCAATTTGCCAGCTCACCATACAGGGGCTCTATAGATTATAGGCTAAGAGCAGTCTAGCTTAATCACATTGCACTGTCGAATTTTTGTATGTAAAGGATATTGATTAAATTTTATATTACCACACAAAGAAATTGCTAGAGATAGACATGCTTACACAGAAATAGAGCTTCGTGCTAAGAACCAATACCTATGGTCAGTGATGAAATAAATGATACGAGTATAATGGCCAGTGATTAAATAAAATCATACAATTTAGACATGATTAAATATATGACAAATGTAACACACGTAACACACACACACACACATATATATATATATATTTGCATGTTACATTTAGTTTTAGAAAGCTTTGTTTAAGGTTTAAGTTAAGTCTGATGTTCCCTTACACATAAAAGAATGATCACAGTCTCTTCCACAAAGTGAGTCAAAAGCCTACTTATTAATTAAACACTGGTATTGGATTGAAACTCAATGTCAGCCGATACCCAAAGGCCAGGTATCGGTATCAAGACACAAAAAGTGGAATCGGTGCATCCCTGTGCATATGTGTGTGTGTGAGCACTGAAATCTGATTATTTATGTGACTTAAAATTAAGTATGCAAAGACAGTAATTATTTTCAAATCTTTAAAAATAAACTTTCTTAAACTCACAAGTTTAAATTTTGGCAATTTATGAAAATTTGCCACAAAAAAACACATAGAACTCTGCCAGTTGCCAGGCAAATTTAGTAAAAAACTGCTATCAAGCATGTCTGGCCACAAGAGTCACAAAAACAACTGCAAAATCCCATAAGAACTGCTCAAACCCATCCTCCAATACTGACTCACACTGGGATTTAAAAGCCTGACTAACTATGACTCGTTTCTCCAAATACATTTAAGAATGAGGATACATCTCTGAAGGATCAGTTTGTTTTATGATGGCTAAATGCTTTCAAATGTCCCACAGCCCACTGAGAGGATATAGAGAGTGTAATGCATCAGACGCCTTGTGTAACACAGCTGGCAATCGCCAATTAATGGAAAAATCAGCTTAATACACAAGTGTTCTAATGAACTCACAGGTGAAGTAACAAGAAAAATAAAATGGATCTGGGTGTCTCAGAAACAATGCCAATGACATTCAGACTAGGGCTACAAAAAAACGTATTATTCTGATAATCAATTAATCTTGTTACAAGAAGAGCTGGGCGGTATGACCAAAAACTGATATCATGATATTTTTCAAAGTTACATCGGTTTCACGGTATATGACGGTATTTTTTTCAAAGTATGACTGCCCATTTACCACATTTTACAGAATTTTACAGGACACATTTTTGTTTTATGTTTTTGCATTGTTCCCACATTAACTATATTATTTTATCATTAACCATTGCGCCTATCCGCTATCTTAATGATAACATATGGCTAACGTGTTTGTTGGCTAACTGCTTATAGATAAACGGCTAATGTTAAAGGTGTGCGCCAGCCAAGTTAACATTTTTGAGAAGTGTTTAATAGTTCAGTGTTACTGGAACGTGAGCTTTACTGACCTTTCGAAATTTCTCATAATGTCGGTGTTTAAGATGTTTCGCCAAGTTTGACGTGCTACTTGACTTTGTCGCCACAACTTTGTAGCGCTGTTTGCATAGAGGCTTACAGACATCCTAAGCCTTTCCATGCTCGTCCAGCTACGCCACGTTCCGAATGTTGTGTAGGCTATTTAAACCGGTATTGTGGTATAAGAAAAATTCATATCATAACAATAATAAAAAACGGTTTTCGGTATGAACCAGTATACCGCCCAACACTAATTATAAGATGATCAACTAATCCATTAAGGCCAAAACACAGGGTTTAAAGAAAAAGCTTTATTCAAAAAATACTAAAGAAATCATCAAGTATTTTTTAAACAAGATCTACCTCTCCTAAACCCAGGCTTGTTTGACTTCTGGTTCTGTTACCTGGGCGGCAACCGGTTCTGGGGTCTTCACTTCCTCTATGTTAATAAAGAGAGAGGTTTCATTCCTATCACGGGCTAAGCAACTGCCTCCTGTCTTATTCCATCTCACATTGGTGACCCCAAAATCTTCTCGTACGTGTTTGAGATTTCCCTCAGCATGACAGCTAACGCTGCGGCTTTAAAGCTGCCGGACTTCTGGCGTGACAATGTGTGGTTCGCACAGGCTGGGGCTCAGTTCGCTGTCCGGGGCATCACGCAGGACGACACAAAATACTATTACGTTGTTGCTGCACTAGACAACGCCACAGCATCGCGTGTGGTGAGCTTTCTGCAGGATCCCCCGGCGGACGGCAAGCATGAAGCTTTTAAATCGCTGCTGCTTGCAACTTTCGAATTGTCGGAGCCGGAGCGGGCACGTCGGCTTCTCACCTTGCCATCCTTGGGAGACCAGAAACCGTCCGAACTTATGGACCACATGCTGTCTTTGCTGGGCAGACATCAGCCCTGTTTTATTTTTCGTGACCTATTTATGCAGCGGATGCCGGCTCCCATTCGCTCGGCTCTAGCGAGCTCCCCACTTACAGATTTCCGTGAGTTGGTGAGAGAAGCGGACAGAGTTTACGTTGCCGGTCGGCAGTCCTGCGCCGTGCTGGAAAGCGGAGGACCTGCTGATTTCACCTTTTCTGCCCCTGGTATCGTTGCTGCGGCTCAGCGTGGCTCTAACCCCGCTTACTGTTTTTATCATGCCCGTTTCGGTGTGCGCGCTAAGAAATGCATCCCGCCCTGCTCCTTCAAACCGCTAGGAACTGCCAGGGCTCAAGAACGCAGCTCAAACTTTTCAGCGTTTGATGGACTGCGTTGTGCGGGACATGCCATTTCTGTTTGTTTATTTAGACGACATTTTAGTTGCCAGCACCAGTTTGGAGGAGCATTTAACTCATCTTCGGGCATTGTTTGCACGTCTCAGTGCTCAAGGGTTAATTGTGAATGTTACCAAGTGTCAGTTTGGTATCCATTCTGTTGATTTTCTTGGCCACCGCATTACCTCGGAGGGGGCGGTGCCTCTCCCTGACAAAGTTGCTGCTGTTCAGGATTTCTCACGGCCTGTCATGGCTAAATCTTTGCAGGAGTTTCTGGGCATGGTTACCTTTTACCACCGTTTCATCCCTGGGGCTGCCCGTATTATGTGTCCCCCTATACTCTGCACTTAACTCTCTCCTTTAACTACTTGTTGTGTTGGATGAGAGTCCGACTGGAAGCAAACATCCAGAAGGGTAAACATCTTGCAAACACAACACTGAGCTGGCCCCATAATTACCTTACTCACTAAAACAGCGTCCTTTACTCCCAGCTCAGTATATTAATATAGCATATTTAAACTTTTAGTTTATCTAACGTATAATTAAAACAATAAAGTGCCGAATATAATAAAACACTAAATTAACACTTACGTTAAAACGGAGCTTTTTAAATTATCCGACAGCATCAGAGATAGCAACCTTTGAAATTAAACTTTTAAAATAACCGAATTAACAATTACCTACCCGAGACTAACTTCCTGCTGAACCTCGTTTCACTAAAATAAAGCGAGGTTGCTCTAGGGAGGCTGAAAAACCACAAAGAAAAAACCTTCTCAAAGCAGGCTACTGCCGGAGTGGGAAAAAAGTGGAAAATGTCCTCCTGGCTCTGACTGGCGACCGAGCAAAGCTCAGGAGCAATTGTCCTTTTCCAAGTTAACATTACCGATATTAGATAGTACAGAAACGCCGCTCACGCGACACCCACAGCTATCGATAACACTCGTGCTGTCTATGAACAAGGATCATATGATCAATAATCAATGATCTATCTGATCAATGTTTCTGCAGTCTGCACTGCTGGGACAGTGGAGCAAAGCTCGACACGAGGGACCATGATATCTGGGCGAGGTGCAAGTTTCATCTTTCCAAACATGAATCCAACACTAGTTGTCT
Organism: Mormyrops boulengeri; assembly: GCA_026781065.1. Taxonomy (NCBI): domain Eukaryota; kingdom Metazoa; phylum Chordata; class Actinopteri; order Osteoglossiformes; family Mormyridae; genus Mormyrops; species Mormyrops boulengeri. The sequence continues at coordinate 836,606 of JAODLD010000040.1, read as the reverse complement.
GATTTGGATCAATGATTCTAAGGAAAGCTACGGCTGCAATAGCATTTATGGATGCATCACAGAAGACATGCATCTCCCATTTGTGTGCCTGGCTGGGAGAGACAGGTGTGCATTGCTGAGGTATCTTGACTTGTTCAAGCTCCGAGAGAGGCACATTTTCCATCTGTTGTATTTGTCATCTGATAAGGGTGCATCCCATTCACAAGACTGCAGGGTGAGCTCTCACAGCAAGGATCTCCCCTGAATACTCATCTGGGATGCAAAACCTAGGGGGTCACTGACACTTGGATGGTGAAAACATCCCTGTGTATGTCCCAGCTCACTCTCTGACTTCTCTGCATTGGAGAGGGCTCGTTTTACCTGTCAAGATCTTTGAGGCCCTCATCCTCTGGTGGGAATGCTCTCATGATACAGTGGTACCTTGGTATACGTCCGCTTTGGAATGAGTCCAATGTGGCATACGTCCTGTTTGGACGCGAAAAATTTTGCTTGGTATACGACCTTTGTTTGGAATACGACTCGCGTGCTAGAACTTGTATGGGTCAAAATGAGTCACAACACCACGCACTACCCTTGTTTACCTCTCTCGAGACAAAGCCACGACTGCCCACGAGCGTCAGTACGGCAGTTGCTACCACTCAATGAACAACCTGCGCTATAACTCTCTTTTCATTTATTTAATCTACTTGCTTTTGTATTTATGTATTTTAGCATTAAGCAGTGCTTAAATTATTTTATACAACCCCATCAATGTATAATACTCCAATAACAATAGGGTTTTTTCATGGGAACGGATTAATAATTTTCCCTTAATTTCTTATGGGAAAAACTTGTTTGGTATACGTCCTGTTTGGTATAACTCGAAGGATCTGGAATGGATTAAGGACGTATACCAAGGTACCACTGTACCTGGTTTGTTAGAGGTGATTTGGGTGTTGTGGAGAAGGGCCAGAGTTTGCTGTTCTGTGGGTACACATAAAAATTTCTCTCAACAAAGTGCCTAGCTTCCTATTCACAGCTGCTCTCGCCATGAAGAGCTGCCTTCCAGAGCATGAACATGCCCCACTGCTAGAGATGGGCTGTTGCCGAAAACATGTACACACATAAGGAACTCCACTACCTCACCATCGCAGGTGTTGTCGCAGTACCAAAAGATCTGTAGGAAGTTGTGATGATCCTCGCGAACCACAAAGGAGTGGAACATCTGTTGCACATCTATAGTCACAGCAACTGATTCTGTTCGAACAGTACACATACCAAACCATTATTCATGTTGGATCCCATAAGGAAGACGTTGTTCAGTGAAACACTGCGGTGCCAAGTGCTTGAGTCAAAGGCTACTTGTACTTGTATTTCTGTTCATACTTTTCCCTCTGCAGCAGATGCAGAGATCATCGACATTCAAACTACACAATATATGACAACCAATAACATTCACTTATACTGATAGTTTTAACACTAAAAAGAGTAACAAATAGGATACAAACACTGAGGTACCCCAAGCTTCTGTGTAAATTAGATATGGTATTTCCTATCCTAACATTAAAATATCTATCAAAAAACGTCTCCTGAAAGTGACTTTCCCTAGATCAGAGAAGATAGCCACTGTATTTCGATAAAAACGTTTCGTGTATGTGATTTGAGTATGACAAGGTGACCTAAAATGCTTCTTCCTTGTTTGAAGCCACACTGGTAAGAGCTGGTAAGAGATAAAGGGTGGTAATTACTGGGGTCAGTATGATCCATACCTGGTTCACAGTGGTGTAACGGACTGTAATTGATCCGTGATCCGTGATCTGTACAGATACCCCACATGTTTCGCCATGTCATTCTCTGATCCATCTCATCTCCTTTATCCAACAGTTGTCATTTAGGCGACTGTTTGGAAGCCATGTTTTAAATGTTCTTGTTTCATCATTCCTGCTCCCCATCCACCTTCACCATTCACCAGCTCAGCAAGGGGATGCACAGAACTGTGGACATCCACCAGATATGCACCAAGGATACAAGGATGGTATGCTTGAGTAGACAAACAAGGAGTTTGAAATATTTGATTGACCCACAGCCAACATCTTCTGATTAGCATAATAGTGCAACTTATATAGATGCCAAAAAGCAACCCAGGTCAAGTCTTGATTAGTCACTTGATTTGAGTGGGCCATTCCTACCTCCTGTCTTAGTGAAGAGAAGCACTGTATGGCAGCCATAGCAAGACATACTCCTCATATACCAAGACCTTGTCCTCTATTAACATAAGTCATAACTCATGGCAAATAAGCTGCCCCAGAGATATTACAGAGATATTTAAAGCTCTGCTGGTGACACATGAACGGACACACATCCCAGCACGTGCCATAAAAAGCTGAAACCACAGAACTAGCACTCTGATTGTCAGCTCCTTTGTAATATGTCCTAGAAATAGATACAAGAATGCCTTGATTCGTGCTTCCCAAATTAGCCACCCCCTCAGACTCCCACTACTTCACACATACCCCCAGCGATGCAGGGTGGCTATGACCATACTAGGCTACAGATGCTTGCCAGTCTAATCCTCGGTATACACAGAGCACACATACACATTACTCATGTATCTCTATAAGAACTACTACCTTTGTCTGCTCCTCATTCTATAGCACAGCCTGACATCTACAGGGGTCACTCACAGGTCACAGACGCCCAGTTAGCAGAGGGCAGAGAAGGAGAGAGAAAACCATAAATGTGAGCAAATGAATTGCTGCTTGCTATGCATTACAGGGGCTAAATTGGGTCTACATCATCCAGCACTCTCAGTGAAAGCAGCAAACAGTAGCTCATGCCATAATGGAGGATAAACATTGGAGGAGGGTAAATGCCATTTATAAATATAAAGCAGGATTCAGGGTCTATGCGGGGTAAGGTGCAACAACAGAAAAAAACAAATACTGCATGTGAGCTCTACAACTACTGTAACCTATCCTGTCAGAGAGGCCTTGTACAGTACCAGACAAATGTCTGGAAACATCTGCTGAATATTATTTGTTTTTCAACAAGATAATTAACCTAAGTGCATTTTGAGGTTATGTAAGTACTGTATTATCTTGTGAACAAGAAATGAGATGGAGTGCTGTGACATATGACCAGGGCCTCACAATCCCCCAAACTAAACCGTATAGAGCAGGTTTGGGATGAGGTGGATCGAAGAGTAAGAACAAGGTAGACAACTTGTGCCCAGAACTTGTGGAAACTCCTTCAGGACTGTTGGAGAAGCATTCCAGGTGGCTACACCTGGAGGTTGGTACCAGGAGTCTATAATGCAGTCAGCAAAGCAAAAGAGGGCTATAGTGAATATTATAAAGTTTTAAGATGCTGAACACTTCTCTTGGTCATTGCAATATCTGATATGTTCAATTCAATTTATTTTACATGGGTGTGTTGTGATACATTACAACATCCTTAAGATAGAATAATATAAAAGTAGGAAAGACAAGGAAAAGAAAGAAACAAAGAAAGCCAGATGACAATGGAGGAGAGGAACCAAAAACTCCGAAGCAGGGAGAAAAAAAAACCTCTGGGGGTCCAAGGTCATCTGGAAAAGAAAAAGTGGGCTTGCTTGCTAAAAGCAAGGTGTAAACTGTGATCAAGGTCAAAGCCAAAGTCCATCAATGAGTCAGTTCTCCACACCTGTCTGTTTAGGGGGGCAGATTGAAGTCTGTGCCCACAATGTTACAGCTCATGAGTCCAACAATATGTATTACTTCATTGCCTCAAGGCCTTTTACGGTAAGGTGAAAGAGAAATAGAGAAATAATAAATAAAAGAGCTAAAATAGAGACAGATCCACTAAAAGCAGGTGTGTCCAAAGCTCCTGTGGCTATAACATGGTCCAGCTCTAGTCCTCTACAGTCTATAATGGAAATATTGTATTAAATGAGTCAATCAGTATTTCTCAACAAATATCTCTGAATCACACAAGAACACATGCAGCTTTCATTCTTTCATCAAATACAGACATACCTTTACCCCGGACCATCACGTGTGTGGCTGCGGTCTTCTCCCCAACAGTCTCCCATGTGCTGTTAGACCCTGGGAGCCACTCTGTGACCTCACACTCATACTGGCCCTCGTCACTGGGCAGGGCGTTGTAGATGGACAGGGAGAATGTGTCAATGCCAGCGCGCTCTGCTCGGATCTCCCCATAGGCTGCACGATCGCTGTAAGCAGGGCTCAGCCTGACCACACCCTCCTGGTCCAGGGTAGCAATGTGTTCCTCGGTGCTGCCGTTCTTGTCCAGCCGCCGCCACGTGACGGACAGGCCAGCCACCTTGCTGGAGATGGACTGGGCTTCACACGTTAGCCGGATGATTCCACTCTCCTCGATATCCGTGGAGTTACTGATTAATGACACAGTCAGATTGCTTCCTGGGGACAGAGAAACAGCGGGATAGGGCATTTGTTTGAATGATAATTTTGCATTTATACAGTTCAGGAGAGAAGAGGTGATCTCTCCTTCTCAGTAATTCTGCTCAGACCCTAATGACTGCTTTAATCCTGTTACCAGCTGCTGATGATGCACATTGCTTTTCTCCAATTCACACAAACTTTTCTTTCTTCTTTCATTTGCCATTCAGTTTCTTTTTTGGGGGCCATTCTGTTTCTAGGAGCTCCAACTCACACAGAATAAAATCTGTGTTCCCTCTCTAATCAGTGTCACACTGTCCTTTTCACATTTCTTCCAACACACTGAATCAAGCAGCATGGGAAATCCTGCCATTATATGCACTTCCAAGATGTGGAATGGTAAATAGTGCAGAGGTGTCTGTATAATGCTAACTATAACCATCTTCATTCCCCCTTTAACCGGGGGAGCTTTTGACTAGAAATTCACTCACTGGTAGCATGTATGCTAACAAATGCAGAACTTTTGGAGAAAAAAATAGTTTACAAAGTAATATCAAGTACTCGTGGAGGTCAAAGAGCATTTCTTGTCTGATTTTTAAAAAAAACAATTTCTGTTACTATCCAGATTTAACAGACAAAAACTGAGCTTATTTTCTCAGAAAGCAACAGGAAAAGCAGTAACCTGCCGCTACTTACGGAGAGGCTGGACGGTGACCTGCACGTTGCGGGACCTCTTGCTCCGGTCGATGAAGTCCCCAGTCAGGGTGCGCTCACGCTCGGTGACGCGGCAGATGTATTTCCCAGCATCCTCAGGCCGCAGGTTCTGCAGTCTCAGCAGGTAGACGGCTTGACTCTCCTTGCGTACCGTGAGCTGCCCAGTGGCCTCACGCTGCACGTAGTCCCCAGCTAGCAGCGGCACAGCATTAGGCCCGACCACTGCCACTGGCGAGCTGCTGAACACCCAGGACACAGAGAAGTAGCGCTCCAGAATATTCTGCGCATCGATGGCGCAGCGTAATTCGAGGGGCTCGCCTGTCGTGTAGGCCCGTCTCTCAGCGCTCAGCTGGATGTTAAAGTCCCGGTCTGTGAAGACACACACACAAACACACACTGACTCACTATGGGGGGCTTGTAAAGGGTAGGAAGTAACTCTGGATGGGATACCACCCCATCACAGGATGCACACTCACTCACAATAAATCACTTACACACATGGGCTCTAGTTCACTTTGCATGTTTTGGACTGTGGGGGGAAACCAGGAGATCCGGTGTTAGTTAGTTAATTGAATTTTCATGCTATGTAAGTAGCTACAGCTATAGTCATGGTGAAGAATAGGTTCCATATAAAAGTTAATAATAATTATAGATGGATGGATATATAGATGGATGGAGGCCAAGATGGTACAACCTCAAAACACATGAACAGCAATAAAGAGACTACCTACAAATTTAAAAATTCTAAAAAAGTGGCGGATTCGAGGTAAATACATGTGCATACTAACATGCACTAGTAAAGCAGGGATGTGCAGCAACAGTGCTACCCACTCAGCCCCTGTGCTGCCCACAGTACTAGGCTTGTGAAATGTGCGATTTATGATGTAAAAGTCAACACTGCATGTGAGGTATATATTTTCACATTGCAATGACCTTGATAGTCAGCTGGGATGAGACCATCAACAAGTTGCAGTAAAACATTTTTACTCAGTCACAGAAAACAAAACTTAGCAAGCTTTGCAGTTTTAATGATGGTTCCTTTTCAGGGGGTGGCACAGTGGTTAGCACTGTGCCTGACAGCCCAGAAACCTGGGTTTGAATCTCTGTCATGGTTCTGTGTGTGGAGTTTGGATGTTCTCTCCATGGCATTGTGAGGTTTCCTCCAGATACACTAGTTTACCCCTGACAGTCCAAAAACATACTAAGCTGAACTGGAGTTACCGAATGGTGTGTGAGTGTACCCTTTGATGGGTTGCCTGATGGTTGTTCCCTGCCTTGTACCTATGGCTTGGGGGATAGGCTCTGGGCCCTTGTGACCCCAAATATGACAAACAGGTACAGAAAATGGATGGAGTGTGTTCCATTTCACTACGATGTAGTATATACTATTTAAAATTCATTAAACAACAGTTACTGTAGTTCCGACCAAGATATCTGATTGGACAAGAGGCTTTCTATGAGTGCAGATATCAGAGTACAGCTGTGGCCAAAAGTTTTGAGAATGGCACAAATATTAATTTTCACAAAGGCTGCTGCCTCAGTTTTTATGATGGCAATTTGTATATACTCTAGAATGTTATGAAGAGTGATCAGATGAATCGCAATTAAGTCGCTCTTTGCCATGAAAATGAACTTAATCCCAAAAAACCCATGTCCACTGCATTTCAGCCATGCCACAAAAGGACCTGCTGACATCATTCTCTCGAATAACACAGGTGAGTGTTGACGGGGACAGAGATCACTCTGTCATGCTGATTGAGTTAGAATAGCAGACTGGATGCATTAAAAGGAGGGTACTGCTTGAAATCATTGTTCTTTCTCTGTTAACCATGGTTACCTTGAAGGAAACACACGCAGTCATCATTGTTTGGCACAAAAAGAGCTTCACAGGCAAGGATATTCCTGCTAGTAAGACTGCACCTAAATCAACCATTTATCGGATCATAAAGAACTTCAAGGAGAGAGGTCCAATTGTTGTGAAGAAGGCTTCAGGGTACCCAAGAAAGTCCAGCAGGTGCCAGGACCATCTCCTAAAGTTGATTCGGCTGCAGGACTGGGGCACCACCAGTGCAGAGCTTGCTCAGTAATGGCAAGAGGCTGGTGTGAGTGCATCTGCACACACAATGAGGCTGGTGTCAAGAAGGGCAGCAAAGAAGCCACTTCTCTCCCATAAAAACATCAGGGACAGACTGATGTTCTACAAAAGGTACAGGGATTGGAATACTGAAATTTATTACATTTTAATGAAATATTATTTAATTTGATGACTAATTGTTATGCAGAATGGTTGGTTCCTTCAAACTCAATTGCGAATCCCCATGAGTCTGTTAATGTGAGACTTAAATGGGATTCACTAATTACCAGTATCGCTTAGTAACCTGGGTTAGAATGCTCATCCAGCGAGCTGCATCACCAGGTAATGTAAATATATAATATATAGTGCAATATAGCCTTGGAACTTACAAACCTTTTTTTTTCTTCTTCATTTTTTTTTCATGAACGTATTAACCCCAGTGCTCACCATTCACCTATTGAAGTAACAAGTATAAACGTCACTAACATTTATCTTCAAATTTCCTGGCTGTAAATTTAACCCTTTAGTACAACACAGAATAGTAAATTATTTTGCATCCATTATATAATCTTTAGTCCACAATGGTGGGTTTCTCTCCCTTGTACTCATCCTCAGTGAACTGGGTACCATCCCAGGAGTCTCAGTAATGGGCACCTGTGTACTCCTTGGACAGGGTGACAAACGAGCTGCATTCCACCGCTTCCCATCACTCAACACGAAAGTACTTGGCCCAATCTGTGTCCTTTCCTTACTCGGAAAGGCTTTAAGACTCTAACCTTGTCTCCAGGTTTTATGGTTGTGGTGCTTGCATTACGACTGTAGTCGGTGTGGTGCTAGCTTTTTTGTTGGCAGTGCTTCACTCTCTCCCTGACCTTGGAATGTTCGTCTTTTCTCAGAATAGGTAAGACATCTAACTTTGTATGCATTGGCCGGCCTCGAAACAGTTGAAAAGGTGATACGTTTGTAGTGGCATGAGCCGTAGCTCGATAACTTTGGAGCATCGTAATTACAGCAGATTTCCAAGGCAGTTGGTTTTTTTCAGCACACTGGGCCGTTTGCCTGGGGGTGGTAGACGCTAGTACAAATGTGATGGAGGCCTCTCTCTATGAGAAAATCTGCAAATGCAGTGGATGTAAACTGCGGCCCATTGTCTGTAGACACTGTAGATGGATCTCCTTCCCTTGCAAAAACGCACCGCAGAAATGACAGTACAGTCTTCCTTAGTCACATTAGCTGCGAATGCTACTTCTGGCCACTTACAAAAATAATCAATCGTTGTGATTGCAAACCGGCAGTCAAATGGTCCCACAATGTCGAGAGCAATGTGTTCGAATGGTCCATCCGGAAACTCCACAGGTTGCATTGGGGGTGTGTATATTTTTGCAGCCTTGTCACTGCTTCGACATTCAACACAAGAGGACAGAATTGAACTCACTGGACTATCCATGCCAGGCCACCAATACAGTTCCCGTAGCCTTTGTTTGGTGTGCACGATACTCTGATGTCCTTCATGTGAGAGGTGAATAATCCTCATACGAAGTGAAACTGGCACAATCAGAAGCGACCCACGGAAGACAAGGGGGGCTTCCACCGCAAGTTCATTTTTCACCATGAAGTACGGAACCATATCCACAGAAACATCTTTTCTTGCTTGCGGCCAACCTGTTTGCATTCTGGCCCGCAGCTGTGACAGTTGGGTACACGACTCACATTCCGTCATGAACTCTGCCAGTGGTACTGCAGTATGCAAGGGAGATATTTTCGCCACAAGAGCAGGTTCTTCGACATGCTCATTGTCTAGAGAGAGCAGTGGAATACATGATAGGCAGTCGGCTACCTGATTCTTAATGCCAGGCCGGTATGTCACATCATACTGAAAGCACATAAGCCTTGCGGACCAGCGGGCAATTCTCATACCAGCTCTTTTCATGCCCTTGGTAGCCAGTAGTGTCGTAAGTGCCTGGTGATTCCGTTATGAGAGTAAATCGCCGCCCCCACAAAAACGTTCTCCACTTTTCCACTGCCCATATGCATGCCAACGCCTCTTTTTTGACCGTGGAATACTTCCTCTGAGCTGGTGTCAGTGTGCGAGAAGCAAATACCACAATTCTCTCACAATTATCAGGAAGCAGCTGAGTTAAATCTTCTCCTAGTCCGTAATCTGAAGCATCTGTCGTTACAAAGGTAGATAAATTTGGGTCAAAAATCGAGAGAGCTGGGCTATTCATGAGCATACCTTTCAGTTTGAGAAAACTGTCCTGAACTTCATCAGTCCAGGTAAACTTGGCCTGGTCTCCAGCTCGAAGAATATTTCTCAAAGGCTCCACAACTGTAGTATAGTGTGGAAGAAACTTACTGAACCATGAAGTAAGACCCAAAAAGGAACGCAATGCGGGCATGTCTCGAGGTGCTGGCGCCTCTGCAATAGCAGTGATATGACTGGGTGTAGGTTGCAATCCTTCTTTGGAAATTACATGTCCGAGGTATGTGATACTTTCCTGGCTGAAAGCACACTTTTTAAGATTAACCCTCTGGAGCCTAGGGGTAGGAAACACTCTTTCACTGACTGGGACATGATCATACATTTCTTCAAATATCATAAACTTAATTCATGGCAAATAAATAATTTCTTATATATTTGTTTTGCCATTACACTCA
>JAODLD010000040.1:796869-816727 GCA_026781065.1 Mormyrops boulengeri | reverse complement strand
ATAAGAAATAATTTATTTGCCATGAATTAAGTTTATGATATTTGAAAAAATGTGTGATCATGCCCCAGTCAGTGAAAGTGTGTTTCCTACCCCTAGACTCCAGAGGGTTAAATAAAGAAAGAAAGAACTTCTGATAGTTAGGCCACACTAAGATACCTGGTTACATTATTTAATTTTCAAGATTCTTCTGGGATAACAATGAGAACATGTATGCAGGGGTAGCTATACATATTTATTTATCCCTATTTAAGTAAGTGTTCAAGTGAGAAGGGTAAAATAGGTGATACCCTGTGAAACACGGGTATAATGGTGGCACACAAAACAATAAGATTGTCTAAGGACACACACAAACATAACCAATCTGGAAATTGAGACCAGTAGTCATGAGTAAATCGATATACAAGGTATACAAAAGCCAAACTTAAAAGAAACTTTCTTTTAGGGTGTTGGGTGAATCCGTGGTAGGTACGGTAGGATGGCTGGGGAGGGGGTCGCGTGCTAAGTCGAGGGGCCCCTATCCTTGAGGTCCATTCTGCTGTCCGTAGGTTCCTAAATCTTTGGGCCATAAAAGATGGAATGCTGGCCTCCCTTGTTATCTGTGTATGTGTGTGTGTATGTGTGAGTGTGTGTGTGGAGGATCACTGACCCCCCTTTTGTGCCTAGGCCAACAAGTACCTCTCATACCAGGCTAGGTCTTGTCTCAGGCAACCTGGAATCTCAGCTCTGTCGTATGCGCGTGTGTGATCCTACACGTGTGGGGTTGTTTCTCAGCCAAGGGAGTGGGCTCACTCACAATTTTGCCTAAGATCTCAGCCATGAATAATGATGGAACACTGTGCCATGACCAGGAAATTCCCCAGACTTTAATCCCATTGAGAACTTGTGGTCAATCCTCAAGAGGCAGGTGGACAAACAAAAACCCACAAATTGTGACAAACTCCAAGCATTGATTATGCAAGAATGAGCAACCATCAGTCAGGATTTGGCCCAGAAGGTGATCGACAGCATGCCTGGGCAAATTGCAGAGGTCTTGAAAAAGAAGGGCCAACACTGCAAATATTGACTCTTTGCATAAACTTAATGTAAATTTCAATAAAAGCCTTTGACACTTATCAAATGCTTGCGATTATACTTCAGTATATCATAGACACATTTGAGAAAAAGATCTACAAACACAGAAACAGCAAACTTTGTGAAAACCAATACTTGTGTCATTCTCATAACTTTTGGCCATGATTATATAACCGGACTCAGACATTTCACACCGGCTGTATCACTCCGCTTTACAGACGTGTCTAAAAACCATCACATATGCCTCATTTCAACCAACATGGAGCTGGTGGTGGGCTGGTTCTCGCTTGGTGCCTTTTGACAACCTGCCCAGGTTTCCACCCATTTCAAAAATGAATGTAGGTGAAAGTTATAGTAAAGGTTCATAAGAATTTTGTTTTAGTGGATTTGTTTTGATCGGTTTCGATTTTAAATCGATAGTAAGCTGCCGAACCAAAAAAAAGCTTTCAGAGTTTGACTCGTTGCGTCCTGTCTCTATTGCCTGTATCCTATTTTGTCGCCATTTATGGATCACACAATAAAAGAGTCTGCTAATAACTGAACTTTGCTGTTCACCTCATGATTTCTTTGCCACTTGAGTGCCACAGTATTTTATTTATTAGACCTGCAGCATGATTTTAATTTAGATTGCAGAGTTATTCTCCTAATAAGATGGCTAGTTGTTTCATTGCTGGCACTGGAGATATTAGACAAAACTATAGACTTAATTTTCTGGATATGCAGAAGGTTTGAAGCGCTAGCCAATCACACCTTCACTGCCATTACAGTAACTATTTTTCTTTGTGAAGGCCTGTACATGTTTAAGTAGATAAACAAAAAGTGTTGTATGTTATTACTGTTACCTTATAAATGCTATTTGATGAACTGCAATAAAATATTTGCAGCCATGCGATTGTACTCCAATATATCTTAGCTGTGACTGTCTTCAGAACTTGGCCTGCGCCCTTGTACCTACGACCAAATCACAGCCATGATATATTGGAGTACAGCTGGACTCCTTCTCATATGTTATTGCTTTTGAAAATATACTGCCGCTGTATTTGCATGAGCTCTGCATGAGCTCCCCCAGCCAATCATAATCATTCTTGTCCTTGCTGTTTGACTCGCTCATAGACAGTGTGGCACATCAGAGAAATTTAACAAAATTGACTGAGGAGGAGTGACACAAACAATAACTGGTCACCAAAAGACATTCATGTTCTGCTGTATGAAAATATTTTGGATTCCACAGAGACAATATTGAATACCCGCAAGTAGTTTGTTGGCACTTATTTGTGTTTGTCAGTGCAAGTTGCAGCAACACCATGAACTCATTTGACAGACTCTATTTGCAGATAAGTTCTATTTGGCTATAGTTTATTTTCGGTAAATTTCCAAGTCCATTTTTTACCAAAATTTTGCAATCTTTAGCAAAAAAAAATCTAATATTTCAATGTGCACTCTCTAGTATCATTCAGCCCTACTCAATATACAAAATGCATTAGCAAAAAATGCATGTTATATTGTTATTATGTATCACATAACATGAATTATGTTAGGGAGATTACTGGTAGCAGTCAAATAGCAGGTCAGTGAAAGGTATTGTGGGAAACTTGGCGAAATTTATTGTGGTGGAATTTGATAATGTCATGTTTTTTTGGAGAGGTGGGGAGAGTGGGTAGGCTTATTTAAATAACTCTATGCTGCCCTCTATCCTGCAATTCCAGTTTTGGGTTGATTTGGGGTCTATCATGAGGAAGATTTTTTGGTGTACATTTTCATCTATTTAAATTTTTTTGTGAAGTGGTAATAAAATCCGTCAAAGATCAAATAGAGTAATAATAACAGTCTCAGAATTTAATATGTTTGTCACTCATACAATGCCTCTACGTAGTTTGAAAAAGATCCATCAAACTGTTCTTGAGCATTAAGCATCTATGGTGGACCAAATGTACTCCCCGGCATCCGGAGAATACAATGAACAAATCTTGCATGTGAGTAACTTTACTTCCCATGACAATAAATGTAATACTTCAAAAAACATATTGTACTCAAACAGAGGTAAGTAAATGAGGGGATGTAATCAGTGAAAGGAGATACTTTGTAAGCTTTTCCCCATTTGAGCCAGAGGCAGATTGCCAATTATCCTGTAAAAGCATTGTCACCCATTTGCTTTTTAATTTTCCTTGCTTTCTGAAAAATAGAGAACCAAAATAGTAGTAGACAGCTTATTCCAGCATGTAGTTTAATTAATTTCTGAAATGCTGGGGACAAAGGATGAGGCATTAAAGAGCTTGTCAGATGGCTGGATGGTATCAGAAGCACCACTAGATCTGAGCAATCTTGCCTATATTTAGCAGCGTAAAATGCCCTGTGCTGTTGCCTCACAAATATTTACCCCACTGATCTGCCCCATAAGGGTCTCACACCTCTTCTGCTGCTCACCCCATATATTTGAGTCCTCAGGCAGTGAGGCACCGCAGCAGTAGATGAACCGCCATCAGCTCCCTCTGTGATGCTGAAACAGCAGGCAGCACGTGGCACAGGGCAGCTAGACACTCTGCACTGGGTCTGGCTTCTTCCCATCTGCTTCTTCTTTTCAGCCAAACTTTCTCATGGAAAGCCTATAAGCCCACTGAGTCTGAGCAACTCGTTGCAGGGGAATCCTTGCCAAAATATCCAAGCCCCTTAACACTCTGCTCTAAAGATTAACCCATCGTACCCTATCCCAATGAGCACATTACTTTGGTTACCTTAGTGGATTCTCCCAGTCTCAGGAGTCCTCCCTTATGGGCTGGGAGCATGCTATGGAATTTCACCGTCCATTATACTTATGCTCTCAAGAAAGGAGCATAACTGACAGGAGACACACAATTGCTTTGTGTGCAAATGTGATCAGTGCCTGATTCCTAACATGACTGGTCTACTTGGTCTGAACAATGCCCAGAAGATGACCCAGTTAGGGCTGCAGTGGTACCTCCATAAAAGCTGACAGAAGATGACAAGATATTTCAAAGATGGAAATCAATTACCGATGGCCCATGCATTTCAAAGCACTTTTCGCATCACACTGTGATTCACAGCAGCTCCATTACTTCACGCCTAAGGGGGTTGTCACATGACAAGCATTGAGCTTTGCACAGAGCTCAGCATCAGCGCTCTGTTCTTGTAATAAGTGGCATTGCTGAGTAGCGGGGGCACCAACGGGGGAGGGGTTGCTCTGGTCTGCTCATTTAGTGCCGTTCACGTAAACTTGTGATCTTTTCAAAGGAATCGGCATACAAGGTGGCAAAAGAAGCATCAAAGTATGTAGTTTTCTAGCAGATTTTTGTTAATAAAGCCTGAGATGTCAAAGAGGTGATAAACCTGATTTAACATTATATAGATTTCCAGCAGACCCAGAAAGATGCAGTGAGTGGATTGCAGCGGTCAGACAGAAAAATTGGCAGTCCCCCAAATTCACGGATTTGTGTATTATTTATATGTATTATTTATTTATTAAAATTTTATTTGTTTGCAGTCCATTCAATTTGTTGCCTTTTTCATGTCCTGAACCAGCTTTAATGGAATTTGAAGTAAAAATGGAGCATTGATAGAAAGAAAAATCACTCGAATTGCATCATGATATTGCCCAGTCCTAGGCTGATATAAAAATTAATTTACATACAGTTGTTTTACATACTGTCTTCCTGTCATTAGACATCGCAGTATTAATAAAAGGATAAAACTCACTTTTGATACCATTAGGAAGCAATCTTTTCCCGGAATTTCCCATACACCAGGCCTGTGTACATGACCAGTCAGAAAATACTTGTATGCATCTAAACTTTCATAAGCTTTAAACTACTCACGCCTGTAGAGACATGGTGTGAACTAAATAGTTGAAGATGTCATAATACTTCAGGTTGGGGATGTTGTAAGTTAAAACGCTGCAGAGATAAGGAAAGATGACTTTGTTATGAGTATGGATCCCATATACCAGCCTTGTTGAGTTTCTGTTCATATCTGGTATTACTTGAGATGTATCTAAAAGATTAGATAAAGGAAGATCAGCATCAACTGCAGATGTGTCACTACTGCAATTTGTCATTTATTTGAATGATAAAATCACACAGGGAAGGCCTTAGGGATTATCTTGTTCCCAAGCACGAGCAAGACACATGGCAGGCCTGTGGAACCAAGTGGCAAAATGACAAAACCAAGAGGCAAAAAGTGCACACCTTACAACATTATTTTTCAGTTGTTGAATGTGTTATTTTTAATAAAAAATTACTAATTGTTGAATTAATATTTCTCAGTGTGCAATAACTACAATGTTAGCGAGGGTAGATATGGTTTTCCACTGGTGCTATAACCTCCAATTTCAAACATTACAGCAATTCACAAACCTAGCATCCCAACCTGACTGTTGACATTTTGCATTCCTTACTATTTGCGAAAAGCATGTACTGCACTACATGGTTTTTTTCAATTTCAATTTTCTCTCACAATTCTCGAACAATATATTTCTCTTTATTATTATTACTATTTTGCATTACATATTGGAATTATGAAGATGGAACAAACAATATGAAGAGATACACAATATATCAGTTAACGTACCAATATTACTGGCCATTATTTAAGTGTTATCAATATTCAAAGTTATCAAAACTGGAACTAAAGACATATTAAAATAAAAGGCATAACTGCATTGCCTTCAGTTCATTCACCACTTATAAAAGTTCTGAAAGTACTGGCCAATGACGTTTTCATAATTCATTATTAAACTGTCGATCGGTATTTAGTTATAATAAAATGTCATTCCGCTAATCTGTGCCGGCAAACTCCATCTCTTTTTCTAAATAAAAAGGAAACATTCTCTTACAACTCAGTTTTCCTTATTGTGACGCACCATGATTTAAAATGCTGTATTTAAAACTGTCTTGAGTGAATTTAAAAGGATAATTTGCTTTTTGTAAGATTAATAGATTTGAATGTATTAATAGATTTGACTTTCATACTTGGGAACTTTTATAGGCAAGTGTGTGTGTGTGTGTGTGTGTGCGTGTGTGTGTGTGTGTGTGTGTGTAATATATACATACATATATATATATATATGTATATATATATATATTTTTTTTTTTACTTGGATAGTATTTTACTGGATGACTTTTACTTGAATGATATTTTGGTGTAGCGTCTGAACTTTTTCCTCCACTGGTCACTTTGGCTCATGCCATATATAGCTATTCTCTCGTCGGCTGTGTTTCGAAGGGTTTAGCGGTGGGAAGGTCAAAGTTGCACTTGTTTGAACTTTGAGCAGTGTCAAAATCGAAAATCTGAGTGGAGCGTGTCTCTGAAGGTGACATGAGGTCACGAGTCACCACTTGTGTCGGACACCACTCCCTACACACAATAATGGAGTGCCAAACCTAGTACACCGCTTGACGCTTATCATGTGAAAGCCCCCTAAGAAAGGAAGGCATTTCCTCTTGGAACATTTCTCTTCACCATCCCCCAGTACATGCCTGATATGTTTGAGCACCTCTAATGCCGATATCATAAATGCATGACAACAACACACAGAAATGGAGATGATGCCAGATGTCATTTCAGTGGCTCCAGTTTCCCAGGGTCATTAAGGTCAGTGCCCACCTGCCCTGGGCTGATTATGAGGAAGATTAGAGGATGTGTCTACTGAGGCCTTTAGCACTAAACACAAGCAGGCTTTATATGTGATAGGTGACAAGAAGACTAAAAAAATGCCTGAACTTATCAGTGGTATAATTAAGGAGAAGAAATGACAGATAAGTCAGTAGGACTATTTTGTGACTTATCCCAAATTAATCATGCATGTTGGCTTTCCTGCAGCATCACCCCGCATGCAGCTGGATGCATGAAATCAGCCTGTCCACTTACATTAGCTTCTTAGTGAGCAGACTGTCCTCAACTCAAAGGCAGAGAAAAAGCACAATGTGACAGCGAACAAGTTGTTTAATGAGGCTGATGTTTCCATGGCCAAAAAAATACATTGCCCTGATATTTCAGTCAACTCTCCGATACCTAACAAGTTGAGAGAAGTGGCCCGGTGCATCTCTCTGGCCTTTCTGTGTCTGTGGCTGATACCTGAACTCGATTACCATGCAGAAAAAGGGTATGGTGTTTTTAAGGGGATTAGATCCTGACATCCAGACTGAATGCCTTATCAATGAAAGACTGTTAAAATTACTGCCCAAAAAGAACTAAAAAGGTATTAAGAATACTGAGTGAAAGGAACAGGAAATAATCTTGTAAGCTGCCTTGACCACTCAAATTCTACAGCTGTTTTTGTTTTCCGTTGAACAATCAAGGCCTGGGCTTCCTGCCCGTACAAGAGTATTCAGTGACTATGGCAGCGTGGCCTCAAACCAGCTGTGAAATCAGAGAAGACCCTCCTTCTGCATGTTTACCAGCACACACAGTTCACACCTTATGAGAAGGAAACACTTCCAGGCAGAAACGGGAGGCTTGCAAGTGTCAGTGTGTGAAACTGGCCATATAAAGAACCAGCTGCCTGGGGGTTTGCCTGTGTGGAGCTTCCAGTGTCTATGTGTGGACTCCCTGTAATCAGAAACAGGGCAATGCTATGAGCTGAACTGGAAGAACAGATCTGCAAGTCAATGGGGTTAAAGACACAGTGTTTTCCTTCACAGGGAGCCTTTATGTGTCTGCACAAAGCAAGAAAGGAAGAAGCCTGTAGGTGGCACTGTGGCTCTGACCACAATGGACCTAGAGACGAAAACCCATGAGGCACTACCTTCCACGTGACTGACCTTGTGCAAAACATTCTGCAGATTTGGGTCAGGAACCTTCTGCTTCCTGGTTCTGATCCAGCATTCCTGTGGATGCCTGACCTGCTTTCAGTATACCCATTGACATACCTGCGGGCTGCACCTTGAGCGGAGTCTTTTCCGACTGCTTCCGGGTCATGGAGTACCAGGAGCGGTCAGGGTCCTGAATCCACTGGGATGCCTCGCAGTACAAGAGGCCCTGATCGGTGGGCTGCAGCCGGTGGATGGTGAGTCGGTAGGCCGTACTGCCCATCTTGTCCAGGCGGAGGTCTCCGGAAGCGAAGCGCTGTTTGTAGGGGGCGCCAGCGCGGAGCACAAAGTCCCGGGACAGCGTGAGCAGGTCCAGGGGCGGGGTGCTGGGCTCAGCACGCAGGTACCAGCCCACCGACAGATGACTGTGCTGCAGCGTCTGCCAGCTCACCTCACAGTTCAGCTGCAGTGAGTCGCCCTCCACCCTGCTGAGCGTCTGCGAGGGGGATGTCACGCTCAGCGTGTCCGGGATGACTGCAGGAAAAAGGCAGCATCACACGGTCATAAGACAACAGGACCATACAATGGATGATGTGTTTTCCAATAATGACAAGCAGAATTACTCATGGATCTATTCAAAATGAATCACTAGATGATTTGTCCATGACATAAAAATGACGTAATGCAGCCTTAACTATGCCCACAGTTAGGTGGGCTACTATTGACATGAGCAGGAGGAAGTACACATTAGTTATCCACTCCACTGTTCAAACACCACCACAGCAAGGGCAATTTCACGCCAATGAAGGAAGACCCCTCGTGCTGGCAGCACACTTACATGACCTAACCATGCTTAAATTCAGGGCATGCATGGATCTACTCACAGCCCCCAGTTCAACACCAGTAGGTTGGAGTTTACCCTGGTGAAGTGGAGGGTCACCTCCCTTCAGCTTCGAGTTGGGGGATGGGCTCTGACAGTGGTCTGTGCTTACGCACTAAACATTAGATTAGACAAGTGGTATTCAAATTCTTTTTGACAGTTCCCTATTATCCATCCATCCATCATCCTCCGCTTATCCGAGGTCGGGTCGCGGGGGCAGCAGCCTCAGCAGGGAGACCCAGGCTTCCCTCTCCCCGGCCACTTCAGCCAGCTCCTCCGGGGGAATCCCGAGGCGTTCCCAGGCCAGCCGAGAAACATAGTCCCTCCAGCGTGTCCTGGGTCTTCCCCGGGGTCTCCTCCCCCTGGGCCTGATATATTTGTTCTGACCCGGCTGCCCCCCACACACAGACCCAAAATGAATGATTTTGCATTATTTTTAGTATTTCTAAAAGATGCAATTCCAGAATAGACCTGCCTTCGACCCCAAACATGGTTCTGTTTTTTCCCCATACCTGCACATCCCCTACAACTCCTTTGTGCACCCCAGTTTCAATACCTCTGCTATAGTATACCTGGCCTTTTGGGAGACTTTGGTTGAGGCGCTAGAAGGCGCCCGCTCTGGGGACTCCATTGTCCTACTGGGGGACTTCAACACTCACATGGGCAACAACAGTACAACCTGGAGGGGTGTGACTGGGAGGAATGGCCTGTCTGATCTGACCTGTGCTATTGGATGTCTATCTTAACCAGAATTTGTCTATAACAAACTCCATGAGCACAAGGGTGTTCATAAGGGCACCTGGCACCAGAACGCCTTAGGCCATAGCTCGATGATTGATTTCATAGTCGTATCATTGGATTTGCAACCATATGTCTTGGACACTTAGGTGAAGAGTGGAGCTGAGTTGTCAACTGATCACCATGTGGTGGTGAGTTGGATCAGACAGTGAAGAAAAATTCCAGAGCAGGTAGACCCGAAAGCATAGGGAAGGTGTGTTGGGAGTGTCTGGCAGAGAGATCTTCCAGGAGATCTCCAACTCACACCTCCGGCAGAACTTCCCTTGCATTCAGAGGGAGACCTCCATTGCTGAGGCAGCTGTGCATAGCTGTAGCTGTAAAATTCTTGGTGCTGGTCATTGCGGCAACCCACACCTGGTGGTGGACCCCAGCGATAAAGGGATCTGTCAGGCCTTCAAAGCTTGATTAACTTGTAGTACTCCGGAAGCAGCTGACAGGCAGCAGAAGGCCAAGCAGATTGCAGCATTGGCAGATGCATTACTAAAAACTTGAGAGTGGGAGGACATTAAAGAGGCCATGAATTTTGACTTTCAGTCAGCCTCGAAGAGATTCTGGCAAACTGTCAGGTAACTCAGGAGGGGTGTTAACCTTTAAAGGGGACTGGAGGGTGTGTTTTAACTTCAAAGGGATCACACTCCTCAGCTTGTCTGGGAAAACCTATGCTGGGTTACTGGAGAGGAGGCTCCATCTGTTGGTTGAACTTCAGATCCAGGAGAAACTATGCGGATTCCATCCTGGTCATGGAACACCAGTTCTACCATCACAAGGATATTGTAGGGTCCATGGGAGTTTGCCCAACCCCCCTACATGCGTCTTGTACACTTGGAAAAGACATACAACCAGGTCCTTCGGGGAAGGGGGGGGGGGGTTCTTGCGGGGCTGCTTCAGGAGTACGAGTGTTGAGCTTGTTGCTACAGGCCATTAGGTCCCTGTATAACCGGAGTGTGAATTTAGTTCACATTTCTGGAAGGAAGTCACACTCGCTCCCAGTGGGTGTTGGACTTCACCAGGGCTGCCCTTTGACACAGAGTCTGTTTATAAATTTCATGGACTGGTCTGAGTTTCTCTGCACAGACTGCTGCCCCCGGGACATGGATCATAACCTTAGCCTCTAACCCAGGCACATTTGAAGATCTCGCACTTCGAGTACACAGGTAAAAAGGCCCCCTAACTAACCCTCACCACCATCTTATTAACCCTTGTCCCCACCCCTTCAATTGTAAACTACCATTCTCTCCCGGCCCCAGGGGTAACATCCTAACAAAAGGGACAAAAGGAAAATAAAATGGGGCTGCAAAAATAAACACCCGACAATCCCAAACAGAATAAACTGAAAGAAAAATACAAAAACAATAATTCACCGTTGGGGTAAAATATATTACTGCCCCCTTACTGAGGCCTCACACACCCCCCCTCAAGCTTGTCCCTCCTCATATAGGCGGGACAAGAAATCAGCAGTCACATTGTCCTTACCCACTTTATACACCATGTTCCAAATTATTATGCAAATTGTATTTAAGCGTCATAAAGATTAAATATTTTGTTTTAAACTCAAGGATGGTATTACGTCTCAGGGCTCTTTGGATCACTGAAATCAATCTCGGACACCTGTGATAATTAGTTTGCCAGGTGAGCACAATTAAAGGAAAAACTACTAAAGAAGGACATTCCACATTATTAAGCAGACCACCATTTTCAAGCAATATGGGAAAGAGAAAGGATCTCTCTGCTGCCGAAAAGCGTGAAATAGCTGAATGCTTAGGACAAGGTATGAAAACCTTAGATATTTCATGAAAAATTAAGCGTGATCATCGTACTGTTAAGAGATTTGTGGCTGAGTCAGAGCACACACGGGTTCGTGCAGATAAAGGCACAATGAGGAAGGTTTCTGCCAGACAAATACATCGGATTAAGAAAGCAGCTGCTAAAATGCCATTACAAAGCAGCAAATGGATATATGAGGCTGCTGGTGCCTCTGGAGTCCCACGAACGTCAAGGTGTAGGATCCTCCAGTGACTTGCAGTTATGCATAAACCTTCTATTCGGCCACCCCTAACCAATGCTCACAAGCAGGAATGGCTGCAGTGGGCCCAGAACTACATGAAGACTAATTTTCAAACAGTCTTGTTTACTGATGAGTGCCGTGCAACCCTGGATGGTCCAGATGGATGAAGTGGTGGATGGTTGGTGGACGGCCACCATGTCCCAACGAGGCTGTGACGTCAGCAAGGAGGTGGCGGAGTCATGTTTTGGGTCGGAATCATGGAGAGAGAGCTGGTTGGCCCCCTTAGGGTCCCTGAAGGTGTGAAAATGACCTCTGACATGTATGTTTCTGACTGACCACTTTCTTCCATGGTACAAAAAGAACCGTGCTTTCCGTAACAAAATCATCTTCATGCATGATAATGCACCATTTCATGCTGCAAGGAATACCTCTGCATCATTGGCTGCTATGGACATAAAAGGAGAGAAACTCATGGTGTGGCACCCATCCTCCCCTGACCTCAATCCTATTGAGAACCTTTGGAGAATCCTCAAGCAAAAGAAAACTCTCCAAAAACTCACAAGTTCAATGGATGCAAGAATTGTGAAGCTGCTATCAAATAAGGGGTCCTATGTTAAAATGTAACTTCGCCTGTTAAGATGTTTTGATTGAAATAGCTTTTTATTTTAGTAAATATGACCTCCTAATGCTGCAAATTCAACAAATGACAATTTTCAGTTCCTTACAACCTATAAAATGTTTTGAAACTCTGTTGTGTGTAATAATGTGGAACAGTGCATTTTAAGTTTTTTATTTTTGAAAGACATACTGTTATCATTGGGAGGTTTGTTCAGTAACATTTGAATTATACTCTAATGGCTGATGACTTGAAAATTATGCTGATTGTCATTTGCATCGACTATTTAGGAAAATCTGAGAAAAATATCATTTGCATAATAATTTGGAAAGCGGTGTACTGTACTGTAAACTTATAGGGTTGCAATGACAAATACCACCGCGTAATCCTAGCATTACTGTCCCTCATCTGATGCAGCCACTGCAAAGCCCAATGGTCAGTCTCAAGGAAAAATTCTTTACCCATTAAATAATGTCATGATTAAATAATGTATGGCCTCACACTGGGATTTAAAAGCCTGATTAGCTATAACTAGTTTCTCCAATACATTTAAGAATGAGGATACATCTCTGAAGGATCAGTTTGTTTATGATGGCTAAATGCTTTCAAATGTCCCACAGAGAGGATATAGACTGTAATGCATCAGATGCCTCGCGTAACACAGCTGGTAATCACCAATTAATGGAGAAATCAGATTAATATACAAGTGTTCTAATGAACTACTTCACAGGTGAAGTAACAAGAAAAATAAAATGGATCTGGGTGTCTGAGAAACAATGCCAATGACATTCAGACTAAGGCTACAAAAAAACCTAATATTTTCAATGAATTATCAATGAATAATTATCAATTAACCATGTTACAAGTAGAGCTGGGTGGTATGACCAAAAATTGATATCACGATGTTTTTCAAAGTTATATCGGTTTCACAGTATACAACGGTATTTTTTTTCAAGTATGACTGGCCGTTTACCACATTTTACAGGATTTTACAGGACACATTTTTGTTTTACGTTTTTGCATTGTTCCCACATTAATTATATTATTTTATTATTAGCCATTGCGCCTATCCACTACCTTAATGATAACATATGGCTAATGTGTTTGTTGGCTAACTCCGTATAGGTAAACGGCTGATGTTAAGGTGTGCACCAGCCAAGTTAACACTTTTGATAAGTGTTTAATAGTTTAGTGTTGCCGGAACGCAAGCTTTACTGACCTCGCGAAATTTCTCATAAAGATCGGGATGTCGGTCTTTAAGATACTTCGCCAAGTTTGACGTGCTACTTGACTTTGTCGCCACAACTTTGTAGCTGTTTGCATAGAGGCTTATCGACATCCTTAGCCTTTCCATGCTACGCCACTTTCCGAATGTTGTGTGGGCTATTTAAAGCGGTATTGAAGTATAAGAAAAATTCATATCATAACTATACTAAAAAACAGTTTTCGGTATAAACCGTTATACCGCCCAACACTACAAGAAACGCGTGAGAAAAATCAAGATTATCACATAATTTTCTAAAGAGCGATTCACAGGTAAGCAGGGATAAACAGACAGAGCTAATGTTTACTGTTATTTTATACAATTTCAAACACTCTAACATTCTTTTGAAAATGTCACCAAATTTCAGTCAACAAAAGTATAGGTACTGGTTAATTATCTCCCTGTCACTGCTGAATGCACTGTTGATCCAAAATTTATTTAAAACTGCCCCAGACTGCGCGTAAGGGTTGAGGTAGTTTATGAAAGATATTTTTTCCTCATACAGAGTCCTTGCTTTGTTTGTAAGCTTTTCTTGATATGAGCATTACTCTTGGGTGCATTCTTTCAGCATACTTTCTATGAATATTAATTATTACTAACAAAAAAAGAAACGAGAACTATGTGATTACTGGGACTTCGGTCGCTGTGTAGAGATAATTCGAAGAAGTATCTACCATGCATGGCAGATGTGCTTGTGATGGCATCATGTGCCCATACCTAATAAGGTGTGTCTTATTTGAAAAAAATTTACATTTGTACAGAAGCATGTAGTCCATTTCTGGTCTCGACTTGGTCTCACCCTGTCTTGGTCTAGGACCTGTCTTAGTCTTGATATACTCTGGTCTTGGTAATGACTTGGTCCCGGTTTAGGTGGTCTTGACAACACCACTACTTGTCACTAGTCCACTACACTGCTCAGCCCGGACTGAAGATCAGCTGGTGAGTCTCATGTATTTCCGATGCCGAACTAGCCCGTTTTATGCATGCACCACAAGCATCCCTTAAAAGGAAGCATTTGACTCAACTTTAATACTTAAAATAAAGTTTAACTCAGAATTTAATGATAATAATGCATTTCAAATCATGGATTGCGATTTTGTGTTATACAGATCAGGATATGATTTTTTTTTTTTTTTTTGGGAAGATCACCCATTCCTAAAAATTTCAGTAACATCATATCACTGCAGGCAAGCAGACAGAGAAGACTGAGTTTGTTATTAACCAGCAGCTTGTTCTTTCAGTTTTAATGGGTGAGCCAACACTGTGGTCTTTGACACCTTTGACACCACTGCATGTGTCTTTGACACCTTTGCATGTCACTTTCAGTATGTGACTGTAGAACAAATTTATAGAATATTTAAAAGCCAAATACAATAGTATAACACTTCAGGAGGAAAAAATTGTCATAGTGGTTAATGCTGCTAGGATAAGCAGGAGGAGACAGTTCATTTAAAACTTAGTTGGAGAGGTGAGCTAATGAAGACACAGTAGCGTGACGTAACCAAACATTCAATGGCAGCTAGCCACTGAGTTCCGCTTTGCAGGCAGGATGCTGAAGGGAGAGAGGGGAAAGTATTCTGCAAGGAGAGGAATAACAGCAGAGCCCTGGAGCTCATATGAGTGCACTCATTTAAATACGTGAGCTGAGCTGACATGCCCCAGTTTACAACAAAGAGACATGAAAACGAGAGCAACGTTCACATGAAACCCCATGTTAATTTGCGTGGGTGGGGAGGAGGGGGTGGAACCCGCTGCTCACGACAGATTAAACACTGAAATTGCTTCAGACATGAGCTGGGGCCAGTGGGCATTGTCCATTGTGAGTAATCACAACAAATCACACAAGCACAGGAACAGCAGAGCACACTGTGAGTATTCCTCCAGCCTATATGCAGTACAAAGGCAATTTCCGAAGTAAACACAAGATTTGATATGTTTGTGAGCCAGGTGGAAAATGCAGAAAATGTGCTGTGACTCTGATCAAAGAAGATTTTATGTAGATGTGTCCTGATTTTTACATAAGGCTCTCTCAGGAGACCTGTACTGTGCCCCAGGGCATGGCAGGAGTGTGTGTGTGTGTGTGGACGCAGAGCTGGAAATTTGCTCATTCTAGGGTGAGGTGTTCAAGCCCGTCGCACCCAGACAGTGCTCTTAGGAAACAGCCTGCCGTTACCATGCCAATGCCCCATACCCTATGGAAACAGGCAGTCAATTACCTACCTTACATCTCCTACCAAAACCACCCACAGTTCCACTACCAACCAACTTGCTTGTGCAGAACTTCAGATATCAATTTAGGTACTAAGCGTAACATCACGCAGACCTACACCTCAGAGGCTCTGTGATTGTGACAATGTGTCACACCAGCTTACAAGAGGTACACTAATATTAGTGGGAGTAATATCAAAATTGTTAAATAATTAAATAAAAATAGTATTTAATAAAAAACACACAAATCAACAAGGTTAAATGTAGAGCATCTCACACCAGTTTGCTAGAGTATGACACTAGTGGTATGTGAGCCCCTCATTAAGCTGCCCAGAGAGCCAACCAGACGGGACCTTCCAGACCCTTAGAGCATGGTGGTAGGACAATGCTCATCCTGTTGGCCATGAGCAGTCTGCATCAAGCAGCTTGCATCCAGCCTGAAGCTACAGCTTTACGCACCTCAACACCAAAAAAGCCTCCTGCAAACAAAAAGTAGAATTTCCTAAGTGACAGATGGTGAAGGTACACAAAAGCTAAGAACCCAGCATCTAACTAGCAAAGCCTGTGCAGAGTGCTGAAAATAGGCCCCAGAGCACACGCTCAATGCAAACAGTGTCTGTATGTATGAGCCTACCCACATGTGATCCAATTTGGCAATTATGGAAATAGGCTGCTGAGTTATTTCAGTGAGTGTGGAGTGTGGAATAAAAACCACAGGACTTCAGGTAACTGATGAGCCCCTGTTTCTGCCTTCAAATAGATCCGCACATATACCATGTATTAGCGATGCACCGATTATATTGGGCAACTATCGGTATTGGCCGATACAGCAAATATTGGCCATTGACCGATGGATAAAAATCAGCCGATATTTACTGCTGATAATTCCCTTCAAAATGGTGGCCAATATTGCCTTGCACACCCATGTACTAAACAGCCATAAAAACATCTGCGGTGTGGAATTATTTTAATGTTAGCGAAAATAATGCTAGAAATGCATTTTGCAAACATTGCTAAATATTTCAACACAACAAATCTGATTGCTCACCTTAAGGCGAGACAGTAAAGAATATGAACAATTTCTGAAAAACAAATCCGTTCCAAAAAAGAAGGCTGCAATGCAATACTGCCAAAGAAGGCTAGTCCATCAGTAACGCAAGCATTTGATAGCAAAAGAAAATTCAGTGCAAACAGTGCAAAATCAAAATATATTACTTGGAAAATTACAGAGTTTATCACACTTGATGATCAAATCTTCTCTGTTATAAATGTTATGAATATATAAGACTTATAGTTATAAACATGGAAGCACATAACTGGTACACAAGTACTCTTTCACCTTACTGTATTTTATGTGCATTTGCACTGACATGACAAGAAATTACCATGCATTTCCTCCACTCTATTCTAGAATTCAAGGCTGTCCTTTAATTACACTAGGTAACTGTTTCATCCCATGAATCAGAGGAGTACTTAACGTCCCTTGTAGAAAGAATGTGTCGAATTTGCTCTGCTGTTATAAGTGGTAGAGGAGGTTACTTTGATGAATCAAAGATATGACTTTGTCTTGCTAGTAAAGGTACCCAGATGGTGAACATACCGCAAAATTATTTGTTAGCAAAGAATATTAAGCATATGTTTAGTCATCCCTGGTTATAAAATATAGTGCTCTGGGGCTGTTGTTGTATGCCAGAGTTGGTGTTTTCTTACTGAAAAATAAACACTTTTTCATATTTTTGGAATGTAATTTATTTATTTTCTAATTTATTTGGTTGGAGTGTCTCTCTAAACTTATTTAAGCAGAACAATCGGTATTGGTATCAGTGTCAGATTTTGAAATCATCGGCTATCTGTATCGGCCACAAATTTTCTTATTGGTGCATTATTACTGTGCATGCCCCAACCCCACCCCACTAAACTAATTCTTTAAGATTTAATTTCACACTTCTGCATAACAGAATAACAGGACTTCTCCTAAATACAGGAATGGATACAAACCCTGTCCAAGAGTTTATGCAGAGGGAGGAGTACCTGCAGGTGCTGGAGGGGAATTCCAGCTCATCCACAGACAGACAGACAGTTTGGGGGCCCAGCACTGACATCACATGCCTTCCTGATCCATATTTGTTCCATTAACCTACCGTGATATGGGACAACACAGTAACCAATGCAGCGGTTACGCTTCCTCACAGTCAAACATTTCCCTGTTGGACCCAGTTCAAGATAGCAAAGATACAACTGACAGCTCCTTCACAGAGAAAACCAGGAAGTACCTGAGGGTAATGTCACTGCAGCTCAAAAAGGAAAAGGGATGCAGAGAAGCTGACCTCACATGCAAACAGGCACTGTCGACCATCACGTCACAGCAGGACCTACATGCACAAGCAGCCAATGATCAGAGAGGATATCTCCACAAATCACAGGCTGTGATCTCAAAAAATCCAAATTAACTGCACAGCTGTGTTCACCCAATGAATGCTGCTCTCCCTAACTGTACCCCTCAATAATATCCCTCATTGGAGTCACACTGTGGTCTGATCGGATTGGCAACTCCAGACATGACCAGTTATTGAACAGGACAGCACAGACAGACAAACACTGTGTTCACAGTGCTTCCTGGTATAAGAGCAGTGTGAGAACAGAGAGTAATGCTGCGCTGACAGAATGCTCTAGAAAGCTTCTTTCTGTAGAAGGACAAGCAACTCAACCTTCAAGTGCCCTGTTGAAAGAAATGCAGAATGGGGGAACAGCATTTTGCGGAGATATATTAATGTTTGACATCAGCAACATTGGTTTGGTCAGCTGCACTCTTCTCAGAGGTCAAGGTCCACTTTTTTGACCTGTGTAGGACAGGAGGGAGCACTTTAGAAGTGATATCACAGAAATTTGCAAGACATGGTGGTTAACATATTATTACTGGCAGATATTCATTAAAAGTCAATATATATCAGCATGGGTCTGACGTGCAACTTTATCGATATTCAAAGACAGCAGCAAGTGTCTATAGCAGCAGCTATAGACACAGCTACTAAAATAATGATTATTGCATTGGAAGATCAGCCATTTCCTGAAGTGGAGGACAAGGGATTTCGCTGGCTCATTCACTACTTATAAGAGGACTCATAGTACTGGCAATGACATGATATGACATGTTAATATTTCATTATTAAATCTGGCCAGCAGATTGATCTTTTGTATTCGATACAAAATAAAAATGGTGCCACTTCAGTGTATGCCCTACAAGCTCAGCCCACATAATGATGTGATTTCAACCTCTCCTTTAACCTTATTCTCAATGTCTCCCTAATTTATTGGAAAGTTTACAAGTAAAGTGATTGAAAATGTAACACACAAGTGCATGTGTCATTGGAACATATGTATGTGCCACGTCATTCTGCTGTTTCTTTCAGTTAAATTAAAAAGGTTTATTTAGGCCATCAAAATACATCAATTGAATCGAGATAGAAATTTAAGATTTCCCATGCATCAGATCATTCCCTCTATATCTGTAATTGAATCAAATCACTTTCTAGCCAAGTATTTATACACCTAAAACCCTCTACATCTCCAGCTGCTGCAGCACCTGCAGCATCCCTACTCATGAGTGACTATATCACTTCAGTTAAGAGAGGGTTAAGCAATTTTATCCTCAAAGTGTCAATGTGTATGCTGGTTTTTAGGATCACCTTTAGGTCAGCTGCTCAAACCCAGGCATGAGAACTCTTCAGCCAATCAGGACTCTAATTAGTAATATAATTAGGGAGTCGCAGCGAAAACTCAAATACACAATGGCCCTATCTGGTTGCTTAACGAACGGCATTTCTTTGTGATGTGACAGAGCTGCACTGATCACACTATTATGGCTCTTGATCACGCTCCCTGGTTCACCCCCTGCAGGTCACAACTAATGTCATGAAGAGCTGCACCTCTGCATGTCAGAAAGACATCACACTTTCAGCACACTGCCATTGCCTACGTCTCTGTGCCCCCCCCATCTTACACCCCCATTTCATGATTTAGCAGAGTAAACATGACATGCCACTGGAAAGGCAGCTAATCACAGCACTGCCATACACACCCTAAAATATCTGTATGGTTCAGGCAGTCTCTCCCTAAGCAAAGTTTGCTCCCTCTAACTGTGCTTTCCTTCAGTTTCATTTAATGGTCTGATAAGAACATACATAAGAACATAAGAAATTTACAAACGAGAGGAGGCCATTCGGCCCATCAAGCTCATTTGGGGAGAACTTAGCTA
>JAODLD010000040.1:760947-772179 GCA_026781065.1 Mormyrops boulengeri | reverse complement strand
AGGACCTGTTTGCCTTGGGTGACCCTACCAGGGGCATAAAGCCCCGGGCAACTTAGCTCCTGGGATCATCGTAACACACAAACCCTTCCACCACGATAAGGTGTCGGCTAAGGGAAGGGAGACCTAATATCATGAAGAAAAATAAAATTTGTGCCAGGTGGAAAATCATTTTGAATCCAACAATGATACAGAATTAACTTGTGATATCCAGCAATGCACCCTTTTTAGTTATTATATTATTCCTTTGATTACTCCATAGCATTAATAATGGAAAAATAGTTTCTGATCATTTTAGGTGAAGAAATAGTGAAGTCTTGATCACTGTTGAGCCAATTTTGGCTCATTTTAGCACCTAAAATGACCAGCTTCTAGCCATTCTGGAAGTGACCTGTTTTACGAAAACGCGATGAAAATGTCCTATCCAAGACTCCGTAATCAGGAAGTAAGCTGTGTTATAGTAGCGCTTATCTTAGCATACAGTCTATTCTGCTTGTAATGGGCATAGACTTGTGTTGTGTAATGTGTAAACTACAAATGTTAGTTAAACTGTTTTGGTAAAGCACTAGTACTACAACTAAAGCACTGAAACAGCTGTATATTTATATTTGTATATATTTTACGATCATGCAATCTCAAAAATATAGCCTTGTCTCCCCTCAGCTAGCGCTATCATTAACTGTCACAAACCTCACAGTATATGCACAATAAATGCACACACACTCCAATAGGTCTGATAGTCTATGTAACAAACTTTAGATTTCAGAAATGATAGCTTTTTCACATTTCAAATATATTGTGTTGTGGTCAACAGGCATGATTACGCTGTGTGGTTCTTGCTGCAAACAAAATTTATACTGAATCTAATACCTTTCGTTGGAACGTCTTTTCGGCATTCTCTATAGAAAACTTTACTCTGCTGTTCATCTGCCACTTTGAACCCAAACCATCTCCAAATAACAGAGCCATTATTTTTCCTCTTTACCACAAGCTCCTCTTCAGCAGTTCCATCCAGACATGCCTCCATCTTGTCGCTCACTACACGTTTTGGGGGGAGGGGTGCATTGTTCCCAGACTCGCGTAGTGGGGGAGGGGCAACGAAGTTGTGACATACAGATGGATGGGGAAAAAAAGCGATCTGCCGGACCTCTTAGTATAATTTCACCACAACATAAACTATATCGATATAAAAGATATTGTGTAATCCTATATCTCGTATGAAAATATATCGATATATATATCGCCCAGCCCTAGATACAGCTTAAAAAAATACCATAAGAATATGATACAGCATAATGAAAGGAGTGCTAATTAAGCTAATTTTGTCAATCGAAAGCCATTTCATTATACTAATGCGCTTGTCATCTGTAATGCTGACATAAAATTGAGAAATATAGTACCTCAATTGTCTGAGTCAACTTGATTTGCTCATTTTAAGTTTCATGTACCACATCAGTATCTCCTAACTGCTCTGCATAATAGGGCATCCCCTGTCATACAGTATGCATGTTGAAGTTTGAGGGCAAAGATGTGGGTTGGCCTCAGACAATTACAGTCACACTAGTCCTATGGGCAGCAAGTCATGTTTTTTTTCTTTCAGGGCCTTTTGTACAGCTGACGGAATTTACTGCAGCAGAAATTTGTTCCCATTCAACACTTTTTAGATTTAACTATTTCTGCGCACAAAGTACAAGTATTCAGACAACAAAAGTAGTTTGGCATCCAATCCAATGCAAATTATTGCAAAAATCATAACATGTATGTCTATACATTTTCTTGTTTGTAAGGAATGTGCCGAGACCCCCCAAATACAAAATTTTGTTCAAATGTCCTCTTCTTGGGTTTTTAATTTACAGTTTCTATCACTGAACTTCACAACCAGAAAAGGCTCGATTTGCATATTATACAAGCATGCAGTTCATTTCTATTGACAACTTATAGTTATTTGTGGGAGACCACTGGGCAAGATCTCAAGCTTGTGCATGTAAACAAAATATTTCTGATTTATGAAGGAAAAATGCCATACATATGAGGGTACTCCAAGTTTGATAAATCTGAATTTCTTCCATATTTCTTCCAAATCTGAATCTGAATATGTATGTACACACATTTTTTCATGATGAAGTTCACACAAAACTTGATAAATGGGATCCCAGATGAGTTAACTGGTCTGCACCATTTGTATGCATATGTGACCTGAAGACACAGGCCTTGGCTACTAATGTGTCACAGCAGCAGAACATGTCAGCATACTCCTATGCAGCAGGAAGGGCTTGCTGTAAGTTCATATGTGCATGTGTAAGCTTCTGAAGTCTGGTTAATGGCAAGCTTTTGGGTGAATACTACATAAATCATCTCATCTTCAAATATCTCAGCATAGCGTCCAGTATCATGAGACCTTAAATTATTCTCTGCGGGAAACTTGACCTGAATCGGTCACCACTCAATTTACCAGCTAAGTAGAAGACAGCTTGTGAGTTTAAATCCATTTTCTCAAAGCAACTTAAAACATTTTTACCAAATACAATAGTACTCATAGGAAGTCAGAGTGGCATAATGGGTTCAGCCGTTATCCAGTATGCCAGCAGCTACATAAAGCACTGGAGTGTAGGTGGGCTGTCTTGTGCCCACGCCCAAGAAACACTAGCAAAACACAGAGGAGGGGGCTATCTATAACAGGCTGGGTGATTTTTAGTCCTACACCCACCCCTCTTCACTATGCAACACACTGCTCTTACGATCCAAGGAACAGGGAGGCATTGTCATGGCCAGACACTAATTCTCCTTTCTCTGTACTTTGGGAATACAGGAGATATAAGCCTTCATCAATATTTCCTGAAAACTTAAAAAAAAAAATACAAATGAAGCTTACAGCAAATTAGAGATGCACCAATCAGAAAATGCACCGATACAGACCTATTTGACAGATCAGGTATCGAACATATGTGACCGATCTATGTGCAATACTTATTTAGTTTTTGGCAGTCTCTAAAAAAAAATCCTATTTCATGTTAAATCGGTTTGTACAATCAATTGCATGACAGCGCTTTTCCATTTTAGATGTCTTTTGCAGCAAAAAAAAGTGATGCTGTTGCCTGTGGGGGAAAAAAATGTAGGACATTTTAAGCATACACCACTTGTGTATCTTCACTTGGAAGATATATTCAAATTATACTGCAAAATGCCTCAAAAATGCTTAAAACATGATGTACAAACAAGGTGGAACAGTACGTTATGTATGTTTCTAGTAGCCTAATGAAAGATTTTTTGGCACACATTTTTTTCATCTGTATTTACTAGTTTAAAAATATTAATAATACTATATAAAGTATAAATATATATTTATTATATTAAAATATTAAAGCAAAAAGAGCTCTTATATCAGAATCTATATCAGTATTGGCAGTTGTGTATCAGAATCAGACCGGAACTGAAAAAAATGTGGAACAGCCCATTCCTAAAAGCAATTTTAACTGGCAATTAAAACAATTTTCTGTCAGGGTTCAATAAAAGCACATTTCCAGTTGCCCACAAGGAGAATGATTAACATTTTAAGGAGGCAGGTGAAATGGTAATTTCTTCACTGGCTTCAGGGAAACAGGAATATTGATTGTGCACTATCAACCTGATCACCATTACCTTGATTCCACCAACACGGTGCTGGGCTGGTGCCTTTTAAGAACCAGCCTGCATTTCCACCGGTTTCAAAAATAAAGTAAAGGTTAATCTGTATTTCGTTTTTTGGATTTATTTTGCCGAACCAAAAAAAAAAGTTTCCGGAGTATGACTCGTTGCGCCCTGTCTCTACTACCTGTATCAACTTTTGTCTGTGTGTGCGGAAGTGAGTTTATTCTTGCTCACTGTTTTACTGCTGTTCTTTTAAGGATCGCGCAATAAAAGTCTGCTAAAAAACTAAACTTTGCAGTCCGCCTCATGAACTCTTCACCACTCCACAATACTTTATTTACGCCACAATATTTTATTTATTCAACCCTGTGATATATTTATACTTTATTGTTAAACATATTTATATTTTATTATTAAATCTGGCCAGCAGACCGATCTTTCATTTTTCACAGAATAGAAAAAACACAATGTAACCTTATTCCGCGAATAAGCTGGCAAGTTGTTTCACTGCCAGCACCACCTTTATCAGACTAGCTATATCGGGTATGGATTGAATTTTCCGGGTATACGGAAGGTTTGGACGCCGTAGGCCATCCCACTTTTCCTGATGTTATGGTGCCCAGCTTTTCTCTGGTGCCATGCCGGAGGCATTTTTTTCTGGCCCAAGGCCATGTTTTTGCAGTGGAATCGTGTGGAACCAGCGCTGGACTGGTAAAAAGTCCGGCACCAGCACCAGCACCAGCACCGCATTGGTGGAAACGAGGCTCATGGGAAGCTGGCAGGCCTGGAGCTAACAGTCCACTGCTAGCCTGCCACTCTTTGGAGTGATCTGCATCATTTAATACTTCCGCTGCTCCAGGTGTGTGATAGGGAGTGTGAGATCTGGCTATGCATGTGTGTTTGCATGTGTGTGAGAGTGAGAGAGAGAGAGAAAGAGAGAGTTGAGCGAGCTGTGTACAGCCTACTTCTACCCAAGGAGCACTAACCCTGAGAACAACACTTGCATACAGAGGAACTAAAGAGACAAAAAAACAAAAAAAAACTACACTACCACAAAATGGGCGAAATGGTATACGAGTTTTACATTTTAAATTTACTGCCCTACATCACTACGGATAACTACCAGATGTCCTCAGCTAAGTGCAGCTTTTCGGTAGCAATTAATCAGCCAGCAGAGCATTTACAACACACCTACATATGGAGGGATGCTTTACATAGTGTTTTCCACATGCACCGAGCTGATGCTTGGAATGGAGGCACTGCACATGCTAACACAATGCCAAACACACAGGGTTACCCTGTGATGGCTCTGGACCCAGTGATACTCATGCTAACACAACGCACGAAGATACAAGAGATGGCTGAGGCTAGTGCTGCTAATGCTAAAACAATAGGGAGAGTTACCCTGAGATGGCTCTGGAGCTAGTGCTGCTCATGCCAGCACAACACACAGTGTTACTCTGAGATGGCACAGATGTCTGTAATAGTGTAATAAGTACCAGTACTAAAGAAATGTAATACCAAACAGCTTTCAAAAATGAGGTACCACAGTACTCTTTCAGTACCAGTATTCCATGAAACACTAATCATCAGCATTACTATACTAAACTCTGCAGGGCTCTAGAGTGCAACCAGTTTGGTCGCATGTGCGATCTAATTTGTCAATGGTGCGATTAAAAAAAAATCTGAGGTCACACCGGTGCAAGCAGCCATTCGGGGGAGAAAAAAGTCTCCGCGACTCTGAAAGTCTCCCTGTGGTTCAAACAACACACACAATTAGAGATAGTGAAGGGCAGGGCTCCCCTGATTGGCCGTGATCCACATATTCCTGTACGTTTGAAAGTGCGTGTGCTGCAGTCAGACAGAGAGAGGTGAGTAGCCTAGACTCGTCAGATAGACAGAGTGGATGTAGCCGTGGATGATGAGAGAAGATGAAAAGAACGATTGACAACTTTTTCATAAAGAATGTTAAGTTAAGGCCTGATCCGTCCGAAAATCATAACCAATGCTCTGACACGGAGCCATCAGCCTCCCAGGTTATGTCAAGCCCTGGTCCGGAGACAGCATCAGATAATGAGCCACATACGATCGATTCCGAGAGAGAGCCCACTGAAATTAAAAGGGGGAAGTGTATACATTTCGAAGAGAGTGGCTTGACCAGTTTCCCTGGCTAAGATACATACAGCCGATAATATAATGCACTGCATTTTCCGTAGAGTGTGGGAAGACCAAGGCTGGCAATAGTGCATTTGTGACTGGTTCTAATACATTTTGAATTGAAATGCTGAAAAAGCACAATGCATCTATAAAACACATTATATGCCACGATAAATGTACTGCCCAAGTGTCCCCTCTCCCCGCTGCCTTTCAGCGCCAGGCAGCAGCAAACAAATCATCAGAGAGGCCGAGATGATAATCAAGTTTAACGTTGCCTACAATATTACAAAAGGAGAACTTCCCTTAATTCCCTTAAATTCAAGTCAGAAGAAAAATGGCTTGAACGTAAACCCGACGTACAGCAATGATGTCGCATGTGCCCAATTTATAGGAGTCATTGCAGATACATTGAAAAAAAAGACATCTGTGCAAATTGCGAACAGTGCGTACATGGCATTCCTGATCGACGGTGACACAGATATCGCCACAATCGAATGCATCATTGTGTACGGTCGTATCTTGCGGAGAGGAAGACCGATGAATATACTGATTGGACACATTGAGGTCAAAAATGCCCATGCCCTAGGTAAGCCATGTCATGTAGCCTGCATTAACCATATGTAATATTATTATTGAAAATTAAAAAATAAATATAATAAAATGAAAATTAAAAGACAGATTGCATTATAAACTCTTGATCTGGGAAGTACATTGTATTATCTTTTTTATTTGTTTAATTAGGAATTTATGCTGCCTCAAAGAAAGCATTTGCTGCTCTTGGGGACCAGTGCAGTAACTGGCTGGAGAAAATCATTGCTCTGGGTGCTGATGGTGCTGCTGTTAATTTGGGCAGCAAAGGGGGTGTCATAGCCCTTCGGCAGCAAGAGCCAGATGACCGCATTGTGCCTTTCCACTGTATGCCTCACAGGTAAGACTAGAAGATAAGGTATGACTGACACCCTAAAGTCACTGTGGGTTATTTTCTTTTATAGAGCAGATGCATCTACATTTAAAATGTAGATCTTTTCAGATTGGAATTGGCAATGTTTTCAGTGCAGATGGACAATCCAATGATGGGGCAATTGTATGACCTTCTACATTTAATTTGGAAGATGTACCATTTCAGCTGAAAATCAATGAGAGAGCTCACGGTCATTGGGGCTGACTTGGGGGTAAATGTGCTGATGCCCATTGGGGTGAAAGGGACAAGGTGGTTCCCACATGTTTCAAGGGCCCTGGAGACCTTTCTGAAACCAGGACTGTTCACTGCTGTGTACAACCATATGGACCATTTGGCAGGCTCCTCTGCAAATGCAGACATTGCAGGCCGAGCAACAAAGGCCAGTGCATTCTTTCAGAATACTCCTTTCATTAGAGCGCCATTGATTTTATTTTTTTTAGGAATTTATTTCCTCAGTGTTCTATGTGACTAATTTTCATTGTTGTATGATACAGGTTAAGAAATCAATGCAAGATGTCACTTTTGTGGCCTTTTGCCATTTTATTGCAGACGTGTTCAGTGGCATTAGTAAGTTTAACCTGCTACTTCAGAGGAATGAGATCCTCCTACCACAGGTAAGGGAGATGAAGAGGGATGTTTAATTTGAATTGTGTTTGTGGTCATCTTCAGCTATGTTAATAATACTGCACTGTTATATCTAAACCGTTTGCAGCCTTGAAAAACTGCTGGTGACCACAGAGGTAATGGTTGTGAGATCCAAGCCTGGTGGAAGACTATCAGAGTTCCTGGCTGACATGAGGCTGCAGAGGAGGCAGCAGCAGGAAGAGGGTGAAATGGCAATTTACAAATTCCAGGTATATGTATGGTTCTGTCTTCCATTTAAACAGAGAACAGTCTATTTGTACAAATATTTCTAATAATTATAATCTAACTCACAATCTATATTTATGGTTTATGCAACACACAGAAAATAACACTCAAAGGAAAGGCATCAAAGCTGGCAGGAGATGGTGTTGATGCCACTAAACTTAAAGTAATGGATGCAACAATCAAATCCATCGTAAAACATCTGAAAGCAAGATTCAGTAGCCTCCTAGGCGAGTGTAGTCACCTTTTTTATAAACACACGATGAGAAATATTGTTACTCATTTACTAAAATGTATTTGTTCTTACAATAGGGGAGAGTGCTTCTGAGTCTGACACAACCAAGGCTGTCAAATGCTTCAACATTTTCAATCATGATAGCTGGCCAGAGAACCAAGAGGACTTCGTGGACCATGGTGTCGATGACCTTGCAGTTCTCTTGAATCACTTCTCCACAGTCCTGAGAAGGTAGCTGGTGGATTACTACAGTATTATGTGTGCTGGTGGTAGATGTTTTGTTTATGTGAACACTGATTAGCTGTGTAATCCACATAATTTTCAGAAATGGTGTAAACACTGAGCTTGCAAAAGAAGAGTTTGTAGGCTTGAAGCTGTTAATTGTCAGGATGTTCAAAAACAAGACCTACCTCAGCCTTTGGGAGCTCAAGTGGACCAGAGAGCCCTACTGCTCAGAGTATAAGGTCAGTTTTTGTTAATGTTCTTTCTTAAGATTGTGTTAGTTGTGCTATCTCAATTCAATTCAATATATTTATATATACCGTCTTTCACAACAGAGTTGTCCCAAACACAGGGTTGTGTTGTGATACATGAAACAGAAGTAGAGGGAGATACAGAACGTGGAAAAAAAGGAAAGAAAGAAATTGAATAAAGAAAGCCAGAAGACAACGGAGGCCACATTGCTTAAATAAATCTCTTGAATGTATTTTTTGTCCCCAGAACATCCTGCACCTTGTACACATTAAGCTAGTCCACCCTGTCTCAGCTGCAATTTGTGAGAGAGGGTTCTCTGCACAGAAGAGGATCAAATCAGACACCAGAGCATCCCTTCATTCAGACACAGTGGGAAGGTCTCATAAGAATCAGTGTAGAGGGGCCAAGTCTGGAAGATTTTGATGCTAGAGAGAGTGTGACAAGCTGGTTTAGCCAAGGCCAAAGATCAAGAAGGCCAAACTACAGGAGTTGGCCATAAGAGGGGCATGTGACTGCAATGGAGGATAATCCATAACACATTGAGCCATGACATGTTAAGTTTGAAGCCCTTAGCACACTTGCATTTTATTTCATTTACCTTGAGATGTTTAAAGTTTAAACTTCAGCTTAGTGAAGCACTTTAAGCACCAACACTTTTTCAGTAAATTACCTTTCTTGCAGAATTGTGCTTCAAATAAAGAACTTTATGTTGACCAGATTGTTGGTTAATCATTTACAAGTAAATATTGCCTATATGGACAGGCGATTTAAAAAAAAAAAAAAAAAAAGTGAACATGTAAAACTGTGGTGATAAATACGATGAGGTCGAAAATTAGGTGCACCTGACTTTTGTGCTGGTGCACCTAAGAAAAAAAGTTAGGCATACCAGTGCAACCAGTGCAAAAAGTTAGTCTAGAGCCCTGCTCTGTCATATTTGGCAAAATGTGGGACAAATCATCTTATATGTGCAGCACAGAAAAAAAATCATAAATAAATCACTGGGTTGCATAGATGATAAATCTATGTGTGTAATCGTGCCCGACATGACTTCAAATAAGCAACTAAATTAGGACATTAATCAAGAATAGTGCTGTCCCAAACAATTATTCTTTAAAAGATTAAATCTAGCAATTATTTTTCCGATTATTCGACTAATCTAACAACAAATTTTTTGATTGATCTGATGAAAATAATTGCTTATCAATAAATTTAAGTTAGTCATTTAACACAATTCACCCCCTCCCCCCCACAAATCTGAAATTCTCATTAACATTTCAATTTATTAAAACATTTCTTAAACATTACAGCATTAACAAAAAAGGCAAATCTTAAGAGATTCAATGGGATTTCTATGGTAGACTGAAGTTAATAATCACTGAAATAGTTTTTACTTAAACTGAAACAGATGCTATAACATGGAATGATTTATAGCAGCAAACAGATCGATACACATCAAATGATGATATAGTTAAGCTTACTACAGTGAGCAAGGAATGATTTAGGCTACAGTGTGTAAGAGTAGTTGTAAACAATAATTTGTCTAACTCTTACATGACAGAATAAGTAAACAGAAAACGGCTGAAACAGCATTATTAATGTCAGCTACAGTACAGGTGTAGAAAAGGTGACTGAAGTATTCCCAAACTTTGGAAGACCGCGTGCAAGCCTTTTTTTGCCCCGTGTTTCTCCAGAGGCTCCGGAGCTCTGCTGGTAGATGCAGCCATGTTACCTCGTGTGCAGGGGGGCAGGCGACAAATTTCCTTTTTGCAAGGTGGTAGGAGGTGTCAATTTTTATGAGAGAAGTGCTACATGATTGGCCAGTGCATGCCTTACAAAATAATGCAACACTGCTGGCGATATAAGACAAAACTATATCGGAATTTAGTCTAAAACTAAACAGTGCCAGCAGTGAAACAAATAGCCAGCTAATTAGCGGAATAACTTTGTACTGTAAATGAAAACCATGCCGCAGGTCCAATAAACAAAATACAGTGTTTCCTCTACCATTATATTAGGGGGGGCGCCCCGCTCCCCCAACGGCACCTCGCGCCCCCCCCTTGAAGGTCAAGTTCATTTTATTTTCAATATAGCGCCATATTACATCAGAAGTCATTTAAGGTTACGTTTCCTATACACTGTAAAAAATCCAACTCGCCTACTGTCTACTGAACTATATTTGCCATGTCATGTGAACAAAACAACAACCGTTATGAGTTATACAAGTAAAAACAAGTTAACTCTACCGTTCTCACCAGAAATCTGCAGTAACGTGGCTGTGCGTGTTCGCTCAATTAACTATTTTAAGTTACTCCAACAATGCACAGTGCGCACATGCGCACTTGGATCAGCCATGTTGGATTTTACATTTGTGAGCGGGAATTCAGAAGAACGTGAGTAAGTTTTAGCTCTTTTTGATTTTTTGTTGTTATTTCTGCCTACATGCGAAGTTGCGTCAAACAGTGATGACTATATGATGTTTTGGGTAGCTTTAGTAAGCGTTCCTTGTAAATTAAGTTATTGTAAGTAGCATTATCGTTTCTTCAAAATTAACTTTAGTTTTCTGTTGTGACCGGTAAATACGCGTTAATCAGAGGGAACTAAAGGATGGCATTGATGCTCTGTTCGCATGCTCAGGTAGCGTTAGTAAGCGTTAAGTTCTATATGGAGGGAGCTGAACGTGAGCAAGAGGGGAGAGGGAAAAGCAGGCGCTAGTTAATGAGATGGACGGACGCCGTGCGTGTTTTGCCCTGTTCCCACAGCTCGCTTAGAATGTGACTTGAGACACAGCTCCTTCAGAATATACTACGGTGACCAGATAACCCATGTGAGGGAGAACACTGAGCTAGGACAGGAATTGTAAATTACCATTTCAATTAAAAGGACCTGGATTTCACTTTAGCACTGAGTTCTTGCT
>JAODLD010000040.1:722651-748996 GCA_026781065.1 Mormyrops boulengeri | reverse complement strand
AGGAAAGAGGGTGGCAACTCCTCGGAATAAAGCCATCGTTAAAATGGAATCACATACGTATACATTACATATTATTAATTATTATTATTATAATTGTCACTCATATCCTTAGCCCGACATCCACATATCATATGTGTTGTTTTAATAAGTTTACATGTGTTTAAAGCATGTGGGAGGGGTATTTTAAGGCTTAAACTATATTTAAAAAAAAAAGTTTATTTATATGGTCTTTCTATATAGCGGATTTTCACCTATCGCTGATGGGTCTGGAACGCATCTTCCACAATAGGTGGGGGATCACTGTATACATTTAAAAAGAGAGCAAAACATACAGTAACAAAACATGAAAATGCAAGTTTAAAACTTTTACTTTCCAAAAATCAATAACTGTTCCAGTTCTACATCACCAGGGGTCAAATACATTCCCACGTTACTGTAGATATGAGTATGACCTATTTTACACCCTCATTTAAACAATGAATGTGACCTGAACAGAAATGTAAGGTGAGAACTTCTCCTTTTTCAGCACAGTAGGTCTCAGGATGGATTTGAGAAGATAGTGAGCCAGTCCAGACAGGGGATGCAGCTAAAACAATGAGCCCCAGAATACTTTTACCAGTGCAATATATGGCAGGGTCTAACAGACAGCTTCTCTGGCCAAGTCATTAGACTTGCATTAAGCCCTTTAATGTACCAATTACCCAGCTGATGCTTTCCTCCCAATCAAGCGAGTCTGCTTGGCTAAACTCTCAGCCAGAAATGAGATTACCTCTGGCACCATGGCTTTATGTAGCCATTGTCCCTCATGCACCTACTTTCAAAGGACTAATCCCTGAGCCACATAGTCAGCCACTCTGCTACTGAAAAACCAGTGCATATACAACTACAGAAAGTGCTGGGTAGCCTTCACACACTTCAGTATGCACATGGCATATCCAACCAAAAGTTGTTCCAGGGTTTTTACACACACACACACAAACACACACACACACACACACACACACACAAAAGGCTGCTGCAAAACTGCTTCAGAAATCAATACTGGGAAACCTTTAAAAGCATGTTAGACTGCATTCCAGATGATGTTCCAGGATGAACATCCTGGCTGCATACTGACATGCTTTTCCAGAAGATTTCTATTCCACAAATAGGAAAATTATCACATGGTGTTCAGCCTGTAATTACAGCCTTGTGTATTAGTACATTATTCTCAGCAAAGAGCCCCTACATGATGAGAAAATACAAACTGCTGGTAGTCTCTGTCTGCTGTGACACCTACTCTAGCCTAGAATTTAGGATTTAAACCAAAAGCTGCAGGGTCTCTGGAGCCAAGCTTCCGCCAAAGTGGCGGAAAAATATGTATGAACAGTGGAAATAACAGTATTTATTGCACAAGCCTATTTATTCACCCCCATGGGGAAATAGGGTTCTTGCATATCCCATCTTGTTCTCCACGAGAGAAACAGAAACATTTGTACAGGAGAGACCAAATTTTGGAGTCACAGTGCAGGGTCAGTCACCATCCAGCTTTCCTGAAGCAGCTGGATTTAAAAGCCTTGTTCAAGGGCCGAATGGTGATACAATTCCTCTGCAAGCAATGGGATTAAAACTAACCACTTTGCAGATATGCGAGAAGGAGAGAGCCTGGAGTTCAGGCATCCCGACCGCAACCTGCTGGCACCTGTTGCAGACCCTGCAGTCATATGTGGATTCACCCCATGAGGTGATACTGAAGGAGTGGAGGGGACCATAAAAGTGCCAGTTTATGCTCTATGCTTACAGTACATACGTTTCTGCAAGCAGTAACTATAAATGAAAATATAAGTAAAATAAAACAAGCTTCCTTTATAACGTGGAAAGGGTATATAAAAGTGCATGTCTGAAATCTTATCAACTGGTTGTGTGGTGATGGCAGTCAAATCCTAGGCTGTCCTTTAACTTTAAATGCACTAGTTAACAGATTTACCCCATGAAACAGAGGAGTACTTAATGTCCCTTGGTGAAAGAATGCCTTAAATTTTCTCTGCTGTTATAAATGCTAGAGGAGGTCACTTTATTGAATCAAAGATAAGACATTTTCTTGCTAATAAAGGTACTCAAATGGTGAACATACTGTAAATTTATCAAAGAATTATGTTTTTTTAATAAATGGTGAGTGAGTAACATGCAAATGTAGAAAATCTGTGTGTGCAAAAAATTTTGACTGGTAGTGTACACATACATGCTCAGATTACTAAGGCGAGGCAGTGACTATTACCTGAAGCAGCTAAGGAACTTTAAGGTCTCTTCTGCAATCCTCAAGAGTAAAGACAGTTGCTGTTGTGAGTATCCTGACCATGAGAATCATGGCGTGGTTTGGTAACTGCTCTATCCAAGACAGCAAAGCCCTGCAGAGTGTGTTCAAAGTTGCAGAGCGTAGCTGCAGATCTGATCTACCCTCCCTGCAGGACATCTACACCAGGCACTGCAGGACCAGACCCACTGAAATTATTAAAGACCCCTCCTACCCCAGTAACTGTCTGTTTCACCTGGTAAAACTCAGCCAAAATGGTCCCGCAGCCTCATGGCAGGTACAGAGAGACTCAGGAGTAGCTTTTACTCTTAGGTCATAAGGTTCTTCAATCAAGGCATACCACGCTCCGATTAGATTCCGCATTGGACAGCGCAGTACTACATTGTGTATTTCAATATCGCGTATTTCAATTCAGATTCATTCACTCACATTCTGCTTGTAGTTTACCATTATTGTGGACACACTATCATCCTCATTACTGTCATTGTTGCCCTAGTCTCGCCAGAATGCCATTTGCACATCTGTTTTAACAATGGCATTTTAAATCTTAATTATTTGAGTACATATTGTTTATTTGTAGTAGATATTGCTTATTTGTTATTCACCTATTAGATTTAAGCTATTCTATTTTTATAGTTATCTATTTTCACTTAAACCAACACACAGTCTCAGGAGTGATTCATGGTTACATTTTACTGCATGCTGTATGTGTAAAACTAACTGTGTATGTGACAAACTTCTTCAATCTTGAATATGAGGGTTTAACTTCACCACTTCTCTCACAATCAAACTACGCTACACTTTTTTTGCTTCTGGTCATGCTTGGTCAGTATATGCAGTCAGCTTGATGCTGTTGAAGCCAGAAGAAACTGGCAGAACGCATACTGAAATCAATACTCCCCCACATGCACACAGCAATCATACAAAGTCTGCCTTACACGCAGATTTCCATCCTCCGTCTGGTTGTGTGAACGGGACTGAGAATC
Organism: Mormyrops boulengeri; assembly: GCA_026781065.1. Classification (NCBI taxonomy): domain Eukaryota; kingdom Metazoa; phylum Chordata; class Actinopteri; order Osteoglossiformes; family Mormyridae; genus Mormyrops; species Mormyrops boulengeri. Next base: position 745,717 of record JAODLD010000040.1, on the reverse strand, counting down.
AGACAAACAAGTACTGAGCTTTTCAGTATTCACACTCACGTCATGTATAAGAACATGCATTGCAGGACGAGTGATTCACACTCTCACCAGCTGGCCTTACTGGGTTTTAATACCTGTAGACAGAGTACTGTGAATTTGATAAGAGCATGTCCACAGCATGGCAACTGTCCAATATTGCACAGGATCTCTCTCTGCTCCCAGCAATAATAAAATGAACAGCAGGTGTCTTTCAAGCTTGTGGCATTCCAAGTCAGCTCAACGTCTCTACAGACAAGCATAAGAGCCAGTCACTGACAAAAAGTAAGTAGTTCTTCCCTATACACATCGCTCTTCATGATCTTCTTATTTTCTCTGTGGAAAACAGTGGATCAGCAGGCTGAATTTATCTGTGATTTAAAAATATGACATAAAACTGTCTAAAGCAGTGTTCACAATAGGGATTTGCGGATTGATACTAAAATATTGATTTTGATCTGAATGTTTTCATTTTGTGCATCGATTCTAAGGTCAAAATAATGTTCTCATCACCACTTGTGTCTGTTTCAAGACATTTCTTTGGATCTCCCTTTCCACCAGCCTCCTCATCTTCCTACTCATTTTGTTTTATAAAATGATTAGCTACAGACCACTTCTCTTTTGGAACATGTTACCACCACAGCTAAAGGGATAGTTTTGTGCATTTCACGCTTGTTTTCTGTGTAGCCTAAGCTTAGTTCCGTGAAGAAGGTGATAATTGCCAGTCACTCACTGTTAGACACCAATGCCGGATTACATGTCTGATACCACTGACTACTGGTAATATTGTCATATCGCACAAGCCGATGTGACACAATACTTTGTTTTGTGGTTCACTGTCACAAAACTGCAGGGTTACAAGTAGATGCACTGATACAACTTTTTTAGTCCCATTTCCGATGTTGATATCTTGACTTAAGCTATTGGCCGATACTGAGTACCGATCTGATACCAGTGTTTAATTAATAAGCTGTATGCCTCACTGCATGGGAGAGACCGTGCTCATTCTTTTATGTCTAAGGCTACATCAGGCTTGACTTTTACATTACACAAGAAATGTCAATCACAGACACATTTTAGGGACTATCATGAGGTCGATTTTTTTTTTTAGTTTTTTTTTTTTTTTAAAAGGGCTTCATATAATTTGAATGACCATTCTTTTTAAAGATGATCTAGCATTAAAACAGGAAGGGGGAGCTAATCCCAATGGACATGTCAAACCATTTTTTTAAAAAAGGGGCTTCATATAACTTTAATGACTGTTCTTTTTAAAGATTACCTAACATTAAAATAATCAAATATATAAAAATCAATCTAAAGTTTACTGCCCACTGCTTTTGCATGAGCTCTGCATGCACTCTTCTCCAAACCAATCATAATCATTTTTGATATTGCTGTTAGACTGACTCAAAGATAGTATGGCACATTTATGAGAAATTGAACAAAAACGTGTGAGAAAGAGTAAAGTTAACAAGAACTGGTCACCAAAAGACATTTGATTTCCACTATATGAAAATATTTTGGACTCCACTGAGACAATATGGAGCAAAAGCAAGTGATTTGTTGCTACTGCTTTGTGTTGTGCGGGCGCAACTCACACCACCACCAACGACTTGTTTGACAAATTCTAATTGCCTATACTTTATTTAGGGTAAATTTGGGGTATTTTTAAAATAAATGTCACAATATCAGTGGAAAAACAACAAATATCACAATGTGATTTTTTCCCAATACCATACAGCCCTAGGGTACAATGATAACATGACAGGATTAAAGTGTGGGGGGGGGGTAAAGTTCAAGTCAATCTGGCACACTATACAACACACCATCTGACGCCCACTTCTCCCCTGTCTTTCTCCGACACTGGGATTAGCAGCCCACCAACTCACAAACACCTGGCCGACCAAGAGGTGAAACAGACCCTGGGCTGATGAATCAATGCCACCTGCAGAGAGGATTGGATGATGCTGAACATGCAGTGGGATGCGGCAAGGCTTTTTTCAGTCCTCTCCTGTCAGACACAGGTCAAGTGAGTCAAACCCTTCAGCTATGCAGAAAAAATCTCCTTGAACTACTGCAGTTATCCAAATGGAAAATGACCAGCATATTTTTCCATTATTATGTGGACAGTTATCACTGTTAAAACTATTAATAAAAGTCTACAGCTGAAATATAACTGATACGCACAGTACAGTTTCAGCATAGAGCATTATGGTGTAATTCTTCAGATCCACCAAACCCCACATTTGTACGCAGAGTCCAAAGGGCAGCATCCCACAGTGCACACAGTATCCCTTTAAACCCCATTTCAGACATGACCCCATATCTAGGGTGATGTTTACACTGCAGTGACTTCTCGTCTTCCCCTACTGGCAGTATCAGTCAGTGGAACAGCAACAAAGAGGGATTTACAGTTCCTAATGACACTATAGCTGACCCTCCCCAAACTGAAACAGCTGAGAAGGCAAGACTAGATCCAGCTGGAGACTGTCAGGGGAAGATCAGCTCCACTCTCCCATCTGAATCTACTTATCCTCACCCACCTGCATTTCCACTGCCTGACAACAGACCCATTCCCACATCAAAATACATGCATTAAAAGAACTTTACATGGGCATAATAACAACAAAAACAGCCAGAGTGAGAAGAGATACATTTAACTAAGCACAGTGCCACTACATTCAGCTTACAGAATAGTGGGAAAGACAGTATCCCATTCTAAAATGCCCTGTCTTTCTGTTCCAATGGTAGCTATCTTTTTTGCTCCCATAAACAGGAATTACATATGGTTTAGAGATATGAAAAGTGGTATACTCCTGCTTAAGGGTTCTTCAGTTCTATTGCTGTGCTGTGCTAGGCTAAGCTACACCCACTCAATGCTATCTCAGGTGTCTGTTTACATTCTAGCACTAAAAGGGAGAAGAGAGCAAACATCATTCAAAATCAGCATCTGTCAGGATTCTCATGTCAAAGAGATGATACCCATGATGTTGTTTCATACATTTATCTAACCAAGAAAATAACTCACAGATAACACCAAACATTTCTCTCAAACAGGATACAATAATTCCTTAAAATAACAGGAACTGCAAGCTCCCAAAACACCTTTTTCTGTTCATGCATTTAACTGCAAACTATACAGGAATGTAATTAACAGTTAATTAGTTCTCTTCAAAGACATTTTCTGCTGTTGTCAATCATGCTCATTTTTAATTGCACTGTTAAGGGTAAATGGGGGAAAAGCCGCATTCATGAAGAAATCATTCATTTAAAGATCATTGGGTCAGTGTCCCGAAGTCTTCTTAACACTACGTCATTCGTAAGCTCTACCTTTTAACATAGAACTTGAATGATGCAGCATTAAGAAGGCTTCAGGAAACTCACCCAATGATTTTTAAATTAATGATCTCTTCATGCATGCAGCTTTTCCCCATTTACCTTTGACAGTGCAGTTAAAATTTGAGCATGACTGACAACAGCAGAAAGTGTCTTTGAAGAGAACTAATTAACTGTTAAAGAAGGCTTCAGGAAACTCACCCATTAACATTTCAGCTAATCACTGACATTCCCAGGAGAAAGCCATGAGGTATCCTGAACCCTAACAAACTTAGGTGAGGCACAGCATCTTTCCACTAATAATTTTACACCTCTTTCCTTTCCCCTTTTATGCAGAATGCCTTCATTTAAACGGGAGCAGCTGTGGACTGTCCTTGACATCTGAAGGGGTTGAAAAGTTAAAGAACCATCAGAACAAAACAAAAGGAAGCATGACAAGGCTCTCCTGAGGCAAACCAAAGACACATTTCACCAACGCAGGATGCACAGGCAACTGCTTAGAGAGCCACAAGATATTCCTGTTGATATGCCCTGTCTGTGACCTCTGGATCTATTCACAGAATTTTAAGATTAAACAATAGCTAATGTTTACCCTGTTTGGGGATTTACCCTACTGGGAGCTTTAATTGTGTTTAGAATCTACTTTAAATGGCAACCTCAGAGCTCCAGGATTCTGTGGGCACTAACACAAAGTTTCTTCCATCTCTGTATGCAATGTTCTCCTTAAAAGCACTGAAATTGCAGCTGTTCCTCTCAGCAGCGATTTAAAAACCTCAGGCCTTTAACAAGGTGATCAGAACAAAGCATAATGGTGCCAGAAGCCTTTCATATGGTGGGCTAATATTTACAGAGGGGTTGAGCCTGAACACACCGTTACCACTACAAAAGGAGTAAAGAAAGATGCTGCGGTTTTCACTACATCCTCCCTCTTCCACCCTTTCACACACACAAACACACTGGCTTAAGGTTAAGTTTAAAACAGCAGAAATAAATTGCCAGTTAAATCCAAAACTGTGATAAAAGATGGCCAACAGCAAATTCATAAATACAGCCCTGAGACACAACAGAAACTGACAAGGCTTCTCTCATATAGTATATGTTGATAAATACTTTTTGTCTAGCCTAAACTGTAACCATATATCGTTTAAACCAATTTATACTTTTGCACAGCCAGAAAGGATAATAAAACAAGCAATTACAGTATAAAGATGCATTAAATAAATCAGTTGACCCAGTGTGATCTAAACCAATCCACCATCATTGACAAGATGTGAACAAGCACCTCTGACCCCATAAAAGGCCCTAGCACAGGTGGCTACTTGTGAATTTTACTACCTAACCATTAGCTATGGGTATCATCTGGAAGATCCCCCAAGGATGTGACTGAACCTCTCAAAAAAGGATTTATTTCCACCCAGACAAAACTCATTTGTACAAGTGGCCCTCTAATCCACAATTCAAGTTTACTTACTTTCCATTTCAACAATAAGTGAAGTGAAGTGGCTTTTTATTGTCATTTCAACCATATACAGTAATACAGTACATAGTGAAATGAGACAGCGTTCCTCCAGGACCATGAGGCTACATATAACATTACATCGACACAGGACTACATAAAATGCAAAAAGTGCATACATTGCAAAAACAGTGAGACACAAGACAATAGACAAAATAGAAGAGATGACAGTATGACATGTCTTAAGAGTAAGACAGGCTAAGTGTAAAGTGCAACAGTGCAATAGGTTGTGCAAAACGTTATTGAGGTAGTGGACTGTGTAAAGGTGTGTGTGTGTGTGTGTGTGTGTATCAGTCCGGTCTCTGATTGTTCAGAAGTCTGACGGCTTTGGGGAAGAAGCTGTTGCACAGTCTGGCAGTGAGGGCCTGAATGCTCCAGTACCTCTTGCCAGAAGGCAGGAGGGTGAAGAGTGTGTGAGGAGTGCGTGGGGTCCTCCACAATGCTGGTGGCTTTGTGGATACAGTAAAAATAAAATAAGTAAAAATGTAAATGGAACTAAAGAAAAACATCAATGCAAATTTTCCAACAAACACATGGTCCGGCATGAAAAATATTTTGTGAGGAGGACACAATGTTTTAATCCAAGATTCCAGTAATAAGCCTTAAATGTAAAAAGACTGATCAAATTATAATGGATTGAAGAAAGGGTGTCATATGTTCATGCTCCAGATATAGAAATTAAACCAACAGACTAGTGTTGGGCGGTATACCGGTTCATAGCGAAAACCGATTTTTATTATTGTTATGATATGAATTTTTCTAATACCGCAATACCAGTTTAAATAGCCTAAACAACGTTTGGAAAGTAGCACACCTGGAAACTGTTTAAGGGGGAGCTTTTTCCACTGCTGCACCGTTAAAAACTTACCGCGAAAGATCAGAAACGGAACATATAGCTGACCCCGGAATTGAAAATAATGAGACACTGGGGTCGTCAAAAAAATCGATTCTCAGATACTAATCAATATTAAAAATGAGTATCTGATTAGATACTCATTTTCAACATTATTGATAACAAAAGTGCGGTTTTCACCTAATTCGCCCCACTTCACACAACACCACTACAGCGCAGGCTAAGGATGTCCATAAGTCTCTATGCAAACAGTGCTACAAAGTTGTGGCGCCAAAGTCAAGTAGCATGTTAAACTTGGCAAATCATCTTAAAGACCAACATCCCGGTTTTTATGAGAAATTTCGCGAGGTCAGTAAAGCTCGCATTCCAGCAACACTGAACTATTACACACTTATCAAAAATGTTAACTTGGCCGGCACACACACACCTTAACATTAGTCATTTATCTATAAGCAGTAAGCCAACAAACACATTAGCCGTCTGTTATTAAGGTAGCGGATAGGCGCAATAGCTAATAATAAAATAATATAGTTAATGTGGGAACAATACAAAAACGTAAAACAAAAATGTGTCCTGTAAAATCCTGCAAAATGTGGTAAATGCCCAGTCATACTTAAAAAAAAATACTGTCGTATACTGTGAAACCGATATAACTTTGAAAAATACTGTGATATAAATTTTTGGTCATACCGCCCACTCTACAACAGACACTTTTCACAATGACGTCGGACAATTTCTGTTCACTCGAAGCAGGTTATCTTTATTTCCAGTGTATCCTAGTGCCACACCAGAACACTGAAATACAAGAAAGCTTAATGCTAATCACATAAAATAAATAAATAAAATTAATTAATCAATGTTGAGAATAATACTTTCTCATGAAGTTCACCCAGTCTCTGGTGCATCTGCCACAAGTACAGCTAGATCTTGTAAACGGATTGTAGACTTATTTTCCCTAACGAAACGGTCCAAACTAGACAAGGGCTACAAATTCATCATTGAACAATATCTGTTTATTAGGATAAGCATTTTACATTGTATTAGCAAAGGTTAAAAGTAAGTGTTTAATATTATCAATGTTTTAGTTTTCTGTTTTGCAACTAAATGGTGTTTTGGTCGTATTATGAGGAAAAACAAAAACGCTTAATTTGTTTTTTGCTTTGCTGCAGTTGAGCAGGAGTATGACATGAACTTCAGCACCACAGGAAATGCTTCAGAATGAAGTGTAAGCTGACAGAGACAAAGAGCATTGCTGCTGCACGCATTTAGATTTAAGGTTGACATCACACCAAACCACAGTGGAACTTCATGGCATACTGCAACACAACAAAAAACAAACCAAAAAAACAAAACCACTTCACGATCTAGTCATAATGTTAGAGATCTGTCCATCTGAGAAACCTGGAGGTGATGAGCCTCCTCATTTTTTCATGGACCTGTGATATCTCCCTCTCACTGTCTACTACATTTGAGACTGTTACGAAGCAACATTAGCCATGAATAAGTTATACAGTGCTGATTACTCACTTTTGCCTTAATCAATAATACAACCAAAATAGCATTTAGTTGCAAAACAGAAATGTAAAACACTGATATTATTAAATAGTGTTATTTTTTAACCTTCACTAACGCAATAGAAAGCAGTTATCTTCATAATCAATCAGATACTGTTCGATGAAGAGTATGTAGCCGTTGTCTAGTTTGGACCATTCCGTTAAAGAAAATATGTCTGCAATCCGTTCTAGCTGTACTCGTGGCGCCAGAAGCAGCAGAGACTGGGCGAACTCCATGAGAAACTGGTATTCTCAAGTTTACCTTTTTTTTTTTTTTTTAAACTTTATTAGCATTGAGCTTTCTTGTACTCCAATGTTCCGGTGCTGTGCTAGGGTAAACTGAAAAAGATGATAAGTCAGAACAGAAGTTGCCTGACATCATGTGAAAAGGGTCTCTTACATAAAATACCACATTTTGGAAAGTGAACATTCCTGCAGCAGAGCAAGTAGTCCAATGCCATCTTAGTCCATAAATAAGATAAAATCTGTACTCCACATAATGGTGGCTGCGGCCACCAGTTCCCATTGTATGGTCTTTTCTAGACAATAGACTGAGATGACATGGGAATGAGTAAATAGGTTTTTGGGCAAATAAAGGTATTAAAACGCTGTTTTTCTCCTTCACAAGTGCACTCACAAACAAATGCACACACACTCACAAGTGACTAAACAGACATAAACAGGGGGGAGCGGGGAATCACCTGTATGAGCTAAATCTGTTCGCAGTGGATAGAGAGACAGATAAGGACACAGATAGAGAGTAATTGTTGTGAATGTTCTGGAATGTGCAAATACTGTAAGGCTGCTTTGAAATGAACAGTAAAGAACAGAAAGACAGACAAGTACAGATAATACTCCAAGACTGGGGTCTGGCAAGTTAAGCTCATATCCCACCATGATTCGCAATGCCAGCAGGCAACACTGGTTTTGTGGGCTGGCATTCTCAGGAAGAGGCACTTCTGTGACAGTGAGATGGCATTACCAGAAGTCCAGCCCCATTCAGTGACTCAACCAAGCTGGGACTCATTACAACAGACACTAGGTGGTGGAACTGAAATATATAACAAATTCCCAAATAAGAGTGAAGTTAATCACATACGCCTTTTGCTACATCCTTGTTAGGCTCAGCATTATATAATTAAATAAATACCTTTCTGTGTTAATGTCTGACCTCCAGGTACAGTACTGCAGGGTCACACACACTGACACGCACGCACACACACACCCCTCTTGTCTCTCTTATTGACACCACCACCCACAGCCAATGACTGCATTTCTCATAGCCTGAGTTACTTGCTGTGAAACTGTTAGAGATACCAAACAATAGTCACAGATTACAGTGTGGGTATACAGCAGCACACTGATGCCAGGTGGCAAAGTGGGACATGATTCATTACAATCCTGCCCGCTATGAATAATTACACAACTGCTACAAGTCAGCTATTATTCTTTACTAAGCACTCTGGACAATTTGACGGAAAGCTGAAGTTCGTTCTTTTAAAAGACCATGATCTAATTAATCTACATTCTGTGTTGTTTTAATTAGACAGTGAAATCATCGTCATCATCATCACCACCACCACCACCACGTTCTTTGTTTATCTCCGCTTACCCGGCTTCTCATCCCCAGTTTTACCTGTTTAAATCCTCTGTCCCTTTCCTCCATAACGTACAAGAATACACTGAGAATCAAGGCAGAACCTTCATCCTTAAAATAAGTGTAGATTAAAATAAGTATAGATTAAGTGTCGATGATATCCATGGTTTAACGTAAAGGCACAGCATAAACTTCAGTTGGCTTTCAAATTCCACACTTTAAACACTCCACAAATTTTTAAATAGATCATCTGTTCAGTCCAGAAGCTTCCATTGCTTGAAGGATAATAATATAAAAATGACAGCACTTTCCAATTCATTAAGCTTACCAAAGCATTCTGCACTCATACATCTCACAACTAGAAATATGCATTCAGTAAAAGCCCGGCTGCTTACCGAGGACTGAAAGGCAAAGCACTTCAGATCTAATAGGCTCTATTCATTTACGCTTATGGCTAATATTTTCTTATGCGGGGATCTTGACATCACCGTTGATTTCGACCATTAAATTTGATGGGGGGGTATTCAGGTAGATTAACTTCATTTTAGTTACTCTAATGCGTGCGTCAAGCAAAGAATAAATATGTAAAAAATGTAAGAATAACTAGGCCAGGGCAAATAATATGGACACTTTTTAAACAGTTAAAGATTAGTAAAACTGTTTTCCCAGACTTACATGCATGTTGAACATAGTAACCAGTTGGTTTGTCGGAAAGTAAAGCAAAGTTCGGTTGCACGACTAAATTAAATGAAATTAAATGACATGGATAGGGCCATGCAATAAAACATGTCCCATTTCACTACATAAAATGAAGAGAAACCTCGTCATGAAATGAGCTATACTGGTATTGTTCCCACAATAGGTTATTTTTAAACGGCTAGTATTATGCAAATACTCACCAAAGAGCATCCAGGCAGTAAGTAAGTACATGCCCATAGTTCTGGCTGAGAAAGTCATCTTAAATCCTCTTTAACTGTTGAAACCAGCTATATGTATAGCTGCAGCTTCCTTTTCTTCATAAAAAAAAAAAACGTGGAGTATAGGATTTCGCGGGAGGTACCTTCAAACGATGCACCACATAAATTCGTTGTTGCCGCTATCCTGAGGTGAGGGAATCCATGTATTTTTAAAAAGACTGCTGGAATATTAGAACGATCATGTAAAAATAAAATTAAAATAGCGCTCTTAATTATTGGCTGGTTATTAGACAAACATTTTAACCTAAGCTATGCTGTTCAAATCTCTATTTGTTCGATGGCAATCGAGATTGAGAGTTTGTAAAACTGGTGTATTTTATTAAATGACGTAGTTTTATGGAGTAGAGCGATTTACTCAGAATCTTTAAATGCCTTTTTCATACTTCGCCCATCTCCACTGCTTACAAATCAGTGCATGCGTCCGCTGATTTTACTGCTCATTGAGTTTGAGAATCAGAGAAAACACTAAATTGCTCGCAAGGCTTACAGAAACGCGGGTAAACCATTCTGCTAATAAAATGAACAACAAAGTTAAAATCAGTTTTAAAATGCTGGTTATAGACGAATCTTATCGCTGGCAATCAGTGTCAGTGACAGTCATCATTCCAGTACGATTCCGTAATAAAATTGATGTAAAACATAAACCATTGCTTTAACAGGACAACAATCTACCAAAGTTGTTTCCGTCTAAGAATCGCAAATCGGCTGTAAAAACAAGTAAATTATACAAGACTTGGCTAATAAAGAAGCTGAATTGATCATCTCCGTCTTCAACATCGCAGGTTTCGGAATCTCATTTTAATAACAGGTTTTTATTTCTTCTACACAGGGCTCGTGTCTTTTCCAATCCAGTTAAAATTGATTCAAAGACCCTTCAACTGACGACATAGCGCTTAATTTTAACCCCCACGAAGGTAATTGCAAGCCCTATGTATTTCTGACGTCGACTACATTCAACGCTTTGATATTTGGTCTACATCCAGCGGCGCTCTCGATGTCTCCAAAATCCATGCAAAATTGCTTTGCGTTTAGTGCGGATAACATGCAAAAACCGACAACCATATGGCACCTCCAAATTACGGCTTTAATTCGTTGCTCTAGCCTCCTCGAAAAATAAATAAATAAATAAGTAGATAAACAAAATAAGGGGGGGGGGCCCACAAAACGTTGGATTGACCAGTGCGTGTCTCCCTTTCATCCTGAATCTCCGCCCACTGGCCGTTGATACGTTTATACAGAAGGCACGCGCGTTTCCCCATTGGATAGAGGGCGTGTCCAACTCGATTTTCTACCTGAGTGGCGTCCTACGGAAACCGTAGTGTTTTTCTCGGGTTTCATTATTTCACCTGCAGCAGTTGAAAACTATGGTTGAGGTTGATAAATCCACCATTCTTTAAACGTATCGAGTTTCACTGACATCAACGCTATGTTCATAACGCCCTGGGAACACCGAACATGTCTTTTTCTTATTACTGAGAAGTGTCTGCTCTAAGTGGAATATAGAGGGGATTGTACGTACGTACACACGGAAAAAACACAATAATTGTATTGTTTATATTGTGGCTCTGGTAAACAATGTTGTTGATGTATGGTTTTATGTGCAATTTCATTGTTCATGCAAAATCAACATGAAATTCATCTGAAATTATTCTTGCTTTATCCAAATGTTTTATCTCCTCCTTAAGGAAACCCTAAGATGAAGGGCCTTGTATTTAACAGCAAGCAATTCATGTAAGTCTACAGAACAACAAATGCTTAACAAACTCATAAAATAAGCTGTCAAATCTCTTAAATATGTACCATATACCATAGCTGACAATTTAGGAGTAGAATATGTTTAATGATCTCTGTGGGGAGGCTGTTTCCTCAAATCTCGGGGGGCTGCTGGTTTGAAACTTGTACATGGTACTTATCGAGTGCAGCAATAATACTCATTTATGTGAATACATTATAATTTTTAGTATAAATACATATGACTTTAACTTGGAATCAATGGCTGTTTTTTTCTGCTCAGTCTGCCTGTGTTTGATCAAAGGAATCATCCCCCATATAATTTATTATGTAGATCTATGTTAGAATAATATTTATTCCATTAACTGCTGAATTTATATACATGCATTCATCCATCCAGCTATCCCTCCTTCATCCTCTTATCCAGGTCAGTGCTGTGAGGAGACCTGGAGTCCATCCCAGGCAGTTCAAGGCCAGAGCACCACCTCAGAACACACACACACGCACACCCTAATACACAATAATATACTGTGGCCACTGTAGAGATGCCAGTCAGCTTTGGAGTGTGGAAACAATCCCTTACAGTACGTTGAGAAAAATGTTGTATATGTATATGCATATTTAGCCACCGTGTCACCTGTGTCTTTGAGATGCAACATAGCCTAACTGCATGTCTTTGGAGTGTGGAAGGAATTCCACAAGGGAGAAAATACAAGCTCCACTGTGTGTGTGTTGTGTGTGTGTGTGTGTGTGGGTTATGTATATATTAATGACATATGTATATATTAATGACATAAAAACATGTTATTTTGACATTGTAAGGAGAATTTCTTTGGTTCCCACAAGGGGAAACAAATTTTATAAAAATCTGTCACTGCATTCAAAATAGTCAAAACTTGTATTGTGTGGCACAGTAGTTAGCACTGCTGCCTAACACCTGTGGGACCAGAGTTCAAATTTCTGCTGGGAAAAAAAGGTATGAATATAAATGTATGTATATGCATACAAATATATGGTTATATTGAATGGTTAGTGCAAATACTAGGTTGACTTAAGAGAGCATACACACTTTAACAGACATAATATCATAGTGTAATGATATAAAAAATGTCTTTTTAAACCAACATGAAGATTCGTTTCAGCATTACTTTCTACATTATACACCCATGAGTCGCAACATTAAAACTACCTACCTAATATTGTGTAGGGCCCACTTGTGCCACCAAAACAGTTCAGACTCATTGAGGCTTGGACTCCACAAGACTTCTGTAAGTGTCCTGTGGTATCTGGCACCAAGACATCCTTTAAGTCCTGCAAGTTGTGAGGTGGGGCCTCCATGGATGTGACTTGTTTGTCCAACACATCCCAAAGATGCTTGATCGGACTGAGATCTGGGGATTTTGAACCATTTTGCAGTGCGTTGAAAGAGGCCACCACCACTGGGGAATACCATTGCCATGAAGGGGTATACTGGTCTGTAAGAATGTGTAGGTATGTGGTAGGTGTCAAAGTAACATCCGCATGAATTCCAGGTCCCAGGGTTTCCTGGAAGAGCATCACACTGCCTGTGCCAGCTTGTCTTCTTCCCATAGTGCATCCTGATGCCATCTCTTCCCCAGGTAAATGATACATTCACACACAGAAAATATGACGCACCAGACAAGGCCACTTTCTTCCAAGGACCATTTCTGATGCTCACATCCTCATTGTAGGCACCTTCAGCAATGGACAGGGGTCTCAGCATGTGCACTTTGATTGGTTACACCGCCCCAGTAAACAATAACAGCATCTCTGGATGAAAAATGGTACCTCCTCACCCTCCCCTTTAGCCACTGTGCCATGTGCTGTCCATATGCAAGAATGTCCATCCCCAGGGGATGGGGAGGTGGTCATTGTTTGGGTTTTGTTTGGAGTGGCAGAGAGATAAGATTCTTCTCCAAGTCTCACCCCCACACATTTTGTTGATTCATAATTGAACATGACACTAAAAGGCATTACATGGCATTTGACACAGACTGTGAGGTGTGAAACAGAGTAGCCTGAAATTAAATTGACATTCTGTTACAACCAGTTATTCCACCCCAAGAGGACTCAGAGGGCTAGAAAAGATTAACAGAATACTGTTACCTATCAGCAAGGAATCAGATTGTGTTGAGTTCCTGACCTCAGTCAATCTTCTTTTGTTTCAGGATGTGTTTTTTCCACCAGATGTGCTTACCCAGTGACTTAAGATGCATATAGTTTACATTTTAATTTCTATACCTGACCTTCCTAACTGTATTTTCCACTGGAGCTGTTACATTTGAGGATTTCTATTTACTGGGGTTTTAACCAACAAACTTCTGTGCCACATGTCCATTTACAGCACACTAGCTTCCCCTGCAGTGACAAACAACTTCTGGAGGGGTTTATTGTTTTTTATTGAGATTTATCCTGATTGTCCCCTTTTAGCTTACAGAAGGACACTCAACAGCTGTGCTATCAATGTCAGCATATTGTCAGCCCCCCCCAAGACACACAAAGATCACTGTCTGTAACAGATAGGGTCAGCTGGCTGCAGCTGATCACTGCAGTGATGAGTAGGAAAGGTTCTTGGGATCATAGGTATATGACTGTAATACGTACAGCCTAATCCGCTCACAGCCTTTTAGAATGGTGGAAGGGGGCTCATTAAGAATTCATTGAACATTCCCCATGAGTCCATGCTGCTGCAGGCAGAGGAATTAGCCTCACTCCCCATTCTGCATCTGCATCCTGTTTGGCAGCACATGTCAGTGTTCAGAATGAATAAATCATTCAGCTGCGCTCATTAGCCAGATCCACCATCCGCAGACCTCTTCCAAGGGCCTGAAAGAGCATAGCATTTGCACATTAGTGCTTTGGCATTTTAGCTGGGATGTCAACTTTTATGGAAAGCCCCATGTAGAATTTAGATTGCTGGCTGGGTGGATGGGTGGAGATGAGTTATTGCAGCAAAATTGTTAGTTTTATTTTGATGGTGTGAGGAAATTAAAATGCATGCTTCTCATGCTCAGAATGTGAGAGCCGGCAGCACCAGTTTTTGTGATATTCCTGTGCTCAGCAACAAAATTTAGAGACACTGTGGTAGCAGTCTGAAGCCACTTACCTGAGGTTAAGTGTACTGTAACATGCTGCCCATCTGACCCTCCTGTCTCCTTCCTAGCATGACACTAACAAGCCGCGCCTGTTAATCATTGGTCTTACCTCTCATTCCTGCCCTTGTGTTAATCACTCCAGTTAATCCTTCATCTACAGTGTTGAGCATTTCAGGTCCTGTAGCTACAAGTCCCGAAAATGATTTTGTTTCTATCAACCAGATGAACATAAAGGGTCACAGTCACAGAGTACTCAACTCATTGGTAGAAACAAAATCTTGGCCTGGATTTGTAGCTTCTGGACTTGAAATGCCCAGCACTGCTCGTCTGTCTTGTATCTAAGTGCTTCCCAGTCCTGTGTTCCCCAGTCCTGTCATTGACATTATACCCTTGTGTTGCCTGTGCCCTGCCTTCCTCCATTTCATCCATCCATCCATCCATCATCTCCCGCTTCATCCGAGGTCAGGTCACGGGGGCAGCAGTCTCAGCAGGGAGACCCAGACTTCCCTCTCCCCGGCCACTTCATCCAGCTCCTCTGGGGGGATCCCGAGGCGTTCCCAGGCCAGCCGAGAGACATAGTCCCTCCAGCGTGTCCTGGGTCTTCCCCGGGGCCTCCTCCCAGTGAGACATGCCCGGAACACCTCACCAGGGAGGCGTCCAGGAGGCATCCTGACCAGATGCCCGAGCCACCTCATCTGGCTCCTCTCGATGCGGAGGATTAGCGGCTCTACTCTGAGTCTCTCCCGAATGACTGAACTCCTCACCCTATCTCTAACAGAGAGCCCAGCCACCCTGAGGAGAAAATTCATTTCGGCCACTTGTACTCGTGATCTCGTTCTTTCGATCACTACCCACAGCTCATGACCATAGGTGAGAGTAGGAACGTAGATCGACTGGTAAACCGAGAGCTTTGCCTTTTGGCTCAGCTCTTTCTTCACCATGACAGAACAATGCAGCGCCCACATCACTGCTGATGCCGTACTGATCCGCCTGTCAATCTCCCGTTCCATCCTTCCCTCACTCGTGAACAAGACCCCGAGATACTTAAACTCCTCCACTTGGGGGAGAACCCCCTTCCCGACCTGGAGAGAGCATTCCACCCTTTTCCGGCTGAGGACCATGGTCTCGGATTTGGAGGTGCTGATTCTCATCCCAGCCGCTTCACACTTGGCTGCGAACTGCAGTGAGAGCCGAAGGTCACAGTCTGATGAAGCCAACAGAACCACATCATCTGCAAAAAGCAGAGACCTACTCCTGAGGTCACCAAACCGGACACCCTCAACGCTCTGGCTGCGCCTAGAAATCCTGTCCATAAACGCTATGAACAGAATCAGTGACAAAGGGCAGCCCTGACAGAGTCCAACCCTCACCGGAAACGAGTCCGACTTATTGTTGACCATGCGGATCAAGCTCTGACACCGGTCATACAGGGACCGAACAGCTCTTATAAGGAAGCCCAGCACCCCATACTCCCGGAGCACTCCCCACAGGACTCCCTGAGGGACATGGTCGAATGCCTTCTCCAAGTCCACAAAACACATGTAGACTGGTTGGACAAACTCCCATGAACCCTCCAGGACCCTGCTGAGAGTATAGAGCTGGTGCACTGTTCCACGGCCAGGGCGAAAACCACACTGTCCCTCCTGAATCCGAGGTTCAACAATCCGACAGACTCTCCTCTCCAGGACCCCCAAATAGACCTTACCAGGGAGGCTGAGGAGTGTGATCCCCCTACAGTTGGGGCACACCCTCTGGTCCCCCTTCTTAAACAGGGGGACCACCACCCCGGTCTGCCAGTCCAGAGGCACTGCCCCCAATGTCCACGCAATGCTGCAGATGCGTGTCAACCACGACAGCCCCGCAGCATCCAGAGCCTTAAGAAACTCCAGTCGTATTTCATCCACCCCCGGGGCCCGGCCACTGAGGAGCTTTTTAACTACCTCAGAGACCTCCGTGCCAGCGATAAGGGAGTCCACCCCCAAGTCCCCAAACTCTGCTTCCTTGTTGGAAGGCGTGTCAGTGGGATTGAGGAGGTCTTCGAAGTACTCCCTCCACCGACCCAAAACATCCTGAGTTGAAGTCAGCAGCGCCCCATCCTCACCATAAATAGTGTTGATGTTGCTCCGCTTCCCCACCCTGAGGCGCCGGACGGTGGACCAGAATCTCCTCGAAGCCATCCAGAAGTCGTTTTCCATGGCCTCGCCAAACTCCTCCCACACCCGTGTTTTTGCTTCAGCAACCACCGAAGCCGCACTCCGCTTGGCCCACCGGTACCTGTCAGCTGCCTCTGGAGTCCCACAGGCCAAAAAGGCCAGATAGGCCTCCTTCTTCAACTTGACGACATCCCTCACCACCGGTGTCCACCAGCGGGTTCAGGGATTGCCGCCGCGACAGGCAGCAACCACCTTATGGCCACAGCTCCGGTCAGCTGCCTCCACAATGGAGGCGCGGAACATCGCCCATTTGGACTTCCTCCATTCCTCCTATTTTAATCCCCCGAGATCGTGTTTGTTTCTAGCTGTTGTTCTTTTGAGTTTAATAAAACCCCTTATGCTTTATGACCACGCTTGCTCCCGCATCTTTCGTCATGACAGGTACTCTTTTGCAGAAGGCACTTTAATTCCTGGCAATCAGGCTTCCAGGAATTTCCCTCACTCAAGGAAAGAGTCCATAAAGCTGTTTTAAGGCTCATTGTAATGCAGAGAGTTGTGTTAGTGTAGCATACACAAGATCTTCATGAGTATAGAGTAATACCAGAAACAGAAAGATGGTTAGGGGCATAAAGAGTATACCTGGCCAAAGGTGAGACTGTTCAGGGTGATACTTGATGGAAACATTTGGGCTGCTTTACCAAACGATCCAGGTCTCACTCATCACAGATCACTTTCACATGACAGATCTCTTCTCCAGCAGGACCTTCTGCTCCATCAGATATGTTTTCTTTCAGACATTGCCATCTCTCCCATCCTCAACCACATACACCTTTTCCATTACAGAAAGTTTCTACCTCTGGATTGGACTGGACTGGACTAGACTGGACTGGACTGAGTCACGATTATATTTTCCCACAATAAATTTTACCAAGTTCCCCACAATATATTTTTTTTTTGCTACAGGTAAAATTTGCTTAACAGGGTGGCTAGTCACCAAAAATCTATGTGAATTTTATTATAGAATATTCAGAAAATCATCTTGTACCCTACAGTTTGAGAATCACTGACCTGTACAATGTTCCTGGGAAGCTTACAAAAAGAGCCACAGAGTAAATGTAGATGACAGATGGCTGTGTTCACAAGATGGCAGTTACAGGCTCCATTTTCGCTCTCAGCTGCCCTCTGTCTTTGCAGTTACAGTTACATCAGCCTTACTGATGTTGAGATGCAAATGGTTCAGTTTGCACCATTCCACAACGTCCTTCATTAGAGTCCTGTGTTCATCATCCCGCCCTCCACACCCAACTATCACTGTCATCTAAGAGTATCTGCAGGTGGCATGACTCAGTGTTGAAACTAAAGCCTGCGGTTTAGATGATGATTTTCCCAACATTCTGCCAGAAGACAAAGAATATTTGTTGTTATAAGTAAAAATGAACAGTGAGTTGGGCTGTAATTGATTTTAATAATGGTTTTAGGGTAAACTGGGGTAGTTCTGATGCTTAGCACCATTTGGGATCTGAACAAAACCATGAGGCACAGGGATCAGTGGACCGAATGAGGTATAGGGTTAACCAATGGGGGAGAGCTACTAATGATAGTTGGCTCTTGGGAAGGTAACTAAGTCTGGACCTATGGGGTGAATCTCATTATGCATACTTGACTATACTTTTGTTCTCGTGTACCTGTTTTATGTCATCTTCCATTGCCAAAGACCACTTCCAATACTGAGAACACAAGTACAGAGTACGGTAAAAATCCCTGGATATTGGTCTTGCTCCGCCTAAAATAGCAAGGATACATCGGTTGCATCCTTGCCAAATGAGATCAATCCCATGATTCATCATTCCTCAAGTTCATTCTTGGAGGGCAAGTTAGCAAGATCGGTCTTGCCAAGATCAAAGTACAGTCTTTGTGTTCTTGGTATTGAGATTCACCCATGGTCTAGCCCAGAACTACCTGACTTTGCTCAGCTCTGGGATGTCAGCCCTGGGATGCCCCATACCCCTACCCCCATTATCATAGCAAGATGTGTATTGTAGCATGCCAATATGCTGGTTAAGAAGGCAGAAACCGAAGGTAGACCCAATGGCAATATAAGACCTATGATGGTATCCAGTTAGAGTGACTCACTGTTACAGACAATGCCAGAGAGCATGCAGCCTGGGGAATGGTATATGTCACCCACTGAAAAAATGTAATGCATCATGAAATGAAAAATATGACAAAGGAGACCCCAAACTGTTGACCAGTTGAACTCCATTATCCAAGAATAGGACATTTCACTTTCAAAACTCCAGCAACTGGTCTCCTCAGTTCTCAAACATTTACAGAGTACTGTTAAACAAAGACGTGATACAACACAATGCTAAACATAGCCCTGTCCCAACTTTTTTGAAATGTGTTGCTGACATCAGATTCAAATTAAGTATTTATTTGTTATAAAACAATAAAAATTCTCAGTTTCAGTTTTATGTTTCATTTTATATGTTGTCTTTGTTATATTTGCAGTTAAATGTGCGTTTATATGATTTGAAAATGTTTTTATTTATTTTACACAGCGTCCCAACTTTTTTGGAAACAGCATTGTAATAATACACTTTGATACATTGACAAAATGAGTCATGATATCCAGTAAATTGTTTTATTATTATTTGAGAAAAACAATAGTAACACTTACTATCAACATGTGCTTCCAGTTTCTAGTTTCTTTACTGTGTGAGGGAAAGCAATTTATCCTGTTTATCCTGACATGCAGTACAGTGAAGAACAGATTGCCTCCCAGTCAGACACCAAGGCAGCAGAGACAAACCTTGTCATCACTGGTCTTGCAGGAGTCTGTAGGACCAGCCTGACAGACTGAATAAGAAAGAAGCATCTACTGTCCTCAGCCTTAACCCAAGCATCTCCAAATGCCATGCATGACTAGGGTGTTCCGTGTGACAGGAGATTCCAAATAAGACTTGAAGAGGAGATTAGATAGGTGATAGATCTTTATGCTTTGTGTGTTTTTGCCCCCTGTGATTATTCTCTACATATTTTAGGGAAAGTTTCCGGCCACCATGAAAATGTTACACATTTAACTGTTACATGCTAACATATGACATTATTAGCATTACTTAGGATTAAAATATTACTGTCCCACATTCTTCAAAAAGATCAGTTTTATGTTTGCAGAGGGATGTGGCTCAGATGGCAGAATATGAGAGAAAATGTCATTGCCAACAATTTGTTCAGTGTGAATGTGCTTAAAGTAAAAAAAAAAAAACCACATTGACATGGAAATTATCTCAAAAATTTCTGCCATGGATTGTGGGCAATTGTGTTTTTTAGAAGTGACTATTTAAATACACAGCATCACTGCATTTAAGCACATGGCCTCATTAGCACGCCTCTACTGTATGTGCATAAACTTATTTATATGGATTTTTGTACATGCTTGGAAATCAGTATAAATGTTTACAATCCTGCATTCAGGAGTAATTTGTGTTTGTAAATGTCTGCCTTCACAAACTGTCCACCATCCTTTTCAATGTTTCAAATCTTGTAAGTTCATCAAGATGCTAAAGCCTCAAGACGAAAAAGAAAAGGTTCTTTCTGCATGGGAATTAAACATCTACATATCAGAAACTGCACTGAAAGGAGTCAGTAGGGTTCTTATACAAGGCAAAAAGAGCAGATGTGTAGACTCCTTCAGCTTTGATAGATATGATGCAAGGCCACTTGTGGGAAAGGCATTACTTTATCCATATTTTTCATTCATTCATACACTTGAAGGGGATGAAAGAGACCTTGTTTGGAGGCAGATTAGTGTCATCACGCAGTGAAGCCCCCATTGGACTCTTGGAGAAGCACATGCACACACAGTCACACAGACCCTAAGAATGACATTCACGCACAGAAAGACACACATATGCCTGAAAACACACAGCTGCTAGCATACACAGCAAAGGCAGCCCTGCCCATCACAGTGCCATTACATACAGCATATTTCATGTACCTTCAGCTCTTTCTTTCTGTAGTGTGCAATGTTGGCTGAGCATGTTGCCTACGCAATGCCATCTATGATGAAGTTATAGTTTTTATTAAACAGCAGATCTGGACACACCCATTTCCATGCATGAATGTTTATTAGGCAGACCATCCTGACAATTTCTTTTTTTACCAATGAGGAGCTAGAGTTGGGACCTGAGATGAAGCAGAATGTCTGCTATTTATGGAACTGGAAGCTTCAGATATATATCTGCTTGTAAAGCACAGGATATTGCAATTAATCTTGGTTGTATTTGTTGCATGGGGTATTGAAGCATAGCTATTCCATATAATGATTTTATTTTATTTTACTTTTTTAATGGGGAGTGTGTACATAATGGCGAAAATGAATGCACAGGTATTCATAGTAGTTTTGACAACAGATGTATTGGATCTAAGGATAATGTCTAATGGTTTGCATTCTGGGTTTCAGGAGGATGCACCTAAACATAAATATAGTGGGGTAAGTGTACTGAGAGAAAGAAGAGGGACAGACAGGGAGAGCTTTTTCCAGTAACATGCTGAATGGGAAATCCGCCACATTGCTTTTTGTTTGTATCCTAAATGTTAGTATGACCTGAAGGTAACTATGACAGCATTTCAGAATTTATGTGGAATTTTTGCCTTAAAATGTGCTGTGGGAATTTCTTAAAAATATAATTTGGATTCTCGTTTGGTGGCATGTGCTGAAAGCTGCGGGGAAGGGAAGTAGATAATTTGATGATTGCCCAATAATGTAATGATGCTTCCTAGGACATGATTATTAATGGACTGGCAATGGTACATTCAAGTGTCCCTGACTGTGACTGGCTGCGTTACTCCACAATGCAGTTGTGTATCCTAAGTTGTGACTAGCTGTTTTGAATTCTGTACCACACAGATATTTTCAGTAATTTTCTCTGAAGTTGTCCTGTGTCTGTTACACAGTGTATTGAAGCATATTGATTGGCCAAGTGTGTGTTTGCCCAATGGGACGTAGGTATGTGTCCAAAGTCAAGATTGGCTAAGGATGAGTTTAGACCACAGTGCAATCACATATGGTTGATACCGGTTACTGTACAGCTGGGTATGCTTCCTGGTGAATCAGGCAGCAACTGACTCTGGTATTGGATGACATACCTACTTGACTCACTGAGAATGTTGCAGATGGCCTGAGGGAAGCATCTGTCTCATATATTTCTCCTGCTGAGACCTAAGTCCACAGCTAGTTATATAGCTTGTATCACTCTACACTGTTTGTCCAACTATTGATTTTGTTGAAGAAATACATAAATTTCTGTAGTGTACAAAAGCTTCTCAAAATGCAAAGAGAAAAACTTTTGCTACGTTTACACTTTTGCTGCACTGATATGCTGCTGGACTGTTTTCTCCAGTTTTTTAGAGTCACAGCCATTTCTTCAAAATGAACTTAGAGTCAAAGCACTTTACCGAAGATACAGTGAGATCAACCTATGCTACCAGAATCAAGAGACCACCATCAGAACCACAGTAATCCTATGAGAATTGAATTATAAATGCCATTGGCTTAAAACTGAACACATATTGCCCAATAAGAATAGCCAGAAAAGTCAGCTACATCATAAGAACATTATCATACATTAAACAGGCTGCCTAAGTTTTGCTTAAAGCTTGGAGATCACACAGGGCTTCTGCAGAACCGCAGAGGGCACTGTGAAACATCATGAAAAGCATACAGGCTGATTCACTGCTTTTGAAGTTAGCAAATTAGCAAGAGGTCAGCTTAATGTATCTTCACAATTGTGGGTAAAGAACAATAACACACACAAGTGTGCCTGTCACTGAACTATTGATGGCACAGGGGACAACTGGCCCACTCCCACCTCAGAGGTTCCGAAGAACTCCTCCATTCAGAGTTGAAGAGCACTACTGTAACACTGTCAAAATGTCTCTTCTGTATAGTTAAATAATTAAAGTTAGATGAGGGAGAACAGTCCTGATCATGAGTGATGATTCTGTTAAAGCAAAGACTGAAAAATTGGTTTGTACGGCATGACATTTAATGAATCTTCAGATTGTCTGTAGTTCAGGAGGAGCTCAGTTGTCTGATGGGAGGGAGGAATGTTAGAGAAGGGTTTGGTCACATCTCATCATCCTCCAAGTGTTGATTAGAAGAAGAATCTGATATACCTGTTATATGTATATATATATAAATATAATATATATATA
>JAODLD010000040.1:710426-722551 GCA_026781065.1 Mormyrops boulengeri | reverse complement strand
ATACACGACCACGGGTTGAGCGCTATCTCCCACGTACACCTCGAAATGTTGCAAGGCTAACAGGAGGGCTAGTGCCTCCTTCTCGATCATGCTATAAGCTAATTGGTGTTTCACGAACTTTTTTGAGAAAGAACATACGGGGTGATCGAGACCGTGGCAGTCCTCCTGCAGGAGGACTGCACCGGCACCCACGCCACTAGCGTCCACCTCCAGCTTGAAGGGCCTAGTGAAGTCCAGGGCAGCCAAAACAGGGGAGCTACTAAGCAATAGCTTTACAGCATCAAAAGCAGCCTGAGACGCAGGGGACCAAACGAATTTTGCACCCTTGCAAAGCAACTGGGTGAGGGGTGCGACAACGTCCGAGAAGTTCCGACAGAAACATCGGTAATAACCGGCCATCCCTAGGAATCGCTTTAGCTCTCGCGGCGGTTGCGGAGATGGAACTGAACCGATGGCCTAGACTTTTGCGTCCAAGGGCTTGACCATACCATGACCGACTCGTTTCCCGAGGTAACTAACCGTACCTTTCCCAAATTCACATTTTTCCAGATTAAGAACCAACAAAGCCTTTTGCAGCCGGGCAAACACCTGTTCGAGTGAGGTCACATGCTGTTCCCACGAGTCTGAATAAATGACTACATCATCTAGGTAAGCCTCACAGGTAGGGACGTCACCAAGCACTTTATTCATCAGCCTCTTAAAGGTAGCCGGGGCGTTGTGTAGACTGAAAGCCATAACGGTATACTGGTGGAATACGTCGGGGGTAGCAAACGCGGAAATCTCCGAAGCACGAGGAGTTAGGGGAACTTGCCAATAGCCCTTTAGTAAATCTAACTTATTTTGTGACATATTTTGCGGAACCGATGCGATCAACACAGTCTTCCATGCGTGGAAGAGGGTAGGCGTCCAGACGAGTCACGGCATTAACCCTCCGGTAATCCGTACAAAACTGGAACGTGCCGTCTGGCTTGGGGACCAGCAGGCACGGAGAACTCCAGGGGCTGCAGCTGGGGACGACTAGACCGGTCTTCAACAGGTCAGTAGTTTCCTGCACTAACAAGGATCACTTATGCGGATTGACATGGTAGGGGTGCTGTTTAATAGGGACATGATCACCAACATCGATATCATGTTCAACAACAGGAGTCTGTGAAGGGACATTAGCGAATAGCGACTGAAACCTGGTTACGAGGGACGTGATGTCGGTTAGGTGTTTCTAGGACATAGTTAGTAGGACTAAGTTTCGCCTGGACTATATATGGACCTGAAAACCAGGCGCGCAGGGAGGAACCGGGCAATTGCAGAAGGACTAAGACACGGTCACCCGGTTGAAAGCACCAGGACCTTATGGACTTATCGAATCTCCCTTTCATTTTCTCCTGTGCGGCTCCCAGGGACCTACGAGCTAATTCCCTAAGAGCTGACATCCTATCACGAAGAGAGTTAACGAACTTAGATACATTCTGTGAGGGGAATGGTGCGCCTGGGGACAACCACTGCTCCTGTAAGGTCTTCAGGGGATGTCGAACAGTATGGCCGAACGCTAGCTCTGCAGGACTGAATCCGGTGGATTCCTGTACGGCATTGCGTATCGCAAAAAGGAGAAGGGGCACCCCCTCATCCCACTCTTTCCCTGCATCCAAACAAAAGCTACGAAGCATGTTTTTAAAAGACTGATGAAACCGCTCCAATGCCCCTTCGCTCTCGGGGTGATAGGTGATGGAGACCGTATGACGCACACCCAACTCGCGAACAACCTGAGCGAACAGGTGGGAGGTGAAGTTGGTACCTTGGTCAGACTGCACAATTCTCGGAAGCCCAAACATTGTAAAGAACCTAATCAAATGCCTAACTATCACAGGGGTCCGAAGACTACGAACAGGGATGGCTGGATCCAAGTAGCGGTACACATCAGGGTAAACAGGTAACAATTTCCCGAGCGAGTTTTTGGTAAGGGACCAACACAGTCGATGAGCACGTGCTCAAAATGTTCCCCTATTGCAGGGATCGGACGTAAGGGAGCCGGCGCAATTGTCTGGTTCGGCTTACCCACTACCTGGCAAACATGACAAGAGTTACAGTACCGTCACACGTCAGTGTTAACACCAGGCCAGAAGAAATATGTCAAGAGATGAGTTTTCCGGATCCCAAGATGACCCGAACATGGGTGATCGTGAGCGAGAGACAATACATAAGCACGATATACACAGGGGACTATCACCTGAAATATAGTAGCCCACTCGAAAGGTAAGTCTGGAGGGGTCCTGTTCCGCATCAACACTCGGTTGCGATAGAAATATGCGGTGGGGTGGTCCTTTAACTCAGCCTTTTCCACAGCGGCGATACGACAAGCCTCCAAGGAGGAATCATCCACCTGTGCCATGATCAGAGCGTCCGTAGTGGAGGGAACTTCAGGAAACAGCAAGTTTTATGGGGACCGTGGTTTCAGGATCACACTTCGAAGGAGCTACAGCTGGTCCTGACATAAACGTGTGAGCCAAATCAATATGTGCGAGCTGGCACCGCTGGGCGCGGGTAAGCACACAAGCAGGGAACACAGTTGGGATTTCCATTGCAACATCATTTTCACATAACATCGGGTCTGGGATGACTTCAGGTAAGGGGACAAGCCTCTCACCCACAATGTCATTTCCCAGAACAAACGTGACACCGGGGACAGGTAATTGTTTCTGCACCGCAACACGCACGTACCCCGAAAAGTCAGGGGTCCTCAGGTATACGGTGTGTAGAGGGACAGCGTTCACACGTAGGTCGATGCCTTGCACTAACACATCCGTACCACAGTAGGACGTATCGCAGAGTGGAACAACGCCTTCCACCAGGAACGACTGGGCAGCACCCATATCCCGCAGGATAGTTACAGGGTGTTGCTCGTCATCCTCACCGAGCGAAATAGAACCAGTGAACACAAACGGTTGAAAGGTAGGTTAGACAGACAGGGTTGACGGTGAAGCATGTTCAACGCGAGCAGCGATCTGCACCTTTCTGAAAGCAACATGGGCATCCTTATGTTTAAGGGCCGGACAAACTGAGATGATGTGGCCCACCTCATGGCAGTAGAAGCATTCTCTCTTCTCTACAGGCGATGGAGTCGAAACGGACGAAGGAGGAGGGGCCACCAGACGGGGACCAAGTCTACGAGGTAGGGGAGTCGGGGCAAACATGGTCTTATGCGTTAACACGAATTCGTCAGCAAGGGTGGCGGCCTCAGCCAGAGAAAGAACCTTTTGTTCATTTAAGTACACCACTACCCGATCTGGAACACAGTTTTTTAATTCCTCCAATAGTATCAACTCTTTAAGCTGATCAAAGTCAGAGACACCACTTACAGTGCACCATTTCTCAAACAATAGAGCCTTCTCACGAGCAAACTCAATGTGGGTTTGGCTGGCGGTTTTATTATTTAGCTTTAACAATATCGTAATCTAGGCTCTGTTCTAATGCCAGAGCCGAGCAAACTTCCTGCGCCTTCCCCACTAATTTGCACTGTAACAACAGTGACCACAGATGTTTGGGCCAGTTCAAAGTCGTAGCAGTCCTCTCGAAAATAGCGAAGTAGGCATCCACCTCATTTTCCCGAAACACAGGAACAAGATTGATATAGCGGCTAACATCAAAGCCTGAATTTCCACCTCCAATTTCCTGGGAGACTGGTGAACCAGAGGGAGAATGAAGGCTAGATCGAGGAGCGTCTAGGGCACCAGCCCGGTCACGGGCGGACAGGCCTGATTGAGGGGTCGTGCTAGGTGAACGTACCTTCCGCGGATGGGGCACAGGCTTCTGATCAGCCATGCTCATCCGCCGCAATGCTTATCAGCCTCGATTTCCACAGCCCGGACACGAAGTAGCTGAGCCTGGTACTCCTGCCTCTTAATCTCCAGTTCCACTTCCCTAAGCCGAATGGTGAGGAGCAGGTCCTCCCTGGTTGAGCAAGGATCGCCAAGATCCATGCAGATCCCTGTCCCCCGATCATCGCCACGGGCCTCCGCTGCAGCAGAAAACCGGACTGGACTGGACACAACACTCGGTGAATCACCCAACTCGGGATGCCCTGTCGAATCAGGTCGTCCTGCAGAACCTGTTTTATAGCCCACTTAGAAGCTTCTGCAGGAAAAAACACCTTAAAGAAGTCTGCTATTGCTAACAGATCATCCTTACGGCACCTATCGAACTGTTCGAGTGTGGGGTGAAGGGTGAAAGCAACAAGGTCGAACTAGGCCATCTCTACTAACAGAACCCCGACACCCCCCCACACAAAAACAAACCGCTAGACAAACACCAGAAAACAGAAAAGAAAGGACGAGCCCCCAATTTCTGTTATGATCCTCAGTCTAGGAGTGAGGACCGACAGAAAGGAATGGGAAGGGTAATGAGGAGAGGAGACAACCAGAGAACGGGAAAAGGGAACACGGGACACAAAGGGATCTTTTTTTGTAGTTTTTTTTAAAATATTTATTCATATAAAAAAAACACAGGTGCACCAGGTGCAATAGACGTCAGGCCAAAGCCCCAGACCCAGGCCAAAACAACAACCAAAACAGCTAACGACCACGTCCCACACTAAGCTAACTCTAATCGTGACGAAAACAAAACAACAAAATGACAAAGGCTAAATCTAACTCCCTAACCAAAACAACAGTAAACACCACGTTCGCAAAAACAAAACGGCAGCCACTCCTTACACACCTAACACACAAGCAACAAACACACAGTCCAAGATACGGTGTCCAAGGGGGCGAGCAAAGAGAGTAGTCGGAAGTCAGGCAAGGAGTCGAAAATACCAGAAATCAATCAGAACTGAAGCGAAAGTACAAAGGGGCAAAGCAAGAAATCAGAAGTCGAGAAAACAAAACAGTCATACACAGTAATCCAAAAATCAATACAGCAAACCAATAACAAAAACAATGAGCAAAGCTCCCGAAGTACTCCAGATGTGGCCTTTTCTTTCCAGGTAATGGAAATGGCAAGCGGCGCATCGGAGGAGTCGTGAGCGGGGTCTGGACGAGGGGGCGGAGCAACAATGCAGCCGGCGAATGGTGACGAGGGAGGGAGGTTCCCCGTGAAACTTACGGCACGTAACACCACCTGCTTCTCAGAGACACATGCATAACAAGTGGTCCATGTTATCGGAGCAGAGACACCTGCTGAGATGTCGGCTTGGCTTGGCTGCCCTGCAAAGTCATAGCATCACTGTGCATTTGCAGTTCTGCTGAACAATGTGGATATGCAGCCCTGCCTTTACAGAGACCAGGCAGGGGACCCAACACCAGGGCACATGACAGACAAAGCGCAGGACCAGGCACAACAGAACACGGTCAAACATCAGAGAACCATATTGGACTAGGGGAACTACACCATTAGGGGCCACAGACTCAGGAATGACCAAGGACAACAAGAGGAATCACCACACGAGACCAGGACAAGACACGTGACCAATAGAAAATGGTACCCAAGACCAACAAGACATGACCTACTTGGGTCGGGAAATGCGCATGAATGGGGCCAGGGAGTGCTGGGACAACAGACAGGAAAGACAGGGGTCAAGAATAGGCAGGGACTGGACCAGGGAACTGACTGGACAGACAAGGGACAACTTGGGGCTGGTTGAAGAGAGATATAACACAGGACTAGACTGGGTCAAGGTAGAAATCAACTAAAACTAGAGGGACAAAATCTCAGGACAAACAGGAAAGATTGGGACCAGACTAGAACACACCAGGGCAGACACCAACAGATCAGGACAAGATAGGGACAGACACTAGACAGACATGCACACTAGACCAACCACGGGGCACCGTTGGGACACTCGAAGCAAAGCACCATATTCTTACAAAATGGCAGAGGTCTCACTGGGGTTGGGTTCTTACAGAGCGGCAGAGACCTCACCAGAGCTGGGCAGAACGGCAGCATCTCCTGGGCAGGATGTTAGTTCCACCCTCCCCCCCTTAGTCTCTGATTTCTGTAAACTAACAGAGGGCTTCTGGGAGCCAGTGGGCAGATCCGTGGCTGGCTGTGGTAAGTCAGCAAGCAGGTTGGCGGCTGTCTCTGGAGAATGGCGGAGCTTGGACACCTTGGAAGATGGGCGGAGTTCGGTGGGTACCTCAGGAGATGGGTGGAGCACCTTGGGGGACAGGTGGAGCTTGGCAGGCACCTCTGAAGACAAGCAGAGCACCTTTGTGAGATGGGTGGAGCTCAGCAGGGATCTTGGGAGATGGGTGGACCTCAGATACCTCAGGGGACAGGTGAAGCTAAGACACCTCTGGACAGGAAATAGAAGATACAGTGACTTCACCTGGGCAGGGCTCTTCCGCCTCACATCTGACCAGCTCCTCAGTGGTGCGCAGGCATTACTCTGCCTGCTCCCTCTCCCAATCCTCAGATTCCGGAGCAAGCATCAACAGCTAATTCTCAAACTGGACGAGGCCATCTACCAGCTCTAGGTGTCTCCTGCATCGCACCTCTTCGAGCAGGTTCTGACACCTGCTCCACAGGACTCCCCAAACAGGAGTCGCCCCCTCCACAGGATCACTGACACAGGGAGCTTCCCTCAAGTAGGAGATCAGGCGTGGCAGTGGGGACAGGCACTGACATGGGTTCCACCTGCTTCTTCTGTCGCTGCTTCTTACGATGGGAGCCAGTGGTATGTGTGCTGGATAAATGACTTAACTCTGCATTTGGACCTCAAGCTTCTCTCTCAACTTTGTGTGTCTGAAAAAGAGAGCAATTAACCACGTTTATCCATTCAGGACATGAGTTCAGCCATCAAGCAAGATTTTGTATCTTAGAAAAAGTGCAATACAATCATATTTCCATCACAGGTCATATTTATTTTCTGCATACATCAACAACACATACTTTTTCCTGTTTTGTTTTTGTTATTAGGGCATTAAAACACTCAAATTTACTCAAAATTTAACTGAATGGCCATTTTATACTGTAATAATTTTCTTTTATTTGGGCATCTAAACACCTACCAAGCACCCATTTAGCCATGTGCAAAACCTGTCTTCACAATTTACAATAACCCTTCTTCAAAAACAGAAAGTACATAATGTGATGTAATGTAACCTGTTTGCCATTTGACCTGATGACATCACAAGAGCTGTTGTTGTGTGTTTTTTCCACAACACAACAGATAATACAGTAAAATTGCTGAAACGACAAAAAAGGACATTAGTGTGGCATTTAGGACTAAGCATTAAGCTTATTTGTCTTTTTCATACAGTTTACTTCCCTTGGTTTAGTTCCAGTTTTAGTTTCTTTCTTTACAGACATGCATGCAGCAGACCAACCAGGACTCAGTCACCTATGTCTTCTCAGATTCTTTATTTTTTCCTTGTAGCATATGTTATGGCACATCAGTTTTTGGTATACTGTGCAGAAATACTGTCTGTACAGGAAATAAACAGTACATGAGTAAATATGCAAGTGATGTCTCAATACATACCCCCCACAATGTCAGATGAACACCAGTGCATCTACAGTAGCTGCTTTTGCCCAAAGCAACATACAAGTGAAACGAATGGTCTATCAGAAGCAGACTATCCTGGCAACTAGGGATAATGCAGCTAGGCTGAGCATATACTGCATGGCCAGGTAGAAATGAAAACTTTATTTGAGCTACACTCAAATCGCATCGACTAACAAAGCAGTTGTACCACAATCCAACTTGCAAAACATATGTGCCAGTCATTACAATAATCACCCAAACACATGGGGCTGATCAGCCACCATCTAGTTTTCAAACCGGCCTGGTGTCCCTTCCCTCTCTCTTCCACCATTTCAATGTTATCCTCTGGCTCCTCAATGTCATCCAGCTCTTGCTCCTGAGGAAGTGGTATGCCAGCATGTACTGCAATGTTGTGCAGCATGGCACACACAACAATGATTGCGCAGCAATGCTCAGGTGAGAAGAGTAAACTCCCTGAGGACTTGTGCAGGCACTGGAACTGCATCTTCCAGATGCCCCGAGCACATTCTATGACAGTACATGTCCGTTGATGTACAGCATTGTACCTCACCTCAGCCAGAGTTTGGGATCTCAACAGAGGAGTGACAAGCTATTGACGAAGGAGATACCCACTGTCTCCGAGTAACCAGTCACCTGCAAATGCACCGTCCCTTGCCGCTGACACACTCCACAGTCAGACCAGATCATTTGTACTCCCCAACCACTTGGCCACAATGTCTGTAAAAAGTCCTAGATGGTTACATATTACCTGTACATTGAGTGCCGAATACCCTTCCCAACAGGTATAGATGGGACTCAACAGGCTGTGAGTATGAATTGGGATCAGTGATCCATCCACTGCACCTACAATGCCAGGAAAACCTGCAATAGCATGAAAACCAATTTTGGTGTCATTCAAGGCATTTCCTTCTGCTGGGAATTGTATGTGGGTGGACACATGGTGTAATAGTAGTCTGGTCACTGCATGCACAGATTTGGACACAGCAGCAGTGCTGAGGCCATGTGCATCACCGACAGTCTGTAGGAATTCACCAATGGCATAGAACCAGAGAGCTATTAGAAGCTGCACAGTGGGACTAGGGGCAAAGTGCTGGTGTATTTCTCTTTGCAATCCATCCTGCTCCAGAGCAAGGCACCAGATTCAGGCCACCAACTTGGCTTCCACATCGTCTGACTTTCAAATGTCTCTGGTTCAGTTGCAGAATTCTGTGAATGGCTGCCATTGTTGTTGCCTTTAATCAGCTTCCCGGGAAGCTGGAAAGGGCTGGCACACGTGCAGACAGGGGAAAGTGGAGACACACACTCACGCAGGCAGTGAGATCAGGGCTCACACTTACCGGGCTGGGGATTGGGATTCAAACACACACGGGAGAACATGGAGTTGCAAACACTTGGGAAAGAATAGGGAGATAATAGTACGCTCGATAATACACACTCAGGAAAACTAATCGTACACCAGGTCCCAACACACACACTCAAAAATACTAATGGTACACCAGATCCTAACACACACACACACTCAAAAACACTCAATAGCACCAGTAATGAAAAGCCATTTAGCTGCACAAACATGCTGTACATATGAAAAAAGATAACAAAGACCATACTTTATTAATTGTTGACTGAGGTTGCAATTACAAAGCTTCTTTTTGTACATCCCATCCTTTTTGAGAGATGAACTTTCGGAGGAGTACCAGGATAAGCTTTCATCTCTCATCTGGTAATGGATTTAAAAAGAGCCGCTTATGTTAATAGCTGAACATTACCCTGGGCCAGACTCCCAGGGGTAGCCTGGGATATCTTCCCATTATATCACTCTCTCCTGCTCCTCCTTTCATGCTCTTTCTACTAGTCTCTCTTACTCCATTACCAGCCTACTCAATTGCACATCATCCCTGAGTCGTACCCTACTACCTATCACCACTTGCCTTCCTAGAATTTGTAGTCAGCTTTACACAGGGCTCCTGGAAAGTCAGGAAGATGACAACAAGGGGTGGCCAGCAAAGGTATGATTACATGCATGGCAGAGAAAGGGAGTAGTGAGAGAACACGTTCAATTGTGTATGAGATGTTTAGGGATCTGCAAATTTTTGCACATGAAAACACTTAGACCTGAATTTCTTTACTACAATCTATTTAGCGTGATGGTGTACACCCACAACAAAAACATACATCTTGAGGATGACGCAACATGTACAAGTTGCTCTGTGATCAGAGCCAGATGGCTGAGAGGGGGATATATCTCCCAGCATGTCATCAGAAAGACACTCCAACATAACATTTTATTTGCCAGCCTTGGAGAAGTAGAGAGGGCCCAAAAAGGTCGGAAAATAAGTACATTAGCCGTGAAGAGTCAGATTCTGGATCACAGCGTCCTTATGGTACACAGCAAATATATGCCCACACCATATACACATGGCAGCCAGGTTAGGAAGCAGGCTAGCAGACACATGAGTACACACACACACACACACACACACACACACACACACCCTGGTTTTTACTACATTGTGGGGAACATTAGTCACTACAATGTTATATAAACCTAATCTACACACACACACGCACACACACACACACGCACAGATTAGGTATCTATATCCTTGTGGGGACTTTCCACTCATTTCTATGGGCATAACCCCAATCCCAGCTTCTGATAGCCTTAACCCCATGAACCTAAAAAACCTAACCTTAACCATAAGTAACCAAACAAAATACAAGGCTTTTGACATTTGTAGTTTTTTGATCGCTATCATGTTTGTCCCCAAAAGATCAAAACAAAAGGTTTTATCACATTATAAGACATTTGGCCCTCATAATGTAATATATACAGAACCAACACACACACCCACACACATACACATAATGGTCTTGTGATTCCACTGTGTGTATTCGGGTTTGGTGCTCGTTGAGTGCCTTTTACAATCCAGTTCAGGACTATAAAAAAGAGCAAGCAAATCTCGTCCTTCGCTGCTCACGTGATGCTTCAGTCCGCCCGGCGCTACAATACAGTATGTGTTAATATGTATGTATTCAAAATAATAAAAAGTATTAAAGAATGTGAAGTCCCATTCAAATTCAATGCTAATGCTATTTTTATGATCATAGCACAACCTTTGCTTTAACGTTTTCATTTAAAGAATACAAGTTTTGAATATGCATTGAATTACCACTGTGAATCTGTTTATCACTTTTTAAAGCATTAAAATCCACTGATGCATATTACAAAATGCATTTCTGCATGTAAAAATAAATGGTATTTCTCCTGCAACTGGGAACGAGCCCCTCTCTGGCAGATCTGCTATTCCTGAGACACAGACTGGTTATTTATACATCCGTCAACTTTTCATGGCTTCATTGCACCCATCCAGCAGCCAGCAGAAAAGAGCCCCCCCCCCAACACATTCACACAGGAAGTATGATATTGTGCCCCTTCCCAGAGTGGCCACTCTCAGTTATACAGCCAAATGAAAAGAACCCGTCAGACACCCAACTGCTCAGGCCGGCCTGGGTAAAAGAAGAATACATGTCTGTCTCAGGTGTCTTATGGCAACATCATTTCATTACTTCCCTTCACTATACACATGCTTTGAAAACACAACCCTCAGATCACAACAGCCACTTAACAATCAAACCCCATTTAAAAGCATTTGTCCTCTGATTGAGTGAATATACTTTTTGAACAATCATCTTGTGGTCACTTAGAAAATTAACTTTTGACAATACCTGTAATCATATGAAAAAGACTGACCCTTTTTCATACTCATTAATAGTCTGCCTGTTAGGTTTGCTTGCTTCTTAGCAAGGGGAATTTTTATATATTTTTTTCTCCTTTCAGCATCACTGAACAATGTTTAATTTGGCTCCTAAAGGGAATGCATGATAATCTGACTGATAATTGTACATAATGCTGTGTTAGTTGGGTCAC
This sequence comes from Mormyrops boulengeri, assembly GCA_026781065.1. NCBI lineage: Eukaryota > Metazoa > Chordata > Actinopteri > Osteoglossiformes > Mormyridae > Mormyrops > Mormyrops boulengeri. Next base: position 711,131 of record JAODLD010000040.1, on the reverse strand, counting down.
CTAAGATCTATTTAACCAGTGAGGTATGTAGATAGTGGCACAATATTTCACAATAATGTAACTATAGAAATACTACATCATGAAACTACTTTCAAAAGTTCATTAAGTTGCTGGTTGTTTTAATTTTTTTAACTAGCCAGCTGAGTTCCTGTCATCAGATCTGAGGAAAAGAAAGCTGCTGAGATGGCACAGCTAGGCAAAGGCATTCTTAAGCTTTATTCATACTTCATGCTTTCCGTGTGCACTTTCATGTGCTTCAGGTCGGGGGACAGTGGTCCAGACCAGCAGAGGGCAGATGTCGTCTTCCTGATCTTGATGAAGCTTGCACAAAAGCAGGAAGAGATAAGGTTTATAACAGCAAGTTTCAAGTCTTCTTGGGTATTTAAAACAATAAAAACCTAACATTTTTTGTAAAGCTACTTAACAGATGTTGGCTTTGTCTCACAAATTTTTTTATATTTACTATTATGATTGTTGGGTAGAAATCAAAAATAAAGACAGAGGTGGAATACAGTGGTATGGAAAAGTTTGGGAACCCCTGATAATTTTCATGATTTTCCTTTATGAATCACTGGTTGATTGGATCAGCAATTTCAGTGAAATATATCATATAGCAGACGAACACAGGGATATTTGAGAAGTGAAATGAAGTTTATAGGATTTACAGAAAGTGTGCAATAATTATTTAAACAAAATTAGGCAGGT
>JAODLD010000040.1:679042-701741 GCA_026781065.1 Mormyrops boulengeri | reverse complement strand
TTTATCTTTTGTTAGTTATGGATAAAATGTTAATATAAAATGTTAAAATGTTGATAAAATGTTATTTGTAATAGTTTTAAAAAAATTATTTGATTTCTTGGAAATCATCTCGCGACCCCCCCCTCAATGTCTCACGACCCCTACTTTGGGAACCACTGCTCTAGTGTTTCAGTGCATGTTGCCATAGAAACAAATTGAGGTAGATTTTGGTTTATAATCTTATAACCTAATTCTCGGTTCTTAGTCTTCTTAGTCTTCTAACAGAAGAATTTTCATGTCTAATGATTCCAAGCTTCAACAATGATCGCCATTAGTAATACAAACCTCCTTCCTCCTTTCTCACAGACTGGAGTTGTGTAATATGAAATATGAAATTAAATACCTTAAATATGAAATTAAAGAAATAACATTGCATGTTTCTTAAGTTAGAAATTAAGAATCAACATCATGGTGCCAGACTTCATTAAAAAAAATCAGAGAAAGTCAATACATGATGTATAACACCAAGGTAATTAACATAAAGCATAAAACAGACAAATACTGATAAAGCTGTCATGGTACCCATCACATAACAATTACAGTTTATTACTTTGACATTTTTTTAATGTTAAAAGCATGTTATCATGAGCTTCAGTGACCTAGTGTCAAATGGATTTTGAGCTTAAAAATAACTTTTAGAATAGAATAGAATAGCCACTTTTATTGTCATTCAGACATATACCGGTTAGTGCACATCAGAACAAAATTTCGTTGCATTTTTGCTCACCATCGGCAGAGTGTGTAAAAATAAAATATATATGTATATAAATAGAGAATAGAGTATAAGTGGAACTAATTACATACAATATATTAACCGCAGTATAGCAGCAAAAAACCAGTGCACATCACATATAGTGCAAAAAGTTCTTGAAAAAGTGTCGTGTGCATGGATGGAGAGAGGTTGGGGAGGGGCTGTCATGAGTTAAGAGTTCAGGAGTCCAATGGCTTGAGGAATGAAACAGTTACAGAATCTGGCTGTCCTGGTCCTGATGCTGCAAAACCTCTTCCCAGAGGGCAGCAGGGAGAACAGTCCGTAGTGGGGGTGGGTGGAGTCCCTGACGATATTACAGGCTCTGCTCAGACCCAATGATCCTCTCTGCAGTCCTCACCCCTCTCTGCAGCGATTTCCTGTCTGAGGCCTTTGAGCTGCCAAAACAGATGGAGATACAGCCGGTCAGCACGCTCTCTATGGTGCCTCGGTAGAAAGTGCTGAGGATGGGAGAGGAAAGGTGTGCTCTCTTCATCCAGCGCAGTAAGTGCAAACGCTGCTGAGCCTGTTTTACCAATGAAGTGTTTGGTGACCAGTTTATAAGACATTTTTAATATGTTTTACTTCAAAAGCAGGGCACAATGGATGTTAAATTATATTATTAATATTCAGTCACAGCTGAACTGAAACCTATCAAAATATTATATGTTTAACAATATCTATGTATTTTAGGTGTTTGTATTACTTTTTCTGAGAAGGAGAGATGCACACTTCAGACGTACAGATACATAAAGGAGAGTGACTACACCTATATCCATGTGACCATTAGCCTATTACTGATCCCCTCTTAATAATTGCACTCAGGCCCGAGGAGAGCGGGGTGCAGCTGGTACATCGCTCCGAGGCCTATGAAGCTCAAGGGGGCCCATGAAGCCCAACGCGTCCCATAATTTTTATTATACAGTGATCCCCAGCTATACTGTGGTTCAGCTATTGCGCCTCCGCTGTATCGCGGATTTTTCTGTGGAACATATGTAATTTTCTAATGCGCAAATCTGCGATTTTATAGTGATCGTTTTTATGGGTTATTGACCACTTTTTACGTTGAAATATGGATTTTTCTATGCTAAACTATTAATAACAACAATGTATTACTGTAATTATAACATACATATACCTGTATTGTATGTAAATAAAAATGGAGTAAAAACTCAATAAGTACATCATCCTACCTGTAGTGTACTTTGCAGCCTATTCATAACAAAGCATACGGTTTTCAGCAGACACTACGTGTGCTAGACAAAAATTCGTTAGAACAATATTATAATTTATAATAACTAACGTATACGTAACGTACACTAGTAAACCATAAAACATACTGCTACGTACAGGAACATGCAGAGTCGGAATTCATAACGAAATGTACATACGCTTTTCATTTGTTACTGCGCGCGCTAGACAACTGTTCGTTAGAACAATACACATTATAATTTATAATAACCATAACATAACTACATATACCTATGTACAGTATTACATATTATCATTATGTTACTCGTATACTTAGCCCGACATCCACATATCATATGTGTTTACAAAGTTTACATGTGTTTAAAGTGTGTGGGAGGGGTATTTTAAGGCTTAAACTATATAAAAATAAATGTTTATTTATATGGTCTTTCTATATCGCGGATTTTCACCTTTCGCTGATGGGTCTGGAACGTAACTTCCGCGATAGGCGGAAAACCAACTGAGCCCATTGGAGCTGCTGAATTGCTTGAAAAAGTACAAACTGGAAGGACTCTTTCCAAATATATGCGTCAGTTTGCGTATTCTGTTGACAATTCCTGCCACTGTCGCCTCTGCAGAGCGCTCATTTAGCAAGCTGAAGCTGGTAAAAAAAATTCCAGATCCACTATGTCACAAGCACGACTAGTAGATTTGGCGAGACTCAGTATTGAGTCTGATCTAGCAAAACAGATTAAATGCTATTATAAACATATTTTACTTTTGTAAATATATTACTTTATTATTAAATTTATACCTATACATACTTATCTAAATGTATCAATGTAATCTACAATTGTTAGAAATAAATAATAATATACAGACATACATGTGTGTAGAATTTTGTATAAGGGCCCACACACCTTCTTCGTACCGGGGCCCGGATTTTCTCTCGGCGGCGGCCCTGATTGCACTGGGAGTGGTGTATGGCTCTGTGGGTTCAGTCACTGTGCCCATATCAGAAGCTTGATATTTTGTTCTGTCCTCGCACTCGCGTTACAGCTTACAAGGCTAGACAGACAGCTAACAGAACAAGAAAAACGGCGGAAGCCGTTTCTTCATTTACGGTGTTTAAGGTTTACTTTCACCCTTAAAGACAGGTCGTCTTTGCAAATATGCAGTTGTTTCTCTTGTATTTTGTAAAACTGAGAATAATACAGAGAAATACTCTAAAAACACATTATATGCATTCACATATCTTAGCTGGTAATACACAGAAATGGCTAGCTAACACAAGTTTCAGCTCTAAAACGCACTAATACATATAAATTTAGGCAAAATGTGCAAAAATAACAGTTACAAGCTTCATAAAAATGAATTAAATCTACACTTACAGACATATGGTTTCCCAAACTTCCCAAACGCTTAGAAAACATGAACAGCAGTCGACACAAAGAACATAGAAAAACTACTTCCTGTCAATAGACACAATGTCCACAAGGTGGCAGCAAGAACCCTGTGGTTGAGATAGGGAATCTGCTGTTGGATCCCTAGAGCCAAATACTTCTGGGACTGGCTGACCTTGCTTTTTTAGGATTGTATTTCACTTTAAATAAAATCATCTGCTCAAAATATGAAAGGTACATATGAATGTGTATCCCACACATCTTACATATCCATATTCATAACTTTCATGAGGAAAGATCAGTTACCATTGCTATCACCTAACAGACAAGAGTACATTTTTTAAGATACTTCTTAGCAGTATGTCAGTCTGTGAAAAATATTTGCACAGAATTTGCATGTTTTATTCTTGGGAGGGTAGTTATGTCTGTAATGTGCAATTTGCCTCACTTGGGTACTGCTTTGGACAACATCTGCTGAATAAAATAATTAAATGTAAATAGCTATTAAATGTCATATCCAGGAAATTTAACATCAAATGGCAGTCTGCTTTCAAGTGCATTACCTATGACTGCTCAGACATCACCACAGTATGCAGTAGTATAGCCTTAGACTCACAATTGTTTAATGCAACATTTGTTTTTTGCAAGTTAATTATATCAACAACCACATATACGAACGTATTTAAGAAGCCACAGTATGTTCAACATAGGACTGGCTGATCAGTTGTGTTAACAAGGTGGTATTAATGCGACAGTTATTTAAATGAGCCTTGGCATGGTGTTATTGTGTTATAATACATTCTCCCACCATGTAAATTTTTAATTTCTGTTGATTTTTTCCGAATTAGCATCCACAGCGGGGTGTCCTCTGCCCTGTGATGTGTGCTGCCTGGGATGTGGTACAGGATCCCTAAAACACTATTCTGAAAAAGCAGTTGAAATATGGATGGATAGAAAATGTGCTGCAGCCAGACCCTTCTCCAATAGGCTCTATGGGTGAATCTCAATTTGCATACTAGACCGTACTTGGGTTCTCGTGTATCCGTTTACGTCATCTTCTATTGCCAAAGACCAGTTCCAATACTAAGAACTACTTATTACTTACTTATTAGAACACAACTACACGAAGACGGTAAAAAAAATCCCCGGATGTTGGTTTTGCTCCACCCCAAATATCAAGGACACAGCGGTTGCATCCTCGCTGAACAAGACCAATCCTATGATTCATTCCGCCCCAAGTTTGTTGTTGGAATCCACCTTCGCAAGACTGGTTTTGCCAAGACGGTTTTTGCGTTCTTGGTATTGAGATTCATCCTATGTCTTCCGGATTCTCGTATACCGAAAATCAACTTCCGGTTTCAATACGTCTGGCAAGCAGTACATCATAAAATTGTTTTATTATCTCTAACCTCTTATTAACAGTTTTTATTTTTTTTCACCCCAGAAATGCCTCTGTCCCGCGTGCTTAAATCTGTTTCCTGCTGTTATGATTACTTTTGTCTCATCACTTATTCATGCAGTATTACTATTTTGCAAGAGAAACTTTATGAGAAAAACGTATTCGGCATATCTCGGTTTAAAGCACACTTTTGACTTAAATCGTAACGATGTTAACATTTGCCACGCCTGATGAAGAACTTTCTAAATCTAAGTATGACGCCAAATTCACAGGAATAGAAAAAATAGAACCACAGATGCCTATTTTAAAATTTCCCGTATGAAGCTGTAAAATACAAAAATTGACTTAAAATGTCTAATAAGTTACCAAAATACAAATTAATCCACAAGAGAAGCACAACTCATGTTAAAATTACACACCACTCTGTCAATATCATAAAACTCAAAGTGATTATGGTGTTTGGGCTCTGTTCTCTCTCATATTTGGGCACAAGAACCAAAATTATTACTGTGGCAAAGAAATAAGCCACACATACATCACAGCCGGAATACCCTCAATCCTTCACAACATAGAGGAAAAAGCTGTTTCCCTGTCAGTGCTTTCAAAGCAATCTTTAACATTTAAAACAACACATTAGCAAAGATCTATCAATTCTAAATTAGCATGATGGGCCTCTAAAGGCCACATGAGGAAAGACTGATGGGACAGTACAGTACAGTGGAGGAATAGGTGAGGAAGATGTCTTCAGTGTAGCACTCAGCTGGGTGACTACCAGGTCACATGCTCAGGGTTTTCCTATGACTCATTTCCTGTCACTTGTCTGCATTCTGTGGCTGACTTCTATTGCAAAGATGACTTCTTTTTTAAAGTAAAGCTGATATACCTGACCAAGTCCACCATGTGTCTTGTTCATGCCCGGGGATTAGATGATCTCACAAATACTATGTAAAGTTTTCACAAATATTTATTTTTGACAAATTATTCCAGCAGATCATTTAAAGGTTAGTGGCCCATTTTGCCCTCCTCCTTGACCCAGGGCCCTGGGATAACATGCACATGTGAAAACAATATTTATTTCAGAGAATTAAGTCAACACGCTTTAAAATAACCATTCTCCATTTTTTTGCATTAGCTTCATTTTAACAGCCATATGAATAGATGTACAGAAACCGGGTGTTTTAGCTCTTTCTCTCCCTGTGCAGCAATATCAACAGGAAAGTTGTCACATAAAAAAAAGAAAAAGCAGATGAAATTTTATGTTTCTGCTTTTCTGATGTTTTCCTGAACATTGTCTTCATAAAATAAACAAAGCACAAAAAAATCCAAAATACCACTACGTAAAATACTGTCCTGTGCATTTAGAAAAAGCAACATTAAGGGTATCGGTACAGTCACACTAGCACATTTCACATAGCACAGTCACTCAGCACTTTTATTTTAATTAAAAGTACTCATGTTGATTAAACTGTTCATGTCTCATTCAATCATGTAACAATATGAAATTAGATAAGAAGTTGCATGAGTTCAGTGGGTCTTCAAACAATATAGAAAACAAGGGGTGCATTTGTTTTAATCACACATAGCAAAGCATTAAAATGGGAACTTCATCCAAGGGACTTTTGTAATTTCTCTTTGAACAGAGGTGTCTCTGCTTTTTCCATAGTATGAATTGGTTTTCACACTGCTGCTAATGTTTACCTAAAAGATGCATACTGTGGTTTGGTTACCACAGCTGTGAGAAGACCATAGATGTCCTACTTTCTGATGCTGAATATGTCATATGTAGAGTATAACGTATGTTCTATGTACAGAAGTTTCACAAATCATTCTTTGTAAAATGTGCATTTTCGTATGTAAATGTCAAATAGCAATGCACTTGAAATTTGAACAATACTTTTACTTTGTTAAATTAGACATTCAAGTAGAAAATATTGTAATATTATTCAGAGTTTATAGTGGATGATTTTCATTGATAGCCCACATTTTAAAGATTGATTCATAGTGCAAGACATTAATCAACTAAAACGTAGCAACTCAAAAACAGAAAAAAACTCCTTGAGCAATCCCTGAGAAATGGCCCTGTGGAGGACAAGACCTGGATGTGTGCTGGGGGGATGGTTCCGGGTTCACAGCTCTGGCTGTGGCTTCAAGGGTTGGCTCTCTGTCCACAGGGACCCCTTCTTCCTCTTCATTTCAGCGGACTGCCGTTGTAGCATGTGGGACAGGACCACAGTCACGATGATCAAGATAACCACAAGGACCCCAAACACAACCAGGAACACTGCAGAGGAGCTGGGGCCAGACTGCACTGCATCAGGTCCTAAAAAAAACAACAGGCAACTGATAGTGTCTCCCTGATCACCGTAATGGGAGAGATCAGACCTCACAAACTGTTTATGTCTTAAACAAGAGCCTGTAATTTATCACTATGTATTCAAATATACAGACTTTTGGGTCAAGATGCCTCAAACATATACTCAAACACACACAGACATATGGACATATCCTCCTGGTGCTGGCTGCCATTCCTGCACTTAGTGGTAGTGCTGGCATCTGAACGCTCTGCATTAGTGGCTGTCAATGTGAATACTGTGCCTTGTGGTTGAGTGTAGATTACATCTAGTTTTGTCTGGGTTCAGCAGGGTGAAGCTGCAACTGACTTGCATTATGGGCTGTGGTACCCTGTCCCCATCCGCCTCCACCATCATGCCATCTCTAAGACACATTTGTTTCTTGGCCATGAGGTAACATGGCAGAGATCATAATACCTGCTCCTTTTTCAAGGATTCAGGTTTTTTTTGTCACATTCAAGGTATACAGTCAGACTATAACCTGCAGTGAAATGCAAGGTGGTCAACTTCGCCATATTAAACAGTCAAAGCAAAAAAAGACATTAAAAGTAACAATATTACAGTACAAGTAGTGATAAACTAGAAAAGTTATACAGTAAAAAATAAATAAAGTGTGGGGTACATAGATATGAATTAAAAGTGCCAATGAAGTGTTAAGCAGTCTATTGAAGGCTTCAGGCTCTCAACAGAAGCACTTTAGGGACCTCAGCTTGGTAAAGAGGTCGTTGTAAGGGTGTGTTGTGTCCCAGCATATTTTGGCAACTCTGTTCCTGCATCGTCTGAGGTAAATGTCCAGCAGGGAGGACAACTCAGCCTTATTACCCATGGTGACATTGTAGTTCTTTTTAATCTCCTTCTCTAGCTCCCCCCCCACACCCAATTTAAAAATCATTTTGAAATACCCTAAATAAAATGCTTATTGCTCTTGAACCACTAGGACTACAGGCACAATCATAGTCTCATTTGAAAGCTAACATTCTTGATCTCTATTCTTGTTCTTTTCCTCTTCTTTCCTAGCCTGTTGATCTCTGGCCTAATATTTTTTCATGTTAATGCATTTTGTGACTATCTCCAGTCTGGCACTGGCACCAGCAGCTAGCACACGCAAGCCCTAGGTCATTGTCAGACGTGGTCCTCGGAGCTCTAGGCCGAGAGCTCCTGCATACTAGTCAGCTGTTGCATTTAGCAACAGGTTCTCCACTCTCGGCAGTTCGCTTGCCGAAGCAGAAAAGGTGCTCGTGATTGGAGACTCAATTGTTAGAAACATTAGAGTTGCAGTGCAGTGGTTTCTCTTGAAATGCCTCCCTGGGGCCAGAGTTTCCAATGTCAAAGTGAAATTGGACTCCCTCTCCAGCAGTGAAGTCTCCACTTTGGTTGTTCATGCTGAAACTAATGATATAAAGTCCTGACAATATGAGGTATTAACCAGGAGCTTCATTCCTATGTGTGCAAAAGCTAATACAAAATATCGTACTGTAATTGTCTCTGGTCCCTTATCAATTCTCTATAGAGGGTATGTAACCTATCTCTCCCTAAAAAGTTGGTTTTGATGTGTTTCCCAAAGCCTTCTTAATGCTAAATCGTTTGTAAGCTCTATGTTAAAATATAAAACTTACAAACAACGTAGCGGTAAGAAGGCTTCGGGAAAATCACCCTTGATGTGCATCTCAAAACATAGCCTTTATTCATAATTGGGACCTGTTTTGGGAATGGCCTGGCTTTTATAAATGGGATGGTCTTCATCCTAATTGAATTTGTATTATCCTATGTCCCATCCCAGGTGCTCCATCACAGGGCATCCCCTAAATCTAGCGACTATGAAGAGTTGAGTGAGCCTAGAAAGAATAAACTACATATTATTAGACCAAAACATTCCACTGGGGGTTCCTGTGCAGATAACTTAATATTAATCCCTTTCATAAGAATAATGAGCCACAACACAACCATAAAATGCTCATTATTGGATGTTTGCTATCAAACATCACTTATTGTCAATGACATGGTGCTTGACCTGTGCGGTCCTGTGTTTTTTTTATAGAAGCCTGGCTCAGACCCACTGACACTATTCCTCTTGATGAAACCTCAACTGAAGGCTTTAGTTTTGTTTGGACATGGAGATGGCCTGGCGGCTATTTATAACTCCATCCATTTTCCAAACTGCTTATCCTCCTGGGTCGTGGGGGGTCTGGAGCCTATCTCAGAAGTTAGGGGGGGAATAACCCAGGATGGGGGGCCAGCCCATCACAGGGCACACTCACACACCATTCACTCACACATGCACACCTACGGGCAATTTAGTAACCCCAATTAGCCTCAGCATGTCTTTGGACTGTGGGGGGAAACTGGAGTACCCGGAGGAAACTCCATGATGACATGGGGAGAACACGCAAACTCCACACACATGGAACCCAGGCGGAGACTCGAACCTCAGTCCCAGAGGTGTGTGGCAAAAGTGCTAATCACTGCACCACCATGCCACCCCTCATTTTTAACTCACTGTTAGAAAATTCAACACAAAATTTTGCAACATTTGAAGCCGCGCAAATTCAAATGATGTCCAACCTGGCCATCTCTATTCTTATAGTATACAAACCATCGGGATCATACACATTGTTTCTGACTGAATTCAGAAACTGAATTCTCTCTGACTTCTCTCTGGTTATTAAATTAGACAATATTTTTGATACTTGGAAATTTCAATATACATGTGGACATAGAGACTGATGCCTTCAGCAAAAATTTCCTGCCCTTCCTGGACTCTGTTGAATGTTACCAACATGTAACGGGACCAACACATGTTCGCAATCATACACTAGACTTGATTATCACTCACAGAGTTTATGTTCATCATGTATCTGTCTGTCCATTAGACCATTTGCTAACTTAAATCTGAGGTTGGGTTGTGCGGAATGGTGTTGAAGTGCTTTAAATCTTATTTGACTAATCGTTATCAATATATTCAAGTGTCAAATGATTGTACTGCTTCGTCTATGTCACTACTCAAATATGGAGTGTCACAGAGATCAGTACTTGGTCTTATTTTCTCTCTACATGCTGCCATTAGGTAATATAATGAGAAAACATAATGTTGACTATCAGTCCCATCCCGACGACACCCAAATATACATTTTGGTTATGCCTAACGACACCTCATCTATTGACATTTTAGCTAAGTGCTTCAATGAAGTCAAGATTTGGATGGCTGAAAACTTCTTATTACTAAATTCCAGGGGGTTGATTTTTTCCCTTAGCAGCTACCCATAACCTAGGTATCACCTTAGATGCAAGCCTCTCATTCAAATTGCATGTGGATACAGTATTGAAGGTATGCTTCCTACAGATACGCAACATCGCCAAACTACACCGATTTCTTGCTATTCAAGACAGAGAAATAGATACATGGCTTTGTATACAGTAGGTAAGACTACTGTAATGCTGTGTTGATCTGGGAGCACACACTGCACATTAAACACCTTGCAGCGTATTCAAAATGCAGCAGCTCGAATTGTCACCAGGAGCAGGAAGTTCGAACACATAACCCCTGTTCTTAGTTCCCTGTATTGGCTTCCTGTTAGGTTCAGGACTGACTTCAAAGTTCTCCTACTTACATATACTGTACTTAAAGGTCTAGCATCTGCCTACCTGACAAAATTACTTCAAGTTTGCAAGCCGCATTGTAGACTCAGATCACAGCAGGCAGGTTTCCTTGTCATTCCACATATAAATAAAGTGACAGTTGGCAGTAAAGCATTTTGTTACATGGCCCCAATATTGTGGAATTGTTTATCCGCCTATGTTCGGGATATAAAATTCGGTCTCATCTCGACTGTAGACCTATTACTTAGGCTTAGCTTACCTGCAACCTAACACATAACACACTGTAAACAAATGACTGCTAGCGCTGCTGTACAGGCCATTTTTATATACTATATACTTTTATATACTATGCTTGTCCATTTTGAGTGGTGGGTGCCTTGTTATTCATGTGAACAAACAGGAAGTGCATAATTTGAAAAATTATCCATGTTGTTCTTTTGCAATCATGGCATTATGATCAGGAAATAACTATAAATAGAAACTTTAATATTTGCACAAAGGTGGCTTTTTGTGTTTCGCATCCTAGGTATCAGCCCATGATCTCTCAGTATTTCAACCAACACAATTTATATACATCTTCCTATGATATTGTTATTTAAAATGTATGAAAATTTAAATATGAAAAGATGAAGACAAAGCGATGTTGTTCTACCATCAGCCATCATGTACACTTTAACACTGGTGTTTATGTACTGTAATAATAATAATAATAATAATAATAATAATAATAATAATAATCATGATGATGATGATGATGATATATTGGATTTATACAGCACTTTTCAAAAACCAAAGACACTAATATTTGATAACGTGGAACACTGAAAGGGAGAAATAGACACAGAGACAGATAGTTGCAGCCAGCAGTCAGTGATGAGCAATACAGTGATGCGGAAAACATCAAGTAAGAGAAAGCAGAATGGAGGGAACTGCGAAGCTTCCGAGACCAAGATGGTTTGAAGATGAGATTTGGAGACTAGGAGAGAGGGAGAGTTACAGATATCAGAGGGAAGGGGATTCCAGAGATGTGGAGGCACCCTAGAGAAGCTGGGGAGTCGGGAAGGAGGAGCAATGAGGAGCCCAGAGGAGGAAGATGTATGAGCGTGAAGGGGCTGGTGGGGCAGCAGGAGGTCAGACAGACAGGGGGAGCAAGATTATTAAGAGCCGTATAGCTAAAGAGAAGAGTTTTGAAATGGATTCTAATGTTTCCGTTCAAGGCGAATGACTGTGCAACACCTACTGAATAAATGAACAAAGACACACCTGTTGACTGCACGCTGACTCTGGTGACTCCTGACTCATCAGAGGCCTTCAGCAGCAAGGTGCTTTCTGTGCCTAGTTGGTGCTCTTCCACCCAGCAGGAGTAGTTGCCACTGTCATTAACTCTGGCTTTCTGGATGGTCAGCCTGAAGGTGTCGAGGGCTGTTCGATAAAAAGACATCCCTTCTGGTACTTCAGTTGCAGGGTCCAGTTCACCTCGAGGTCCAAATTTTGCTAGCACCAATCTGGCTGAAGAGTTCACTCCATTGAAGTGCCAGGTGATGGAATAGTGAGACAAGGATGTGGTACTGCCAGAACCCAGGGTGCAGTTGATAGTCACAGGGTGGTTTTCTGCTACTGAGATCTCGATGTTGTTTTTCATCAGTCTGAATTCACTTTCTGATGGATGAAAGGAATGTTTTAGAGTAAGTAGTTAGAAATCAGCAAAAATAACAGGTGATTCCGATGTGAAATTAATTACTTTGACAAAAAAAAGACATTTGAGTGAATTTTCTATTCTTTAAAAAACAGGAAGACCTAGCCAGTAACTTGGACCAACCCATTTAACAGGCATAAGACCTTAAAATCAGCATGAGTGTTGCAAGATTGTTTTGCTGCTGGCGGCTTATAACCTCAACAATAAATATGTATTTATTACTTCTGGTACTTAGGTTAAGGTCAAAGTTTATTTCTATAGCACGTTTAAGACAATCAAAGAAGAACAAAGTGCTGAAGAGCTAGAAATTAAACATGAATAGATACAGCAGTCAGAATTTTTATGAAATGCAGAAACTAATAAAATGTTTTAAATCATATAAAATAAAAAAATCAGATTAAATAAATAAATAAATAAGCATTATACAGACTAATTAATTAATTAATTAACTAACTAACTAACTAACTAACTCTCCATTAGGAAAGATACCACGCTTCACTTACAGCAAATGCCAGTGCAAATAAATGCGACTTCAGCAGAGACATAAAAGTCCCTGCTAAATAGACATTATTATTATGAACGGAGATGTGACAGTTTATAGTCTCTCGCTATTTGCTAATGAAATACAGACGCTCCTCTACCAACGAACGAGATACGTTCCGAACGGCCGTTCGCAACTTGAAATGTTCGTAAGTAGTTATTCACCATCATTTTAAGGGTATACTCAAGTACAAAGAACTAGGATACCGGGAGTACGGATTATACAATTATTAGAGGTTATTAAATGTAAAATGCCATCTCCTGTCCTTGGGGAACACTGCAACACTGGCTGACACAATAAAGTGCAATATCTTTTTTTTGTTTAGATAATATTCTTATCCGAATCAGGACACAAGAAAAAAGTGTGCAATGGACTTTAACATACGTTGAAGTGTGACGCTGAGTTCCGTGGAGGCAGATTGTGAGGACAACGTGTACCAGACCCCATGTGGGTCCTGCAGCCACTCTTCCACCTGGCAGTGGTGCACGCCGCTATCAGAAGGCTTTGCTTGCCTGACCATCATTGTGTACAGCTGGGCTTCACTCCTCATTAGGCTGAACCTTTTCTCCCCTTGGATCCCGGAGGTGACAGATTCATGATCCATACTGACAAGTGTGCGGTGTCCCTCTCCCTCCCTTTGGACAAGCCAGGAGACAGCAAAGCGGCTGGAGTTCACTGTAGACTTGAGGATGCGACACTCCATCAGAACATCTGAGTTTGCATTATACTTCAGAGGAGATGGAGGTCCCATCGTGATGGACAAGGTGCCCACTAAGGGAATGATGACGGCACAAAGAGAATGGAATCAGTAAGTGGGCTGTTTTGGATGTAATTTACTGTATATATTGAAACAACCTAAAAAGGCACTGAGAAACCTGCTAGATGTGCACAAATTTATGCAAAAATAGTTTCTTTTTCTTCATTTACCTGGTCGTGTAACAATCACCCGTAATTGGTTGGAGGAATGCAATGACACTTGCACTTGTCTTAAAAATGTCTCAATGACACATTGGTAGAAGCCAGCCTCTGAGACGCTGGCCCTGTATATTTTCAGTGTGAAGCTGGTTTCTTCCTCCTGAACTTCTGCTTTTGGCTGATAAGCATAGCTTTCTTTAAACCACCTTATATCACCAGTATGCAGCAGTGACACTATCTCTTCTTCAGACGTAGAATTTTCATGCTTAAACTTCCATGTCACTGATAAAGGTATCTTGGGCCTCTTCACTTTACAGATGAGTTCTAATGTGTCGTTTTCCTTCGCTTTCTGGACTTTGCGGCCACTTAAAGATGCATGTATGAGGGAACCTATAGAACAACAGGTGTTAGGTCAGAATATGTCATCACTCATTTGAAGTTATTGCTTTAGAACAGTGTTTAGATAGTCCACATTTTCACTCCCTCCCAGCTCCCAACACACCTATACCAGGAATTCGGTATTCATGGTTGCTTGATTGTTTGGTTCAGGTGTGTGCAGGGCTGGGATGGAACAAAACTGTGGACTGCCAGGCAGCCCCCAAGGACTGGGGTTGAGAAACACTGCTTTAGACAATTCTATATTACTCTTTATTATTACTCTTTATCCATCATTTACTCTGGGTAAATCTAAAGGTAAAGTACCCTTCACAACTTGACTTCATGTTAAAAGTGCAGGTGCTTAATTGCTATGCTGCCTTCTACATATAGTACTTATGTAAACATGCTCTTACTCATAGGCTGGACAGTAGCCTTGAGCTCCTGGAACTTGCTGTCAGCTTTTTTCAGATTCCCATTGCTATCGGTCACCCAGTCGGATGCGATGCATTTATAAGTCCCTGAGTCTGTGGGCTGTGCATTGGCTATCTCGAGCATGAAGGAGATGGCTGACACACGGCGGACCTGTACGTCCCCCATTTTCACCCTCTGCTGGAATTGCGGGGCGGGATCCACTATTCCGTTTTGATTTAGGGTGATGACATCACTGAAGGGTCCCTGGCCTTCCATGTGCTGCCAGGTGACAGATACCTGTCCCTTAGCCCCTGTCACTTTGCAGGAGACCTGCAGCACACTGCCATGGATGGCAGTCACCGTCAGGCTTGGTGAAGTCACCATCAAGTTGCTTTCTGTGGACAGAAGCATGCAGTAAATGTGAGTCCATGATCAGCCTGTAGCGCTTGTTCTCAATTAAATAGCAGGAGATCATGCCTATTGAAATGGAGGGTATTTTGTGACAATATTCAATAAATAAAAACACCATTTAAATGATTATTTAAATTGCAATTTAAATTATACCAACAACCTTTAAATTTATCAGTCAAACACAAACTCAGTGGGCAGACTCTAATCAAAAGCAACAAAAGATCGATCTCACCTAGTGAATTGAATTCTCATTTATAACCTATTTTTTGTCTTTTCCGTCCTGGGCTGTATTACGTCCTAACTTCCAAAAATCTTAAATTAACTCAACTAACTTTTGGATAACAGTTAAACTGTCCTACCTTTCGCTGGCCACCACATAGTGTTAGCAATAGCTAAACTTATTTACACAACCAACAGAATTTATGGAACTCTGCTATGGCGCTTCAGTGATAACATAATGATAAAACTATACATATCATGGCCACATTTTAATATATCATTGGAAGGAATTACAATAGTCCTGCCATATCCCTGGTTTCAGTTATCAGAATCCATGCTTTACCTTGGTCTGAAACCAAAATGTTAAATGTGTTACAGTTTTTTTCATAGTTCCTTCATCCTTTGATGGGTACAAAAAACATGGTCTACATTGCTCCCGTTATCCCTTGATTTATAGTATTTATTCATTGCTCTATCATTTCTTGAGATTTAAATGGTAATTAGGTAAGACATCAGAATACCTTGCTGAAACCATCCATTCATTTTCTGAAGCCACTTATCTTATTCAGGGTTGCAGGGGGTCCAGAGCCTATCCAGAGCTATGGGTGCAAGGCAGAAAACAACCCAGGATGGGGCACCAACCCATCACAGGGTGCAGTCACACACATGGGCAATTTGGTAAATCCAATCAGCCTCAGCATGATTTTGGACTGTTGGTGGAAACTGGAGTACCCAGAGGAAACCCCATAACAACACGGGGAGAACATGCAAACTCCACACACATGGAACCACTGCACCACCATGCCACCTGCTGAAATCATTTAAACTCATCATTTAATCATTTAAAAAATCATTTGTCCACCTGAAACTTTCATGTAGCCAGTACACCTCAGCCATCACTTCTGCTATCCAATGGGGCATAAACCTTATGATTTTATCAATCATTGCACTGTGTAAATTCACTACCAATGACTATAAGCAAGCAACAGTTGTGTATCCGAAAATATGAGCATTTTAATTTTTTGCGCAGGTCCCTTCAGGGGCTCAGTATAAATAGAGACAATTTAACTATTTAACAATTTAACAATTTAAACTATAATTATAATGATCATTTAAATTACATATCTATTTATTGAATATTGTCACAAAATACCCTCCATATATTGAAACTATCCGAAAGATATAAAGTGAAACACCTTAAAGAAGTTTTATGTAGACAGTACAGCTCTGGACTGCATTTTCATGAAATGAACACTGGTGGCACAGTTGCATATCTCTCAAGTAACTAGACTAGTTCACCTTTAACTAGACTAGTTCACCTTTAACATGGGAAGTACATCTATGAAAGACCATGATTCTTCATTGTTAATTAACTGCATGTTTGTGATGGATATAAATATAAATCACTGATTTAGAGTCATGCAGAGTAACTGAGCATCAAATGCTTTTCTCTAATGGCCCATCCACCTTGGTGATTAATGGGAAGTATTTATGTCTATTGTTCTGTCTCATTTTTCATAATGAGCAATTTCCCCACTGATCTTCTACTTGCCAGCAGTGCTCAGACACACCTGTGACAGTGATTTGCACGTTCTCCACCTTGGACTCATTGCTCGGCCCCTGAATGAAGGCTCCCCCTTCACCCTTGTCTACCCTCCAGATCTTGCACTTATACTCCCCCTGGTCCTCCAGTCTGACAGGCCTGAAGGACAGCATGTAGTCCTTGTCAGTCTTCTTCACCACGTTGACCTCTCCTTCTTGCTCCCTGCGTTCGTAATCCTGGGTGACAGAGGGCACTCCTGTGGGGCCAACACGGGCCACCTCCTTGCCAAGCCGCAACCAAGCCACAGTGAAATATCGATCTGGACGATTCTGTGCCTCCACTGTGCACTTCATCTTCAGAAGTTCACCCTCCCGGACACCCTCCTTAGGGGTCTCCAAGCGCACGGAAAAGAAGTCTGGATCAGCAACTGTGACAGGGGCAGAGGGGTTACATGCCAACCAAAGAGCTCTGAAGAGGTTCTACCATTGTACAGTATAGTGTACCATTATGTACATACAAATAGTTCATAAACTAAGCTAATACAGTGAATTTAAGAATTTAATGATTGATCAACTTCTAAATAGGAAGGTTGCATCGCATGAAACCACAATTGTAAGTAAATTGACTATTTATTTTGCATAGAATCTTTAAATGATTTCACAAGGCCAATCACCCCATTTTTAGTTTGTACATAGTGTAATCATTCAAAGTCAATTTAGATGTGCCTAACCTTCACTGCTTCTGCAGTAGAATCTCGTTTTTCATATTTTTAAGCACTTTATATGTGAATGTTTCATGTATATGATCAGTGTTCATTGTCTGTAACAGAACTCTATAACTCGGACTTACTCATTGACTGGATCTGAAGGCTTGTCCCGTTGGTTCTTTTGTAGGCCAGTCTGTACCATGAGAGGTCTGGATCCTGGATCCACTCACTGCCCTCACAGAAGATGGTGCCTTGGTCGCTCACCTGTACCTTAGCCAGAGCCAGCCGATAGGTGGTTCCACCCACCTTATTGAAGCTGAGCAGGCCGGTGCGGTACCGTTCCTCAAAGCCTTCCCCCGGCTTCAGAGTAAAATCCCGGTCTAGGTGGATAATGGGGTGGGGCTGGCTGTCCCCAGCCGCCTGCAGGTACCAGGCGACAGACAGGTGGGTGTGCTGGAAGCTTTGGGTAGACACCTTGCAGTCCAGCGTGAGTGACTCTCCCTCCATCTTGGACAGGTCAGTGTCATCAGAAGAGGCACTCAGAGTATCCTGAATAACTGTGGAATAAGAGTTAGGGATATCGTTAAGAGAGAGCTACAGAACCAGAGCACAGGCAAGTATTAGCATTGCTTTCATCGGTATAACAGGGAATATGATCAAGTGTCCATGTCAAACATGTAGTTCAGGGTATAACATCTCTTATACATCAGCTTTCCTGCACGTGTAATTATTTAAACACATATGCATGATTTTAACTTACTGTTTATCTTGGTCTTTTCGCCATAACTGCCCAAATACAAGCCATCTAGACTGGGGGTGGAGCACTCATATTCGCCTGCATCCGAATCGTCCGTGCTTTTGATGTGAAGTAGCACAGAGAAGTCACTCTTACGCTCAATCTCAATGTCTTTGCTTCTCACTCTTGTAGAATATTTAGCATAGGCGAAGTTGGGGTCTTTGGTACTGATGATGTTGATTGGTTGGTTGGGCTGGGCCAGCTTATAGATAGAGAACTCAAAGTGCTGTTGAGCTTTGCTTGCCACGTTGCTGACATTGCAGGAGATTTCCAGCGGGTAGCCGGCTGCACGATACAGGGGGCCTTTATTTATGTCGATGACTCTCTGGCTCTTACACACATCTGTGGGACAGAGTAACAGCAGGAAAAGAGCCTTTTGAAGAGGCAAACAGGAGCTCTTTTCCAGCCATCCATCTACCCATCCATCCATCCATCCATTCCACCTCCCATCCAATTACAGGTTCATTGTATTATTTAATTTCTATTTGTAAAAGCACCGTAGTACAGAATAATACAGGGTTTACAATGTTAGTTTGGTATGAATAGCCTTGCACTGGAGAAGTGGTTAAAGAGAATGGACAAATGCATGGATGGACAAACTAAATGGTTCTAAGGCAGTTTGCCATATTACTTGAAGAAGTTTTACACTTGGCCTTTAAAATGCAAAATAAAAACCTGGGTGTCATCAATGCCACTTAATGCAAAAATAATGATAAAATGCGAAAATAATAACAATAATAATAATAATAATAATAAACACACAAAACATTCAAGTCCCATGAAAAATCACAAAAACACCTGTTGCTTCCCTTCTGGCATGCAAAAATGAGCTTCTAAAAAGAAGAAGCCCTCTATTACAGACTTAATAGGAAAATAGTCAGCAAAATAATGTCAGTAAAAGAATCCGATGAAGCTCGGATTTGGCCTCCATAGAAAATAACTGCTCAGGCCTGCCTTAGAGGGAGGCTAGTCAGTCATACACCATAGGGCATTTTAGAATTGCTAACTCACCTTCCCAAATGTTTCTAAATTGCACGAGACAGCATACACATTACACACACACACACACACACACACACACACACACACACACACACACACACATAATTGTATTCATATCCTTGTGGTTACCGTCGCACAGGGGGCCCAAACTCAAAGCACACTTTAGGTTGCGGGCAGAACAGGATAAACATTTATTGACAGGATTAAAACTAAACTTTTTTGAACATTAATATGAATCGAAACAGACAGGATACAATACTATTCCAAAATAAATAAACTTAAAATAACTTTGTCCATCAAACGCTGAAGAATAGCTCTTCATAAAAATATCTCCTGTCAAAATTATACAAATTCAAAATATGAATATGCTGCAAAAAACCTGAAAATATAAATAAAAATTGTGCTGTTAAGTGAAAGTTAAAAACATTCAATTTTCTTTGATCTTATGCCATTCTGTCAGAGCTGGATGCTTGGCATCTTTTCTTGGCAACAAGTTCGTTTATGTTTGGGGTAAGGTTCTGTGTTGTGGAGATTCTCTCTCAGCCACATTGGCTCCACAAATAAGACACACGAGTTTACCGGCAGTGTCAGTAGACATATACTCAGCCTCCCACCGGTTTTGAAAGGCTCTGTTTTCAGAATCAACTTTTCTCTTGGCTATTGTTAGGGCCTAGCTTTGACTTTAAATTAGGGTTGTATACATCAACAGGCGCTCGATTGATCTGACGTACAGTAATTGGCGCGGGAATGATCGCAGGCAGCCTATCGTTCGGTAAGGCAACTGTTGCGCTGCATCATGGGATTTGTAGTTTGTGCATTATCGGGGCTTCGGATCTGGCTACAGAGCGTGCACTCTCAGCCACTGCACGCTCAACCACTGACGTTAGGTGCACGCTCTGCCACAACAGGAAGTGCAACCGGGGAATTGTTTCCTAATTGATGTTAGTGCTAATAAAGTGTAAAAATTGTACGTTTTTCAGTTAGCAGTCTTGCCAGTTATGGACGATATGAAATATTCTTAATCATGTTAACATGTGCATATTTATGTTGTTTGGCTGGCCTTTGTTGGTTATTAGCATCGTGGCCGTGGTAACGTAGCGAGAGCACATGATGTTCAGACCCTGCTACTTTATTTTTTCCGCTGTTATTTCAAGGAAAAATTAATTGTACAACTATCATAACTCGCTGACGCGCGCACACCCACACATTGCGGGTGTTCCCTTATTGTATATAACCGCTGTTACATACATACATATATGTATTACATACAGTGATCCCCCACTATATCGATGTTCACCTATCGTGCCCCCGCTATTTTCCCCCAACGCATCACAGTTCTTTGCGATGTGTGTGTATATATATACATATACATTACATATTATTATTATGTCACTAAAATCCTTAGACCGACATCCACATATCATATGTGTTTACAAAGTGCCTTTTAATAAGTTTACATGTGTTTACATGTGGGAGGGGTATTTTAAGGCTTAAACTATATATATAAAAAAGTTTCGCTGTTGGGTCTGGAACGTAACTTCGGCGATAGGCGGGGGATCACTATAACATATATACACACACACACACACATATATATATATACACACACACTATACACACACCGCATTTGTGTGTGTGAATAAAAGAGTAAAATCAATTCTGTGTTATTAATAATCTTATGTATCAAGAACTGTACTACGTAATACACTTTACATATGCCATGAGGTACCAAACTGTGCTTAATAAAAGCTGAATGGAAAAAACAAATAACATTGGACACGACATTAGGAATCAGTTGTTTATTTTTTCAGATAAGTTTTAACAGCCTAAAAAAACTAAACAAAACCAATTTGTGAACCAATAAAAACATTATAATATATAACCTATATATAATATATATATATATATAACTGTCTGACTTTTAGCTGTACGTTTACTGTGTCACGCCTTTCGGTGGAGAAGCAACACAGATGCCGTAAGATATCGGTGGCCTGCACTACGAAGCGGAGTTACCGGCATATCGGGGTAACTTGTCAGATTTCTCCACCGAAACATTAAATGACCCCTGTGTATGATATTAACTTAATTGTCTTGCCTTGCCATAAGGAGACCGAGAAACGTTCTCCTCAAGACCACACGAACAACTAAAAACTATATGCTGGAAACTAAGACATTCACAAGATAACTCCATGAAAAGCTCTGTAAAGTAGAAAGGTGTCTATTTTACGGTAAGATAACGTGAGCTAACTGGCTAGTAGTTGCCTTAACTGAAAAAAATCACTCGTCATCAGAGAAAAAAAGTTACTAAAGCACTACATCAAAAGATTTACATTTCAATAATGCGTGTATGGCATGAAATAAATAAACCCTATAATGGCCTTGAGTTTGACACATGTGCTTTACAGTGTTCATTTTGGGTCTTTTTAAACATGACAACATATGGCAAAAATTAAAACTAACGTTTATTTTTTTTTACTTTTAATCGCCCTACTTTGACTTGCCCGTCTGTTTCTGGCTAGCTACCTATGGCTATTGCGGCGTGTACAGAAAACATGACGGGAAAAAGTCAGTCATTTTCTCTCAATGACAAATATAGACTTATCAAAGCTTATGATAAACCGCCAAAATAGAGCCACCAAGATGCAGCAGTGAAACTACAATAAGCTATATTTTACGTGCAGTACTGTATTATAGTGCATTTCAATTAAAAACAGTTAAGTAATTTAATTTGTACAGTACTGTAATTTGAAAAGCATTTGAAACGGTTGTACTGTACAGTATTTTGAAATCAAAATTAAGTAAATAGCGACACTGTCTGTTTTATTACCTTATGTTCATGCAATAAATATACAAATCTCAATTAGATGGTGCTCTGCCTGAGACATAAAGAATAAAAAAAATCGGTTATAATCAGTGCCGGAGTGGGACTCATTTTCAGCCCTGGAGTTTCATGCCTCAGACCGGCCCACTTTAGATCACGACCTATTATTTTAAAATCATGTAATTATAACCTTACATGTTAAGTCTACAATAGCACACTGTGATGTAAAGCCTTGTAATTCAGTGTATTTTTCTAAAATATTTCCAGTTCAGTGCAAGTAAGGGTTGCTTCATAATGTAGATTTCTTTCAGCATGAGGCACATCTCCAACATTATTCTTTAAAACACATCCTTTTCAATAATATCAGAATCTATATTCTGTTCAAATAAGCAGAGGCGTCAAAAGTACACGCATTCTTCACTCAAGTAGAAGCATAGATGCATGTTTTTAAAAACACTCTAGTAAAAGTTGAAGTATTGACTTCACTTTTTTACTCAAGTTAAAGTGAAAAGTACAGGCTCTAAAAGACACT
>JAODLD010000040.1:640731-657322 GCA_026781065.1 Mormyrops boulengeri | reverse complement strand
AGTTAGGTTCTCCCCAAACGAGCTTGATGGGCCGAATGGCCTCCTCTCGTTTGTAAATTTCTTATGTTCTTATGTGGGAGCACAAGAATGTGATAAGGGACAGAGGGATCAGTGGCGGGTCAGCAGCAGTAGGAAAATAGAAGTGGGATCAGAACTCAACTCAGTAATTTAGCTTATGAATATTCTTAGAGCAAATCAGATAGATGCTACCTGGTTCATTACTAAATAATTGTTGTCAGCATTATATCTGTCGTGCACAAAATATGCATAAATTTCCCCCTGGGATTAATAAAGCATATCCTATCTTATCGTAGCAATAGTTTATTAATGAAGGTATTCAAATGGCAAACTGAACACAGTAATGTGGACTCATAACCATACAGTCACAGAGACGATGAGTGTGTGTAGCACTTAGTGTTGGGTGGTTTTAACTATCCATGCATACCGCAGTTTAGCTGAAATGACAGCTGTGATGTTTCAGGAAGCAGCAAATCATATAATACTGTTTGCTGCTGGAAGCCTTATGAATCACTGTACAGAGTGTTATGCCTTTTAATAAATACTTATGGCCATGTTTATAAGGCTTTATGAATGCGTTACTATTTGTTATGAAGGTTTTTATAAATAGCTAAAAACACTGCCTTAAGTAAAGTGTTACCAACACACCTTTTAAAAAACATTTGTAAACGTATTTTATTGATGGAAACGTTTGGTACCGCAGTAAAGGAGAACTTTAAAAAAAATAACACTGTGATACACCGTGAAACCAAAGCCAAAATCCTAAAAAATACCATGATACAAATTTTTGGTCATATTGTCCAGCACTAGTAGCACTCCATCTGTATTTGGCTAGTATGTTCCAGGCCCTGCTGGGTGATGGGTGTTTCCTGAGACCTGATATCAGGTACAGGTGAGAAGGAGAGTGAGGATCAGGAAACACCGAACTGCTAACAATGAAAGAGACCTTTGCAAGCCATAGTGGAGGAGAACAGGGGGTTAGGTTCAGGAGATTGTCCCCTCCTCACCTTGTGTCTGAGATATAAGATGTTACAAGACTACATATTTGCTAATGAGATGAGATATTATTTGGGTGGGGGGGCACTTCATAGAATATATGGCTATTGAAGGAACAGTGACACCTGCCTGCATTTGGAGCCGCTCCCAGCAATCCCAGGATGCACTGCATCTTGGTTGTCTCCCCAGGATAGACGTTGGCTGTATCCGTGCGAATGGAAACATTGAAGGAGGGACCTAGTGATGAAAACCCAAAGAGAATGAAGGGGGTTAAAGGTGCTTTTGATGGACTGCAGTATTAGCTGTCAAAGTAATTGTCTACTGAAGACAGGTTCAGCCCTTAATGGTCACATTACTATAAGTGGAATTGATATGAGAATTGCATTTTACAGTTGTCACTGTACTATACTTGGGTTTGTGACCGTTAAGCTTAATAATTTATCCTTCCAGCACACAGCTAACCAGCAGATTATTGAGGAACTTGGGAGATAATGAGTTGACAGAAATGCCACCATTCACAGTGCAAGATCAGACAGAGTGAGACTGGGTGGTGGGGACCTCACCACTCACAATGGTGAAATCTGCCCTACGTGGTATGACTAAAGTGTACATGGGAATGGCACAGAGGTACTTCAGCTAGGCCAAATTCCACCCTCAGCCTAAGGAGGAGCAGGTGAGGGTGAGATTTAGGGTGGGATTTAGGGACTGTTTAACCTTGCAATGGATATTGCAGCAGACATGTATACTGGACAACAGAGGGACCTAGAACTAGTTCTAGGTGGCTAGGTTATCTGGGTCATTAACTCAGAGTACAGATATGAACAGTAACAGATAAACAACAAACCTGGAGTGGCACCAGGTAAGTAAGAAAGGAAGTCTGCCCTTCCAAGAGCAGGAGTGAAATTAAAGACATATGAATGCAGACTTCAATTGCACTGAGTCACCTGTGTCGGTGAAGGAAATCTGGACTCTGTTGGATGCTGCATTTATAGCCTTGGTCCAGGCCTTCCCCACATCACGAGTCCAAGCTGTCACATCACAGAAGTAGAATCCACGGTCGGACACCATAGCACCATATAGTCTGAACCGAAACTCCTTGGGTCCAATCTTCTCCATAACCACGCTGTCCAGACGATCAGGCTCACTCCACTCCTCTAGTTTCATGACCAAGTCTGGGCTCAGGGAAGCAATCTTCCGGGGCTGGCTTCTGATGGACTCCTCCATCCTGATCAGAACAGAATACCCTGGGTCCAGCAAATTCTGTGAAATCACCTGGCAGCTCATCTCAAACGTGGCCCCAGCTCTGGAGGCCTCTTTCAAACGACGGGCCACAACATAGAGCCTCGGGCCTGCGTAGAACCGAAAACAGCATTACTGCAGGGGAGTTCACAAAAAGACATGAAGGCAACCACGCAGACAGGATAAAACAGACACATAGGCACAGATAAGGTGACGAAGAAGGACAAGCAGCCAGAGACACCAAAGCTCCCTAGCCTGAAATAAATCTGCCGACCAGAACCAGAAGTAATTTGGGATCAGTTAGAAGGAATTTTGTCCTGGGTGCAGAGCTCATTTCAAAATGCTCTGGTAGGTACAGTCATGTTAAAGCTATCATGTTGGGATTCATTGTACTGTAATCCAGTTACTGTACACAGTAACTGGATTAGTAGCATGACACAGCAGTAATGTCTCAGAAACCAAGAACTTGACAAATGAAGCTGGCTGAGCCACTACTAAGTGACCGATTAGATATTAGCAGAAAATGCCCGTTCCTGCTGAAAGGTTCCAGGATTGTTCCAATAACACAACACACAATGTTAGGAGTCTCCAACAAAGAGCTTCAAACTACCGTACATAACACTCTGACAGTGGGATGAGGGCCCAAGATATGGAGAAAAAGAAGCCTTATGAGCTCATTCCCCCATTGCTATAAAATCCAGAAGGCAGGAGAGGGTCAAAAAAAACTATGCATAGTTTCTCGGAGTATAACAATTATCATTTATCATCATGATTTTGAGAAATCTGGCTTTTCTGTTGCTATGGTTATTTTTAAAATAATGACCAACATTTATATAATTAATGTCTTCTTAGCATTTCTTTAATCAGAACAATTTAAAGTGTTTTGTAAACTTATAAATATTCATTCTCAAAATGCGTAGTTCAGAAATATATGCAACTATCTCAAGTGGAAAAGAGTAACGGTAGTATATTTAAGGAACATCTGACAGACAAACCAGCTGAAAGCTGTTCAGCTAGTAGTAAGGCCTGAGACTGAGCAGAATCTTGAGAAGGCAGAAGCACAAAGAGAGCCACTTACTTTTACTTTCCCATTTGATGCTTAACTTCTCAGAGCGGACCTCCTGGTTTTTGGCCCAACCCCCATTTCGAACACGGGTCCAGACTGAGATGGCACAGTGGTATGTTCCTTGGTCTGAGTCTTGCATCTGCTGGAAGTGCAGCCTGAAATTGCGTGGTTTGACTTTTGACAGAACTATAAGCCCTTGCTCCAGCAGGGGGCGGTAGTCATCCCACAGCACCAGGTCGCCTTGCTCATCGAGGGCAGCAATGGGCTGAGGTGCTATGCCTGTGTCAGCACCAGAATGGTGGTACCAAGTGACACCCAGCCGAGCATCAGCTGGGGGAGGTTCACCATTCATCTGGCACACCAGCACCATGGGCTGACCCAGGATCTGCGGCGTCACGGGACTGCTCAAGGTCACATTGAAATGTGCTTCTGTCAGTAAAAGAAAGCCAAAATTAATGGACACAACAGTCACGGTACAAACACCACAACAGTTAAAACAAGACTGTCAGTACACACACACACACCACCATGAACTCTGCATTCCTACATGATGTCAGGTCAAAAAGAACATTTCAAAGAAAAGCCAAAGAACACCCAAAGCAGTGCAGATGGATGTTGCTATGGTGAGCAATGGTGAGTCCTCACTCTTAGTTCTGAGTCCAAGGTAGACTCTCTTGTCAACTAGAAATGCCTCAGCTAGACTGGTTTGAGAAGTTAGCATACCAAGGTGTGTCCACTCCTCAAAATCCCCAGCTTCTCCATAGTGACTCAGACATTTAATCAAAGCTCAGAAGCGTGGACTCTTTGTGTGCCTAGCCCCTGACCACTGAGGATTTTGAGATGTTACTGTGCAGGAAGTTGTAGAGACCTAACCCTCCACTTATTTCACCATATTTGCAGGGCAAACAATCCACCGTAGAGCACACTGGGAATGCTAACCATTCCCCATCTGACCAAGTCAAAAACGCTGTGTACAGTAGGCATTTAAAATAGGGATTGAGATATGGGACTTTCAGCCCAATAGAGAGCATCTAATAATTAGTATGAAAGTGAGTATTTCTGCAACACTGCAATACTTAGTCGACGTCTAAGACATCTAACACCAACCTGAGAACCCACATTCAGATGACTTTCATTTCCCTACTGCAGTAGGCTATAAAGTGTTAGAAATTAGCGAAAGTGAGGGAATAACGTCATGTAATGAATGTTAACCCATGCTGACTTGCAGGGGGAAACTAGCCTACAGATGGTTTTTCTTTTCCCTAGAAATTTAATAAATTTTTTAACCATTTTGCACTGATCTGGCATTAGGTTGGTACAACGTGAAGTAGCTTCTGTTGTAGTAAACTACTTTTGCCATACTTGTGTAACTTAGCTTGCTATATTTCTATGGGTGGTAGCTTTTGTGTAGTGAAGCTTAATTTATTGTTGAGTAACTGATAGCTTAGCTCACTACACTTTACAAGTAGCTTGCCCAACACTGTACATTCCCCCCTCCACCTCCCATCCCCCAACGTCTTCCATGTTCTGGTGAAGCCACAACTTTCTTTTCATTTACAAATATTCCCACACATTATGTTAAGGAAAATAAAATTTAATTGAATTAAATTGAATTACTTCCAAAGAAATGCAGGTAAAACGCATAACCTTTTCCATTTGCTTTACTAGCTAAATGACAGAAGTCACTAATAAGAGGAGATCATGAGACAGAAGGTCATCATCTAAAACAACTGAAGATAAAAATGAAACTTATCACAGATGAAATACACCTGATCAATGTCGTGATGGACAACACCTTGTGTTACGCTAATATAAAAACACAGTTCTTGTACAGAATTTTACAGTCTACATCACATGTTGGTGTGATGCACTCTTGCAGGGTTTCACTTTCAGCTACTGTATTTCCAATTGATGATGCTTTTCTGAAACATGCAGCTTGTTCTGAGATCTTTTTAGACCACCTGAAAGCTAAGCAATGTGGAATAGTAACCCTTGATTACGATCTTCACTTACCCATTGTGGTGACCCAAATGTGAACTGGGTAACTTGTTTTCTCTGCTGCTTGAACCCAGCGCCCACCACTCTGTCTGAGCCAAGTCAGGACCCTGCAGGAGTAAAACCCTGAGTCGGACTGGTCCACACGGCGCAGCAGCAGCTGGAACTCATGGACTCCTGTCCGGCTGATCTCCCCAGGGCCTGATCCATTTGCCAACACTCCGTCCTGATTCATGTGAGCCAGAATCCTAGATGTATTAGACCCATCTTTGCCAGGTCCAACCAGCCATGTGACCTCCAAACCAATGTTCAATTGATTGTTTAGTGCGACAGAGCAGGTCAAGTGAAGAGTATCATCCAAGTTCAGGGTGGCGTTCTTCTCCAAGAAGACTTTCAAAGACTCAGCTGAAAGACCAGGGAAAACATCTAGGTAAGTAATGTAAGTTAAGTGAAGAAAACTGTATTGATGGAATATCATGTTTGTTGTAAATAATCTTAACTAGGAAGTAGGAACCCATAAAAAAAATCCTCAGCATCTGGGTTCTTTCTAGCATTAATTTGCAGAACCAGGAGATATCTGTTTATCTGTGTTACAGGTATTCAGCAAAATTCTGTTAACTGAGTTTTTAGCACAGATTCACTGTTGACCTAAAATGGCACCAAGTACAAAATGACCTCCACCATGGTGTTCACTATGAGGTCACACTCCAGCACCCAACCCCTGTGGCCGCTGCCCATCAGCCACATTCCACCACTTTTAATTAAGAGCTGTGAGCTAACTGACAACAAAGACAGTTCAATGTGATCACCCCAGACAACAGTGGCTGTGTGTGAAGTGGAGGAGTGGCTGAACACCCACCAGCACAGACACTCAGAAATTCATACTGTCATGCACACAAACTTAGTCTGCAACTCCTCCTGCCACTGCAACCAAGCTGAGAAAACACTGAAAATATACAGAGTTCTAGCACATTTTAAGTGCTAAATACATTGTTTTATTAAGGGGGGACTCGGGGGGGGGGGGGGGCTCACTGCCAAACTCTACCACTTAGATGACTCCTTTACCGCTTGTGGTTCTACATTGTGTAACGACTAATGAGATTGGGTTTTTAGCTGAGGCTGTGTGTGTGGCCTTGGAGGATTCCTTCTGAGGGTTACCTCACTCATCCGCATGTGTACTTGCAGTCGACTCCACTTACAGACACACAACGGCCAAGGCTGGCGTACAGGACTCGGCACTTTAGTTAAATGTGCACAACACACAAACGCGCTACCTCTCTTCTTCCTCCCCCCCCGCTGATCTCCCACACTTGCTCTCAGCGCACCACCTCCATCTCCATCCGGCTGTGCACGCACATGCATACTCCTCCCACATCACGTGGTTAGCCCTGACATTTAACTTGTTACAACTGGCAGCTTGACCTTTCCTTTCCTGGACAGTGCAATGATCCAAAACAAAGCAATAACCTGTACAATAATCCTGGCAGCCTGTTGCTTAAATCCAATGAGTACCAGCTATGCAGGGCACTGTAAAACAAACTTTACAAATCTATTTTAAAGACGCAAATAAATTTAAGATGATGTCAACAAATCTAGTACTTTGCTTCCTGCCATGATGGACGCACCAATAGGCATGACCTTCAGCAGGCCAAGCTCTGCACTCTTCTCCAGGATGGGCTGCCAAAGTGCTCCCCCCTCTGGGACCCACTCTCTCGCTGTGCAAGTGTACTGCCCTTCGTCGCTGGGTCGTGTCTCAGTCAGCACCAGGCTGAAGACGTTGCCCTTCATTGTCTGTGGGAGAAGTCCCATGTCCGCATAGCGCTGGATGTAGCCGGCACCCACCCTGTGATCCCCATCAGGTCCAAGAGTCACAATGTCTTCTGGGGGGGCTGTGCCCCTCCTGACAGACCAGGTCACAGAAAGATAAGTGTTCTGCTTCAAGTCCCTTGTGGCAATGCATTGAA
This sequence comes from Mormyrops boulengeri, assembly GCA_026781065.1. Classification (NCBI taxonomy): domain Eukaryota; kingdom Metazoa; phylum Chordata; class Actinopteri; order Osteoglossiformes; family Mormyridae; genus Mormyrops; species Mormyrops boulengeri. Next base: position 650,044 of record JAODLD010000040.1, on the reverse strand, counting down.
TATCCAGTGGATCACCCTCTGGAATCTCAGCTGGAGGAGCCATGGACAGCACCTGGAGGCTGTCTTTAATCACTGTAAGAGGGAGCAGGTAAACTTAGCCTCAAGTGAAATCTTACACTGACAGTAACCAAAGTTAGTTCACTGTAATTCCCTGGTCAGTGTAGCACAATGCTCAGTGTAGTCAGCATGGAATGATGTGGTCAATATGCTACAGTGCAGCTAACATGGAACAGTGGTCAGTGTGGAGGGATGATTACAGTGGTCTATGTATAGTACAGTGGTCATTGTGGTCAGTACAAAACAGTGTGGTCTATATGGAACAGGACAGTGTGTAATAATCATCGTGGTGGTCTATATGGTACAGTGGTCAGTATAGTGCAGTCTATATAGAATAGGGGTCAGAGTGGAGGAGTGGTTAGTGTGGTCTATATGGTACAATAGTTAGTGTGGTCATTACAGGACAGTGTGGTCTATATGAAACAGAGGACAGTGTGGAATAATGATCATTGCGGTTTATATGGTACAGCGGTCAGTGTGTTCAGTACAGAACAGTGCAGTCTATATGGAACAGCGGTCAGTGTGGAGTAATAGTCATTGTGGTCTATATGGAACAGCGGTCACCATGAACTGTGGAGTAACGATTAATGTGGTCTTCATAGTACAGATTGGTTGGTGTGGTCAGTACAGAACAGTGCAGTCTATATGGAACAGCAGTCAGTGTGGAGTAACAATTAGTGTGGTCTATGTTAAGGAAAGGTCAGTGTGGTCAGTACAGAACAGTTCCATCTACTTGCAACAGTGGTTAGTGCAAAGCAGTTATCAGTGAGGTCTGTCTGGGACAGCAGTCAGTGTTAGCTGGTAGTTGGATTTCACTGAGTCTTGTTACTTTACACTCACCATCCAGCAGCACGCTGGACTGGTAGTTGCCGCTGACAGACATGTCGGTGCTTGGAGTGCTGCAGGTGTAGGTTCCACTATCTGAGGCCCTGAGTGCCCTGATCCTCAGCTCCGCCGCACTGTCAGCCAGCCTCAGCAAGGAGATGTCACCATCAGCCACACGCTTGGCAAAGCGGGCATCGGTGTAACTGGACTCCATGAAGGAGATGAGCTGGAAGGACTTGCCCTCTTGGAACACCTGCCATTCAAACACCTGCTCCAAGGGGCCCTCATACTCAGACACACTGCAGCGCAGTGACAGTGGCTGGCCTTCCACTCGGACCAGGGGCCCCTCGGGGACAGACACCACCCTCGCCTCACCACCTACTGCAAACCACAGAGGCCAACCACAGGTGAAACTGCACATTTACACAGCTAGACAAATGCATGTTACCATGTGTAATTACATCCACCAAAAAATTACTATAAAACCTAGGTGGAATTCACCTAAAACAGAGTGCTTACTGATCTAACATGACTCACTTTTGACTTTTATTACAGGCTATCATCTACAGTACATTTGTGTTGGAGTTCAAGCGAGGCAGCTTAACTTATTCAGAGGTAAATCACTAATTCCCTGCTTAAATCTCTACTCCCAGCATTCCTGCTGTCCTCCTTGATCACCACTACAGCTTTCCCTTCTAGGGGGACATCATATTAGGGGCTGATTTGCCATTTCTTTCCTTCTTCCATCATCATTTTGCTGAGTCCAGTCCTGATATCAGTGTAACCTGATTTGGACTTAGTAAATTCATCTCATCGTCAACTGCATTAATCTGTGAACTCTCAGGTATGAAAGAGCTGGTCTTGCAGGTTTGTCCTGTGCCAAATTCCCCATGGCAGGTGATCAATGTTCAACAAAATGTGAAAGTGAAAGAATTGGTGGGTTATTAGGAGAGGGCTTGTTTGAACAGATACATTGTGGAGAAAATGAGAGGAGCAGCATTGGAGCATTTCCAGCATCTGTTATCAGGTGGAGATCAACAGCTAAAAGATGCCACCTTTGAAATTGCCATCCTTATTTAGAGAGATCAAACTCTAACTGGCTAATCCGAATTGTGTAAGGCAACAAAACAGCCAAAAATGTGAAGATGTAGACAATCTGTATTACAATCTGGATTGAGTCCTTGAAGAAGGAATTTTTATGGTATTAAATGGCACAAATGTGCCAAACATAGCTAGGGCTGGGACGATTATTCGATGTAATCGACGATGTCAATTATAAAAATGCATCAACGTGGGATTTTATTGTCGTCGCGTTGTGTAAAACTACGTAAATGTTTTGTAGCTGCAAAGTGATAAGATAAACGTATTGTAAGGGAAAGTACTTTATCCCCTCGGGAGCATGTTAACGCTGTCCTTTTATGAATCGCGCAATAAAACAGTCTGCTAATAACTGAACTTTACTGTCCACCTGATGATCTGTTCAGCACTCAAGAGCTACAATATTTTATTTATTGGACCTGCGGCATGGTTTTCATTTACAATACATTATTCCGCTAATAAGCGGTCTAGTTGTTTCACTGCTGGCACTGTTAAAACTACATCAATTATAGACTGAATTCCGATATAGTTTTGTCTAATATCACCAGTGCCAGCAGTGCCACACTATTTTGTAAGGCCAATATAGTTATAGTTGGGAGTACTTCAGTCATGACACCTTTTCTGCACCTCTACTATAGCTGACATTAATGATGCTGTTTCAGCCGTTTTATATTTTCTGTTTACTTATTTTGTAATGTAAGAGTGAGACAAATTATCGTTTATGACTACTCTTACACACTGTAGCCTAAATCATTCCCTGCTCACTGAAATAAGCTTAACTATAAGCCACCTTTGCTAGTGTTTGTTAAAAACATGTTTCTCTAGCTGTGAAATCATTCCATGTTTTAGCATCTATTTCAACATTAAAGTCAAATTGGTGTACTGAAATAAAGTAAAAACTATTGCAGTGATTATTAACTTCAGTCTCACATAGAAATCCTATTGAATCTCTTAAGATTTGCCTTTTTTGTTAATAATGCTCTAATGTTTAAGAAATGTTTTAATAAATTGAAATGTTAATGAGAATTTCAGATTGTGTGTGGGGGGAGGGGTGAATTGTATTAAATGACTAACTTGAAAATAATTGCTTATCAATAAATTTATCATCAGATCAATCGAAAAATTAGCTGTTAGATTAGTTGAAAAATTGAAAAAATAATTGCTAGATTAATCGTTTAAAGAATAATCGTTTGGGACAGCACTAAACATAGCACACGCTTAATGTGATGGACAAAAGCGGTACTGTGAAACGTACTGCAGTCGGACAAATAGCAACGTGAATCTACTCAATGCCAATACATAGAACTTGTTTCTTATGACCACACAAGATTTTCTCACACCCTCCCTGCCAAAAACGTATTTTGAAAGACAGAGGAAATCTATCACAGGCATTTAGTCAACTCCTTTTCTTTTGGGCTTGTTGAGACAGAACACACACACACTTTTTGCCTGGAAGGCTTTCATAATTATGCTCCTTTCTGGTTATTTTAATAGTCTTTCAGCTTAATAACCCCTCTACCCAAGTTCTGATGACATAGATGATTTGTAATGAAAATGGCTTATGAAATGCTGTACGGGAGAAGCCAGTACATTCACAATGCGACTGACTTGAGTACAAATTATACACACAATGATCCAGAAGTGTAAGAACATTCATTCCTAAAATTAGCTTCATATATCCACAAACCCTGCAAAGAATCTTTTATACCGTGTTTAGAGGATGCACCTTGAATTCTCCTTAATTTCTTATGTCTTATGTCAAGGCAGAATACAACGACACATGCGTTATTCTACTGGTAATACCAAAGAAAACCCAATCGTTGGAAAAATCGAGGTTATTTTAAATATAATATTTGGTGTAGGTACTGCTACGGCAATGGCAACCAAAAACGCGAGGAAAATAGTGCCGTGAAAGGTTGTTGTCCCAACTTCACGAGATAGATCATTGTACGAAACGTATTCATTAAATTTATATTATACACGTACAATTATATTATAGAAATAATGTAATATCATATAATATTATATTATCAGTAAACCTTCAAGACCAGCAAGATAAATGACCAACAATAACAATTCCCACTCCCGCGTATACAGAGAAAGCAACTCCTTTGGTTTCAAATGTTTTTAAATCCGCTGCTTTGTTGGAGACCCACGACACTTGAACCTTATAGATATAAATGACAATTATTAAACTATTACAAAAGGCTCATCTATGCTATTATAATAATAAGACGGTCTATGTTTTTTACTAACTTGGGTTTTGGTTGTACTACGTTTGATTTAAAATTTGTTTTGAACAATTTGAAATTTGTTCTATATTGCGCGTATGCAAGGCAAGGTGCATAACCAAAAAAGTCCCTGGTGAACAAAAACGATTGCAATTTTTTTGTCTTGTTCAAAATCAAACAACAAATGTATGCATGAAGTTATGGAATTTAAAACGATTATCAGTAACTCACCGAACATAAAAAATAACAAACAAGTAACGAGGTGAATTTTCATCGTGGTTTCTTTTTTCCCACTTCGGAACTTGTCGCCAAAGACAAGTCCTCTAATTTTCGGATGTAAACGCCACGGCGGCATTGTAAAAATACCGTTGTCCTTAAGAAACACGATAGCTGAAACCGCTTGAAATCGGCACTATATGTGCACGTTGCAAGAGTTCACATTTACGGAAACGTCATTCTGCATGCAGAAACGTACTGTATTGTGGGCTGGGAGCACAGCGCGGAAGTGCCGCATGTGTAGAGAGGGGACAGCGATCAACCTCCACAGGTATGCGGGGGAGCGGTGTCGTCAACACTGGAGATTGCGTATCGTTAAGCGTTTACATGTTTAATATTAGGCGAGTAAGCAAAAACGCCAACACTACTCTTAAGGCACGATAAGTAAACGTTAATAAGAATCATATCCATGAAGTCAGAATTACACGATTTATCATTGTCATTGAACAGCTTAGTGTGCGACTTTGTTGCATGTCATTGATATATCTAGGCCTACATACGAAGCGCACTAATTGTAATATAAAGCGAAATATATTTAAAAGTGCGAACAAAGAGGGATATTCCTAACCTCAAATAAAGACAAGAATTTCAATGTCTATGTAAAGCAATTCATTTTCTAGTCTTGTGCCAGAGGACGAGTTGCAAGTCCCCACGACCTGGGTCATTCTCAGTATAGGGTGCTGTGATTTAATTTTCATTCAGATATTGCAAAACACTATGTTTTAAGGTTTTATTCTGAAAGGGTAAACAGTTTTGAATATATCTATACAATGACATTTTTTTAAAATGCATTTTATACTGTAGGCAGGCCCGAGGAGAGGGGGGTGCAGCCGGTACATCGCTCCGGTGCCTATGAAGCTCAAGGGGGCCCATGAAGCCCAACGCGTCCCATAATTTTTATTATACAGTGATTATACAGTGATCCCCAGCTATACTGTGGTTCAGCTATTGCGCCTCCGCTGTATCGTGGATTTTTCTGTGGAACATATGTAATTTTCTATCGTGGAAATCTGTGGTTTTATAGTGGTCGTGTGCTAAAATTCATTAGAACAATATTATAATTTATAATAACTAACGTATACGTAACATTTAAGCAATACACTAGTGAATCATAAAACATACTGCTACATACAGGAACATGCAGAGTCGGAATTCATAACAAAATGTACATATGCTTTTCATTTGTCACTATGCGCGCTAGACAAAACAATACATATTATAATTTATAATAACCATAACATAAGTACATATACCTATATATTATATATTATTATTATGTTACTCGTATCCTTAGCCCGACATCCACATATCATATGTGTTTACAAAGTGTGTTTAATAACTTTACATGTGTTTAAAGTGTGTGGGAGGGGTATTTTAAGGCTTAAACTATATAAAAATAAATGTTTATTTATATGGTCTTTCTATATCACGGATTTGCGATATTGTGATATGAATTGCTTGAAAAAGTACAAACCGGAAGGACTTTTTGCAAATATATGTGTCAGTCTGCATGTTCTGTTGACAATTCCTGCCACTGTCACCTCTGCAGAGCGTTCATTCAGCAAGCTGAAGCTGGTGAAAAAATTTCTAGATCCACTATGTCACAAGCACGACTAGTAGATTTGGCAAGACTCAGTATTGAGTCTGATCTAGCAAAACAGATTAATTTTGATGATGTAATTCAGAGTTTCGCCAGGAAAGCACCTTTGTTCAACAGACAATAAATGCTATTATAAACATCTTTTACTATTATAAATATATTACTTTATTATTACATTTATACCTATACATAGTTATCTAAATGTATCAATGTAATCTACAATTGTTAGAAATAAATAATAATATACAGACATACACGTGTGTAGAATTTTGTATAAGGGCCCACACACCTTCTTCGTACCGGGGCCCGGATTTTCTCTCAGCGACCCTGACTGTAGGCCTACATTTTATGCCATTTTGTCTGATGGGTTGTATAGGATTTTCACAAGTCACAAATGTCGCCTGGTTATCTTCAATATGCATTGAAATATGAAAGTGATTAAGTATCGAAAATGTAAAATGATCTATGCATTTCTTTAGCTTATGAACAATCTATTACATAATGCACGTTTTTCAATACGTTCATTGCATTTTTCTTTACAATATTAAACATTTTGTGTGTGTCCTTGGAATTGCTGTCCACCTTCTTTTATTGGGGTAGGGCCCAGTATTAACTTGCTATGATATCATGGCCTTCTGCACCCAGTTCGTTTTACTTTAGAAGCCAATCTAATATTTATGCAGGACATATAGCTATTTAAAATAAAGAACAGGTATGTGTACAATTTATAAACAATGCACATAATGTGAGAGAACACAAATTGTCACAGGGCATCCTGTCTAGGCTGTATGAATTCTTTCACAAAAATCATTTACATCTTGTCAATGTACAGTACTGTGCAAAAGTCTTAGGCAGTCAAAAGAAATGTTTAAAGCTATTTATCTGGGCAGTAAGTGCACATTTACACAGAACAAACAACACAATTTAACATTAGAACTAGGGGTGGGTATTGGCAAGGACCTCACGATACGATACATATCACGATACGTGGGTCACGATACGATTAAATTACGATATATTGCGATATACAGTGGTATTCTACAATTCACTGAAAATGTAAAAATAGAGCTGAAATGCAAGTTGCTGTGTATGATCTGGGTGGTCTTAATGAATCACATTACATTAATAATTCAGCCAAAACAACATAACTCTTGAATTTTAACTTTATTGTCGTTGCATTTTAACACACTGAACTAGTGGACACCAAAAACGTTAAGATAATTAACATGCCCAGTCAGTTATCTAAGGCTGGTGTGGTGCTTGTAGTGGACTGAGCATTATTAACTCTTCTTAAAAAGAAAATAAAGCAGACCAAATTAGATTAGAACTATGACCAAAAATTTATATCACAAGTTATATTGACTGTATTTTTATAAAAAGTATGATTGGGTGTTTACCACATTTTACAGGACACATTTTTGTTTTATGTTTTTGCATTGTTCCCATATTAACTATTATTTTATTATTAGCTATTGGCCTATCCGCTACCTTAATGATAACATACAGTACAGCTAACTGCTTATAAATAAACGGGTAATGTTAAGGTGTGCGCCATCCAAGTTAACATTTTTTATAAGTGGGGCTGCATATAACTGGTACGCAAGTACGCATTCACCTTTAAAAGAGATACGTGCAGCAATCGATTGCTGTGAGCGTACCTATTTTATGTGCATTTGCGCTGATATGACAAGACATTATTGTGCATTTTAACCTGTATATGCTAATTCGTACTTCATTTGTTAAGGTTAAAATGCACGGTAATTTCTTGTCATATCAGGGCAAATGCACATAAAATACGTACTCCTCAGGGGTACCTCAGCCATTCCATATATTTATAAAATTTCATTGCCAGCTCACTTAATTAAATTAGTTAAAAAAGTCAATGAAATATTGATTAGCTATACGAGGTGTGCTAGTGGTCAAGTTAAAAAATACATGGGTGTATTGAATGGTGACCGCAAATACTGGGGTAGTTTTAGCAGAGGTTTTGAAATGGCTAAGCTAACATACTTTGACAGCCATAATAGCATAGTTTTACACCAGCGTGAAGATCATTTAAACACCACTTACTTTGGCTGCCTAAGACTTTTGCACAGTACTATAGATACACAACTACATGAGAAAATCCTGAAAAAGTTCAACTCAAAAATTCGACTCACCAAATCTACTTTTTCCATGGATATTTCTTGCTGCTTCTGACTGACTCTAACAACACTTTTGTCTTTCTGCCCATCAAAACAGAAGTCCTTACATGACAATTCACAGAGATTTGAAGTTCACTTTTGATGAGTTTGGTACTGCATCTGTTTCTTGAGTCTGTCAGTTTAATGGTCATCAGAAAAAAAATTCTCACCACAAATGCATTTGAGCCTATAAATGATACAATATGAAACATGTTGGTCAAATGCGCTTTTCCAATTTTCTGAAAAACTGTCATCCTCTTCTCTCAAATGGATTTTGTGGCATCCTGTCTGGCGTTGTCTACTTCCTATCGACTGGCACAGAACTAATGTAGTTGGTACATATTGATAGTTTCTGTCATTTTGAGAGCTGTGACCACTTGCTCAAGATCACTGTAGGAAAGCTCCGCAAACAGGAGGATGGGTTTCAGCATCATCATCACATTCTCTTGTGAGAAATCAACCGTTTGTCAATATATCCTACTACAGCATCGTAGGACTGCACAAAGTTTTTATTAACTGATTATTCACTGAAGACCTTTGTGATGGCAGTAGTTTGTCCATCAATTGTCTTGTGTGGTATCCAAAAAATTCTGCTGTTTCCACTGCAGCATTTTGTATCTAAACTTGGAGAATTCCCAATACCTGTCAGGAATACAATGTGTTGTCTCCTCCAGATTTTTCATGACATTGTCAGAAACATATCCCACGTTTTGAAAAAAAAAACACCAATAAATTTCAACTGTGCATGTTTTCTCTTTATCCTCAAAAATCTTCCTCAGTGCCACAGGACTGGCCTCTTTAACTGACCGGAAAAAAAAAAATAAAAATAAAAAAAAAAAAAAATATATATATATATATATATATTGTTTATTATGAAGCATTCCAGTCAACAAACAAGCAAATGTTCTCACTGAACACACTTAACAGAAGCTCCAAACAAAATAGAACAAGATACAGACAGGGGTGAATAATCACAACGGTAAGCTCAAGGCTGAATATGCATCCAGTGTCTTAACAGCTTTTTGGTTTTTTGATCCATGCAG
>JAODLD010000040.1:517663-549068 GCA_026781065.1 Mormyrops boulengeri | reverse complement strand
GGAAGACTATTCCATACTCCAACTACACGCTGTGTGAAGAAGTGCTTCCTCAAGTTCATTTTAAAATGTTCTCCCACATCAGTTAGATAGTCCATGACCCAAGAGACTAAGGGAGTTTGAACCTGCATAGCAGAGTTTACTCCCCAGCCGAGCTGGCTGAATGGTATTAAAGGCACTGGAGAAGTCGAAGAACATGATCCTCAGTGAAGTTCCCGACTTGTCCAGTTGACTGTAGGCACGGTGTAGCAGGTGGGTAATGGCATTCTCTACTCCAGTCTTGGTCTGATATGCGAACTGGAGGGGATCAAGTGATGGCTTAACCAGTGGGCAGAGTGAATTCAGGACCAGCCTCTCAAAGACCTTCATGTTGTGTGAAGTGAGTGCGACTGGCCTGTAGTCCGATGGGGCACTGGAGCATACTATCTTCGGCACAGGGATCAGGGACTTCAATGACAAGACTAGGGAAACATACTCTGATGTGGACTTAAATACACAGGACTAATGAAAAACAACTTAAAACAGCTGATGCTACGGGGATTCCACACGAGGTTAATGAGAGGGGCGTGGCACACAGGAGGGTCGGACGAGCAGGGTATGACACTGTCCTCCTGTGAGATGCAGCCACTGCCACCTGGTAACCAGGCATGAGAATGTGTTTCACTACCTGAGGGCCTCATGGTAAACATGAACAAAATCAATGTTCACCTAGTTCACTGTTGCTCAAGGAATATTATATCCATTTATTACATGTCAAATAGTTTTTTCCCTATTCCGACTTACTTTGAAATAATAGCAAGTACAGTCAGCCTGAATCTTACATGGTGTGGTTTTGAACAACCACTTCAGAACTAACCAAAATGTACAATTTGAAATTGGTGCACAAAGTGTTTAAGTGTGGATTGAGTGAGGTGTGCGTCAGCACAATGTTACTAAAAATTGTTGATATTTAGTGCATTGCACTTGGTGATGTAAGGCTTGGATGCAGCTGCTCGACCAAGAAAACCCATTCCATGGAGTTTCCTACGCACTGATCTGAAGCTAATCTGAAGACCCTATGAAAGTTGGAGGTCTGTAGCTATTCTCTGGAGACAGTTGCCGACTTCTGCACATTCTGCGCCTCAGCATCCTTTTTTCCCGCTGTGTGATTTTACATGGCCTACCACTTTGTGGCTGAATTGCTGTTGTTCCCAATTTCTTCCACTTTGTTATAATACCACTAACAGTTGACTGTGGAATATTTAGTAGCGAGAAAATTTCATGAATGGACTTTCATGAATCCTATCACGGTACCGCGCTTGAATATGCTGAGCTCCTGAGAGCAACCCATTCTGTCACAAATGTTTGTAAAAGCAGTCTGCATGCCTAGGTGCTTGATTTTATACACCTGTGGCTATGGAAGTGATTGGAACACCTGAATTCAATGATTTTGAGAGGTGTCCCATTGCTTTTGGCAATATAGTGTACCTTGGGTGGGGATATCACAGCTGAACCTTCTCTGATGCTAAAAATCTCAACATGTTATCATAAATTCAGGTTCTTGCGCAGGTGAGTGATGAATGACTGCCCACTAGCAAGACTGTTATACAGTGCCTGACAAAAGTCTTGTCACTTAACCAAGTTATAGGAACAACAAATAATAACTTGATGTGTAGTTAATCAGTTGGAATCAGAAATGGCTTATAAGAAAGGCAAAGCCCTCTAGATTATGCTTATTATACCAAAATAAAGTTTTGCATCATTCTGTCACTGTTTATTAGCCTTGGCGGAGAGCAAATACAGACTGGGTGTCTCCACCCCAGGGATGAGCAGGCAGGTGCTCTGTGTCAGGCAGCCCAAGCGGAAGCAAGGGAACCCGGGGAGAGTTCCCCGTCGGAGGGCTGGATGAAAGTAGCAAAAGGGGCGCGCAGGTGGGATGGTCGGTGTGCGTATTCCTAGGTCGAAGCCAGGGAAGTCAGTCCAACGATGAGGGCACAAAACAGGAACACAAAAGGAGGGGTGGACGGAGAAGGCTGGACTCGACAGGTATGGTGGGTCAGGTTCGGGAGCGGGACTGAGGAGGGAAGGAGAGCAGGTAAGGACCGAACACCAGGCAGACAGGTAAGGCAAAGGGAAGCGGGTTGACGAGAGACAAGAACGCTCGGTACGGCTCGGAAACATCGGCTCAATACTTCGTAATGAAAGCCGAGCGAGCCCCGCTTTAGTGGGCAGTCAATTGTCTGTTGATGAGGTACACCTGTCCAGTCCCGCCCCTGAGGGCGTGACATATTCATTGAGTTTTATCATTTAATTAGGACAGAAAGGTCAACTTTTGCCTTGACAAAAGTCTTGTCATATACAAAAAATAATGTAGAAATTATACACATACTTTATTTAGAATACACAAACATGCTACAATAACATCAGAACATAAAGTCATGATTTCATAAAAAAGAATTAATAACGTGTATGACTTCCATGAGCTTGGAGGACCCGCATCCATACGTCTTGGCAATGACTGAAATAACTTGTTGATGAAGTCATCTGGAATGGCAAAGAAAGCAGTCTTACAGGACTCCCAGAGTTCTTCGAGATTCTTTGGTTTCATCTTCCAAGCTTCCCCCTTCATCTTGCCCCAAACATGCTCAATAATGTTCATGTCTGGTGACAGGGCTGGTCAATCCTGGAGCACCTTGATCCTCTTTAGTTTCAGGAACTTCAATGTGGAGACTGAAGTATGAGAAGGAGCACCATCCTGCTGCAGAATTTGCCCTCTCTTATGGTTGGCACGCACACCTGCAAGCAATATACGCTTTATAAATCGCACTCTACCTGGGATTGTATGTACGTGGATTTGCCACATAATCCGCCCTCTACACGCCCCCATTCAACCATACATGGTCAATGCAAATCACCTCATGCATATTTAAGCATGCAATATAAACCGGAAAAACTCATGGCATCATGGCAACTGAGGGGAAAAGCAAAAAGAGAGATTTTTTTCTGAAACTGAGATAGATGTGCTTGTGGGTAAAGTGGAAAGCAGAAAAAAAATTTGCTTGGTGATCACAGTAGTGGGGTGACAAACAAAAAGAAAAGCAGTGAGTGGAAAAAGGCAACGAATGCTGTGAATGAAGTGAGTGCTGCAAACAGGACGGTGCCCTAAAAGAAAAAAAAAAGTGGTCAGATTTGAAAGTGATTATAAAAAAAGAATTGCAGTTCATCGAAAGAGTGTGTCTGATGCGTCCAAACATCGCCATCTGCATTTCAGCAAGCCGATTGCACGCTCCACAACGTTATAGCAATTTTCCTGTGCGCTCTGGAGGTTTGAAAGGGGGGTGAGGAGCCAGCACTTGAGAGGGTAGCCACTGTCATGTGCATTTCATAACAGGACGGTTCAATAGATGAACAATGAATAGTTATAAATTACACAATATTTTTATCACCTTACCAAGAAGCCAGCCATCGCGCACAGCACCAGTCTGCCGTCTGCTCCCTACACTGCTGTGTTCCAGGATAAACGAGTCATGTATTGAACCAGGCCATCATGCAACCACATTTGTCAGGATCACTGTCACAAATAACTTGCACATTTATAGAATGCACATGTTTTCTATTTACGTAAATAAATTCGTTTTGAAATGGAGCCCTTATTGCAACGTGAGTACAGTCAATTGCGCCGATTACATTTGGGAAACCGGACATCGCTGCAAATTGCCTTTTGATGTTGGCCTGTTCTCCCACAGTGTAAGGGAACTTAATGTATCTACTAGTCATTTTAATAATCTCATCCAACACGACAGGTATTATTGAGCTTAGTGATGGTTGTGATATCCCAGACCAAGAATTCACAATTTTATTGTTAATTATAACATATACCTGTCGGCTAATTCCCGCTGGTAACAGCCAGTTGCAAGGAACCCCAGGGTCGTCAGTACTTGTATTTGTACCGGGATTGCGAGATTCCGTCAGGTTGGTCTCTCTAACATTGGACCCAGTTCACCACATAGCTCCAAAAGCACATATCTAGGTAGCCTAATCTAAATTGGCTCATGAGCCAGTCATCATCATGGGCCAAAAAATCTTCATGGTCCCTGAACACCTGTTCTCTTCTAATTCTGCCATTGGCGTAATCTTCTAACAACGACAACAGCGCATCCATTATGTTACATTACGCACAAATGTGATCGTGGTATTTATGTATTTGCAGCACTCAAACTAATTGTTCAACACCGTGTCCAAATGATCGTGATAATCACGACCACCACTTACTCATTTATATGTCAACAGCTGCGGCGCATAGATTAAAAATGTAGATTAATTTAGGATTTGAGTCGGATTATCTATTTTACATATATATTTATTCACTATTAAAAATATGTGACTGAATAAGTGAAATTAAATGTACGGTGTATGACTCACTAGCACAAGGAATTATTATTTATGTACTGATGCCACCCACGTTTTTGCTCACCCTCTTCACCCATGGTCGTATTTTTTTCTTCAAAATGTTCGCACGGATGGGTCAGAGTTGGCGTACATATGCACACAGTCTGCTGTCAAGTTTGTTTCTATAGATCTCAACGTTTGCATAGAAAGAGGCGTATGCATCTTTAAGGTCCCGTTTTGTGCGTACGGAACGGTTATAAATGAGACCCCTGATGAGGGAGACATAATGCCTATTTTTCATGTATTCTGTGCAGACCTGGCAGTGGGACACAGTCTGCTTTCCTTTAACCCCAAATGTAGAGGAGGATATTTCTTGAGCTGCTAATCCCTTCAAGGCAACAGGTTGCTTGGTGGTCACAGATGCAGTCTTGTAATTTGAAGGCTGCTGGTTTGCATTCCCTTTAAGATCACAGATAGCCAAGGCATATAATTTACCTAAATATGATTTTGACTGCATGAAACAGGGGTACCTTGGGAGCCACCAAAATAAGGACTAAATAAAAATAAACCTCTAATGTGAATTCAGTCAGATGATCACACTGTGATTCTCTCCCTTCAACTGGAGAGATTAACAATATTTTTATGCTTTTTTTATGGTGAATTGTCCTCAGGTCATGTAACAAAGCTATTTCAGGGACCCCCCTCCCCTTTCCATGAGGCCCAATTCATGCTGCATTACTTGTCACCTTTCATTTGTCTTCTGGAAGGAGAAAGAAGACACCAAGTGATATTAGTACCCGCTCCCACCCTCAATATATCCCTGCAATTTAATGTCAAAGATATTTCAAGTTTGAGCTCACTTAAATTCCTGGGTTTAATCTGTAAAGCTGGGTCTTCAGCATGTGCCTGGGGTTGCCTAGCAACAACAATTCCCCTGGGCTGGGAATGTGGCTCCTTACATCTGCTTGCACACTGGTAGTTTTGCATGCTTTCCTTTCTAGAAATGTTATGATTGGCTCATTCTTCATCCTCCACCTCCTTTACTATGCACACCAATGTTAATGCATACATAAATATATAAATAAATACAGACAGTGTGTCCAATCAGATGGCACCATACATTTACGTCCAAGCAGCTTATGAATTTTCACTAGTTTGTCTCCTTGGCTATTTTACAAGAAGAACACAACTCACTGGGAACCTTTTTGGGACTGCAGTGAATCACTAAGGTAATGTCTCATCACAGTGGAAAACATCACTTTGCTGCTTCCACATTCATTCACCAAACCTGGTTCTGTAATAATTTGAAATGAACACTGTTATTACATAATACCATAAGTGAACACAGGATTTGGAGAAGAATACATTTTATGCAAATGATAAGTACTACTGAGAGTTAGTTCAGTAAAGGATGCCCGTATTCCTGACTAAAGTCCTATTTCTGCGGATACACACCCTACAATACCTGATAAACTGTGCTTATAAGCTGTTGCCATGGTAACAGAAACCAGAACTCCACTTTCTCAGTTTTCACATAACATTTCCAATTCAAAAACATAGTCCAAGGTAGGTCCAGGTGGGTGATGAGAAATACTACATTTTTTTTTCTTTTTTTGTGTGTGTTTGTGGGGGGGGGGGGACGTGAGCTAATGTCCTCTAGTTGTGAGGAAGGAGAAGAGGGTTGATTTTCTTGTCATCCACTTTAATCAAGATACTCCTAGTCTCGCCTGTACCTTCCTCAAAGGAAGCACCGAAGCACCAGCAAATCCCCAGTGTGGACCTCAAATGAATGTTTATGGGTAGAATGAAAACATTCATCCTTCACCAAACCTGATATTATGGGATTCCTGTACCCAGACTCAATGTAGCTGTTTGTTTTTTAAGAGAAAAACTGCAATCATATGTTTTTAGTAATGTTGCGTATCGCCCGGCAATTTTAACTCACCTCAAACAAAGAAAACATTCCTCATAAGCTGATGTCAATACTCACCTTTGTCCTTGTCCTGAGTATCTCTGTGGTGCACATAAGAACATAACAGATAAGAAAGTTACAAACAGGTTCGAACATTGAGCACATTTGGAGGGAATTAAACTAATAATTTAAAGTTGGCAGGATCTTGTAAAGTTCAGATTAGAAGGAATCTAGGGTTTTAGCTTGCACTACCCCTTTGGGCAGACTATTCCATATTCTAATTACATGCTGTGAGAAGTAGTTTTTTCTCAGATCCAAACTAAAGTGTTCCGTCACTATTTTCTGACTGTAACCACGGGTTCTTGAATTGGAACTTATTCTGAAATAACAGTTTGGATGAACAGCATCTAGACCTGTTAGAACTGTATATACCTGGATCATGTCATCCCTTAGTCTCCTTCGCTCAAGACTAAACAGATTAAGCTCTGCCAACCTCTGTTTGTAAGACATCCCCCTAAGGCCAGGAATCATTCTTGTAGCCCTGCGTGGAAACACTTCTAAAGCAACTACTTGAGCTACTTCCTTTTTGTGGTAAGGTGATCTTAGCATTTCCTCCCTTGATTTAAACTTCACACACCTGGAGATGTAGCCCAGCATCCTGTTTGCCTTTTTAACTGCTTCCCCACACTGGCGAGAGTGAGACATGGAAGTGTCAATATTCAGTCCTGAACAAAATGTTAAGACCGGGGGAAAAATTTGCACTTCCTATTTATGCAAACTGAATATCCTAATGTAAATGGCCAATACTGCTCTGGAAAGGCATCTGTGAAACTGGAACAGCAGAAATGTACACAATAAGAGACAAAATACATATGCTAGCAAGGATACTGGTGAAGTAAGTGCCAACTGAAAAAAAGATATACAGTTAGATTTATATTATATAGATTTATAATTTATCTTGCTTTTTTCCCTGACATAATCTTCTCTACAGATATGTCCGAATTCATTTGGAGAAATGTCTACACACAGAAAGAAACCGCATTCCTGTTAAGCAGGGATATGTGACATAGTACTGAAAAATAACTACGCCTGCATAATGAGGCTTTTTCTCCAAGCAGAGAAGCTGTAGGCTGCCCACAGTGAGAGTTTGTTTGTTGTGTGTGCTGGATAGACTATTGGATCCGGGTGGCTTCAAAAACCTCCTGTGAAGCTGAAACATTTTGCAGATCAGTCCTATCTTTCAATAAGATGCTGGCGGCAGGGTAAATAATAAAATAAAAGCCCATACAAACAGGCCCACAGTTACGACTGTATTGATGATCTGTTTCACTTCACTTCAGGAGACATTTCTCAATGTGAAAAAATTGTTGCTAATGTTTGTATCTTCTGTACAGTCCATACTGAAAAAACAACTAGTATACGGTATGTATGCAGCATGATTTTCAAATTACCAAGAAAAGTATGCAGTTTTCTCTACTCAAAGTATGCATTTTGGATTGCGGCTTATTGCATATCTCAACTATGTGGTTGCCATAGTTTCATAACGATTCTCAATGATTCAATTCAATTCTTTATTGTCATGTGTACAAGTATGAGTACCATGTACAATGAAATGCTTGCTTGCATGTGCTCCTGCAGACAGTGAACATAGACAAGACAACAAAAAATGTAAAATGTATAATGATAAAATTAGTAATGAATGTAATGATGAAGTGAATATAAATAAGTAAATAAATAAGACCAGAATCCTAGTGTCAGAGCGTGCATCGGTGAGCGGTTTATTTGGGATACGAGCAGACAGAGGGGTTCACAACAGACTAACATCAATGACAGATCTGGGGAGAGGGAACAGAACGCGGACTAAATACACAAGACTACAGGCAGGAATCGTGAAACGGCCGGTAAAACGGAAGGATTCCACACGAGGGTAACGAGGCAGGTGTAACACACGCAGGGGCTGGATGATCGGTTGTGACAGAACCCCCCCCCCAAAGGCATGCACTCCAGGTGCGCCTCAGGGGAAGAGGCGGATGAGACGGGACCGGGAGATTAGGCCCTGGAAAACAGAACAAGACCATCAACGAGGGACCGGAAACAGGACAGAGACACAGAACTGGGACAGGACGTAAGACAGGACCTGACACAAAACAGGGAATGCAGACAGGCAGATCAGGAAAGGGGACACAGGGGCCACAGAGAGCCGAGAAACAGAAGGACGAGGAGCGAACCGAGGAACAGAAGGATGAGGAAGGAACATAGGAACAGAAGGACGAGGAAGGAACATAGGAACAGAAGGACAAGGAACTGAGACAGGAGACACAGAAGGACAAGGGGCGGAGATAGAAGGCACAGAGGGACGAGGGGCCAAGACAGGAGGAACAGGGTGACGAGGAGCAGAGACAGGAGGCACAAAACAAGGAGGCCGTAACCAGGGAGGCGGACACAGGGGAGCCCGAGGGAACCTCTGCGGGTGAAGGGTGGCAGCCAGAGGGACCCCAGGGAGACAGGAGCAGGGGACGACCATGAGGGGGGTGAGGAGATGGGCAAAGGGACAGGTGGAGGAGGCAGCCGGAAGGGACGGTCGTGCCGGCAAGGAGGGATGCGCAGCCGACACAGGCAACCTCGAGGTCAAGGCCGGCAACGGAGTCGTCCACCGATGTGCCGTGGCGGTCGAAGAGGAGGGCCTAGGAGGTGCCGTGGAGGGCCCCACAGGCAGACGGCCAGACGGGGGAGGCGAGACCGAGAATGGTCAGCGAGCCCTTGGAGGGGGACCGGCAGGTGCACGGGGAGCCGCAGGCAAGCCCTGACCCCTGCGTCGGTGTCCTCTACCCTTTCGAGACACCGAGAGACGGGAGTCCGGCCGGGATCGACCCTTCTGGGGTGACGGTGGCAGAGTCCTCCTCCGAGAGGAGCCCTGCGGGGCCATGAGGGAGGTCCCTGATAGGGGTCCCAGTCAAGCTCCTCCTCCCCGTCCAATAAGGGAGGAAGAGCAAGGGTCATACAGTCTAGGACCTCCTCTAGGACTGGGCCTGGATGCCCGCGAGTGGGTGGAACTAGAGCCGGGTTAGGAGCAGGGGAGACCAGAGTAGGAGGCGTCGGGGATGGATCAGGTGGCACAGGGACTACCAGGGACTGAGCTGGGGTCGGCACCCTTGATGCAGGGACCACCCGCATGGGGATCATCGGTACCCGTGGAATAGTTGCCCCCACGGACCTGGCCCTCTTGAGAGCCAGGCGCGTCCCCGAAAAGGGGTGAGCCGCCGGTGCTGGGTGCTCAGAGGCAGCACCAGATACTGGGGCAGCAGCAGCTGGCAAGCGGGTTCCGGGCTCAGGTGATGAGATGACGTGCAGCGGCGGAGCAGAGAATTAATGTCATAATCCAAGTTGGTGGCACAGTGGGCTAAGCCTGCGTGTCTATAATCAAAAGGTCGCAGGTTCAAACCCAGCCTCAGCACGTCTGTGGGCCTTTGAGCAAGACCCTTAACTCCTAGCTCCCTGGGTGCTGCTACAGGTGGCTACCCTTCGCAGACAACTTGCTTTGCAAAGAGCAAGTTGAGGGAGGCGTAAAGACAATTTCCCTGTGGGGAATAATAACGCATCTATTATTATTATTATGCTGTCTCGACTAAGTTTGGCTTCCCATCTCAGGATGTCTTCTGCCTTACTGTCTGTATTTTAAGTGTTGTGGTAAATGCCAGATGCCAACTCTTTTTTAAAAAAAAGTGAAAAAAGCCAGAATACAGACACATGTGAGAAATGGAATTAAGATCATTAGGATTATGTTGGAGTTACATTAACAGATAATAGAAGGTGACAAAATGTCTAACAGATCGCAACATTCAGCTTTTAATTTTACTGGAAGTTCACACAGCAGTATTATCAAACCGGATCGTGCTTGTTATGGTTATGCACTAGCTTTCCTGTAAGTATTGATATATACTTCATTTTATAAGGATTATGGGGCCAAAACATGTCAAAAATATGTCGATGTGCACACTATGTCAGTTGAACATGTAACAAAACATTTGTCTGCATCTATTCAACTTTGAACTGTGTTTCAGTTGCCTCCCTGTCATTTGACTGCTGTACTGCATGTAAACCAAATATGTCCTCCTCACTGACTGTATTGTTCTGAGTGTCATTCTCCTTGTCCTTGTCATTACGCATGTTGCCCTGATGTATCGTCTAACTGTGTTAATGTGAATGTACTGAAGTGTGGTCGTCCCTGTCATTTGACTGACTGTGTTGTTCTGTATGTCATCTCCATTTGTTATTCTCCATATTGTTTAACTGTATCTTGTTCTGATGTGTCATCTGACTGTATTGTCCAGCATATTGTCTTGATGTGTTGTTCTCCTTGTCAGGCGGAATTTCCAAAAGTGGCACACTCAATATACCTACACACAGCTTCCAGATTTGGTCAAATTAAAAATAAATAAATAAAACCTTCAGTGTATTGTAGCTATATTACCTTTTGAAAATCTATTTACACAGTTTTCGCATCAATGCAGAATACATCGTACAAATCCCCTTCAAACAGTTAGACTTTTGACATTCAACATCACTGTCAAGTACAGAAAGAATGATAAAGCGGGATGAAAAGCAAAACAACACAAACAAACATTACATCGGAATGACATTTATAACAACAAAGTCAAATGACAAAGAGAATTACATATCAAGACTACATTCACCAAAACACAATCAGATAACACATTAGGACAACATGCATAACAATGCAGTAAAACGAGGAGAATGACGCATCAAGATGACATGCAGAACAACACAATCAGTGAAGATAGCATACTGTATTGGTCAACTTGCAACACAACAGTCAAATGACAGGGATGGCTAAGATGACAGAAGTACAGTTAAAAGTTGAATTGGCACAGAAAATCTTTTGTCATGTGACAATCTTGCTGTCAAAATAGTTTTGTCGCAGCTGAAGTTCGATTCAAACTTGAATAGATGCAGACAATTTTTTTGTTATGTGTTCAGTCTACATAGACAGTGTGCATGTCGTCATATTTTTGGCACAAATGGACAAAGGACAGTCGATTAACATAGATTGTAGTTTTTCCCCCTTTTAAAAAGAAAAAGTAGTATCTGATGAAGCATTATAAGTTCATATCTAAAGCTTTATTGTTACCATCATCCTGTGTTCTGTTCAGCACAGGAGACAATAGCTGCAAGTTATGACTGTTTCCATTTGCTCCCCTCCCCCCATCTCATGTCACTTCCTACTCAAACTTCAACACTGGGCCTGTGTCAGTGTAGTATATCTTTCTTTTGTCAGAAACAATGGGGTCATAAATTGTTGATGGTAAAAAATGAAATACTCTCCAAACAGAGGGTGGTGCCCCCACAACCATGCTCAGAGAGTAACCGCCATTCCTGTTCAGCCAGACAGAGAGTCTCTGTGTGCTTCAGGACACTATGTACCATTGTTACACTACTTACCTCTCAATACACTATATGCAGTGTACTTAATGTGCCTGCTTGCATATTTCATGACCTCTCTCACTTTGATGCTGTCTGCTGACTTAACAATTATTAATATAACATAATGCATGTTATCACACTCATGTTGCAAGGAGAACTATCATTCTTGACTCACCCTTTGCTGACCCTTGATTGACTGCCCAGTCAATTGTAAAAATGTGAATAAAAAATACAAATATCATAACAGAGAGATGTGTAAACATTATACTGCAGGGAATCTGGGCATCCCTCTGCATAGTATTCAGTACAAAAAATATTTTCAGTACAAAAAAGATACGGCATATATTTGATAATGTGTTACATGTGTCCCAGCAGATGGCACTAAACATATAAGGAAACCCAGCAGTACAGTATTGTACTTTAATCCAAGGCAGACATATCATGATAGTTTCCAACAAAATTCTAGGCTCCGCTTACAAAAAGAGTGATATTTTAGTCTTCCATTCCAGATCAGAACTGGTGACTCTTCAATCTGTGGGAAAATTGAGTGGAAGAAGAACAAAAGTCAAACTCAAACACTGAGGGTTTTCCAATGTGACTCCCCTTGGCCAGGTGTTTATGACCAAAATGGTTCTTCAGATTTCATCAGAGCAATAGCGTTCAGATGTTTTTTTTTCTTCTTTTTTTTGGATCGCTGACTCGGTTAAAATTGACATAAGGAGACACGTAATCCTCAAGAACTGGCCTTCAACTCACCTTTCCTAATTTTGTAAACAATTTTTCTTAATCTCTTCACAAAGCTAGCATGGCTCAGGGTTTTGGAAGTCAAAGGGTCCTATACCTGTGTATATATACCTCCCCTGTGTTTGCTTCACAGCTCTGTAGCCCAGTGTCTCTTTCATTCTAACTTTTAATATTATATTTTTACATAAAATCAATAATTGCTACAATGCTATTTGCTGCAAGACAAAGCTGTCAGAAAAGAAATTATATTTTATATTATATATTATTTTATTTTAAAAAAAAGTAAATAATTTCAAAGAGCTTTCAGGTAATCTCTGGTTTTTGTTGGCCATACAAGCCAACAATGAACAATGAAATTTTTTAAAATATATTTTATACTTACCTTGTGGACCAGTGATTGCCATATTTTGTGTAGAGGTCAGAGGTCAAGCATTGCTCATAACTGGCTGAAATTTTCCTCGAGACACTTTTTAAAAAAAAACTACAACTACAAAAAAATGTGGAGAAACATCAGAAATGAAAATAGGTTAAGAAGTAACCAGCTTTAGAGTTCCACCTATGCTTATCAGTGGAACAGACAGAGATCACTATCATAAAGCACAAATTGCTAATAACTTTTCACACCTAACCATAAAATGACAAGACAGAAAAAGAGAAAAGTAAAAAGGGAAGATATCCCTAAGTGTGAACAGCGTCAATACTGCAGACACCAGCATGCTAATAAAATGCACTTTTGTAAACGAGAGCTTAGAGACAGGGTTCTAGTTAGATACTAACTTAAAACAGTTAATTATTTATTAGTAAAAAAATTATGTTAGATCACCTTTCATTCATGTAGTCAAGGTCAAACAGATTATTGCAATAGCAGAATTATTTTATGGATGTACACCTATTTAATCAGTTTCATCATGTATAATTTTAAAGGTGTGTAACTTTAAAGATGTTTTGGGAGACACGTTGCGGCTATTCATGTTGTCTGTACGTACAATCCTATCTGTTCATAAGTTCGAAGGTTGTAGAATATATAGACAAAAACTTTGAGCCAAACTACTTTATTCATAAACTTTATTATATTCTCTCTTTCTCTCTCTCTCTCTCTCTATATATATATATATATATACATTTTTTTTTTTAAGTAAAAATAACATTCCCCAGGAGTTTAAGATGTATTAATAGAAGGGCTAAGCCATTACTTGGGTGGGAGATGTCTGGTTTTAAAGAGAATGAATAGGAACATATTATTTAAAAAAGAAAAGAAAAGCCCTGTAATAGTCTGTTGAAATAATGTTAACCCCTAAGTCGATTTATATTATTTTCAGAGGAAATGCGCAGAAAATCATACTTTACTTTAGATTATTCATTTTTATACTTATCGTAGACATGAAAGGCAGAAAATCCAACACATGGCTTCATTATAAACCTGGGTCAATAGACTAAACCGTACTGCAGACTCCTCCTATTTTTTCTGTTACCATGGCAAATAGAGCAGACGTCACCGGAGGAGGAACCTGGTATAAAAGCTTTTGAATCGCGGCTTAAAGATAAGGGGGTTTTAGTGTGTGACACGTGTGAATGGGGCTCAGTCAAAGGCAGTAAAGTACACGCGAATTTTCATTTTATTATATTTTAAGTCAGTGGGATTTAGATATTTCTGAAGATTTACACAAAGCCGGAAAATGGGATTTGGAGTAAGTGATATTCTTGGAGACTTTGTTTTCTTTTAAGGTCCTGTTACTGTAGTAAAAAGTACCACATTTTCTGGTTTTTGATTGTTTGGTATCTGTCGTGTGTCAGTTTCTTTAACTGTGGGAACCAGAACTACAGATGTTGCTGTAACAGGTGTTTCTTAAGGGGGAAATGCAGTCCGTATTTCTAAAACCTCTGCTTCTGGATAAAATCTAGTTGGCTAGTTTTCAGGAAGGCCTGCAATTGTGTATTTGTATCCATTTAACTTCCGCATTATGCAAAACAAAAGTGGTCTTAGTTTGACATCGGGTTGTACTTTGTTCCTGTTAAATATTTCCTCATCTACAGGGTAAGCTTAGTCAATAAGTATCGTTTATCGAGGGAAGAAAAAACGTTTAATCAAGCGTTTCCTGTTGAAGGTGTGGTAGTGGCATGGTTTTCCGGAGAGTTTCAAAATCAGCGGTGTGTAGCCGTAAGTGCAAAAACGCATGACTCGTCATTCTGATACTGAGTGAGAAGCCGCTCCCGTGACTGCGTATCTTTCCAGAGATCGAAGGCAGTTTAGGTCAAAAATGTAAATTATAATCTTCAAACGAGAGAATACCGTCGTCTGACGTTAAGATGCTAAGTGTTAGAAGGGAAGTAAAAGTCATATATGCGTACATTAACTCATTAGTGGCAGAAGGGTTCAGATAAACTGCCTTCTTTTTGAAGTGCGAGGACAGACGGTGAGAACGTTACTGTTCCCTGTACTTTATAAATGCCGGCTAGCACAATAAATTAAGAGGCTCAATGAAAGTTGTGCTTTCTGAACATATGACCAGCCTCTTCTGACTGAAACGTGGTCAGCTTACGCGTCCTATTCAGGCGACTCATTTGTCAAACGTAATCGTGTTGTCTAGCCTGGCTTACGCAAATTTCCCCTCGGAAATATCGAAACTATCTTGTAAATCTGCGTACGTGCACCGGCCTGTGATCTTTCCCAGTTGTTGCGTACGGACAGCGATAATCAAGGCAGATGAGCTTCATGTTCAGCGAATGTGCAAATGAAGCGTTTCTGTGTGCAAAGTACGACGATAACGACTGTAAGTAAAAACAAAAAAATCCAAGAAGAGGAATTCTGAACTGTACGAAGTAGAGGCACAACAAAATGTTACATTTAGGGACCTAAGGACTTTTATCATAAACATGGACATTTCATAACGATAATAATGTACAGCTCCTTCTAGCACTTTATTTTTCGCTTTCGGATTAGATGCCCAACTGCATTTCGTAGTCAAAGTACTTGTACTTTGTATAATGATAAAGTTGAATCTCAAAAAGTGTGCTGAAGCGCAACACACCGCTGCTGCAGGGCCAGTGTAACTGCAACTATCTGGGGCAAACCCACGTTATCGCCCTCTAACTTCGCCAGGTATTTATAATATGGGATGCCTTATTACACGTGTTGGGTCAGAGCAGTCGGGAGACACAGATGTGTTGCATGAAACTAAAAATAAACGAATGAAGTTGACCCAGACAATCGAGCTGCTGTATTTGTCAATATCGTTTAACAATCACAAATTACTTGTGAATTAATAGAATGAAATGGCTTTCGATTGACAAAAGTAGCTTAATTAGCACTTATTTCATTGCATGTACTGCTGTATGCCATTCAATAAACTTTGATCTGATATGCTCTTAATGCAATGTCAGTGCTGTCGACTGCCCTGATTACATTAGGACACCTGGATATCACTGCAAATGTAGCTTCTAGGTTTACCTATTCACCCACGGAATAGGGAAAGCAACATTTAATACAAAACAAAGTACAAAGACATTACACATGGTGCAAACAGTAAACAAGTAAAAAAAAAAAAAAAAAAAATTATCGTGCTGACACTCACAGAACCTTAATGTAAAATTTGGAAATAACATTCCATTATGTTACAGTAAGAATGATCTCTGCCAGCTTTGAGAAGATTTGCATAACATTGGTTGAAATTCTAGGAGCTTTCCCTGTTAGCTGGAGTGATGGGTCTAAAAGGCAGCACACACCTACTGGGATTTAATCATGTTGCCTGTTTGTATACAGTATAACGTATATAGTTCAGTGTCCGATTCTTTTAATAATCACTCTCAAGTTGGATTCACTGATATCCCGGCAAAATGACCTTTGTATTTAAATTCTTTAATTGCCTGCCACACCCACCCAACATCAAATGGTCTCCTGTGGCCATTGCTTGGAACAGGGGTGGTTCTGGAGGGTCTGGGGGGGCAGTGCCCCCATGACAACATGCATGGCCTTGCTGTGGCCCCCCTAAATATATATGGTACTTCGGTCTGAAATAAGTGTATTATTATTTACATTGATATATCTAGGCTAACAATTGGTGCACTGGGAATAGGCAAAACGCAAATGTGAGCACATTTTCTTGATGGACTCTTAATGTGGGTGCACCAGGTAGTCAAGTCGCTTCATTTGGTGAAAAGTGAAGTTAATGACAGAAAAAAATTATCCAGGCTTTGGAAGCAAGATGAGGTCTCAAAAAGAAACCAGAGTGAGTTACATATTTGTAAAAATGTAACTGCAAAGCAGTAATTATCTGTTTCAAAATTGCCTTTTACTTCTTAATGCTGGCAGTCTTGTGAAAGTAATACCTGGAGGTCATTAAGTAGTCCTGTAGTACCTGAGACCGGTCTTGGTCTCAAGACCAGTTTTTTGCGGTCTTAGTCTCCTCACAGAATCAAATTCATTTTGACTCTGGTCTTGTCTCAGTCTCGGAACTAAAGAACTCGAGGTTTTATTTTAAGACCAGTCAAGATCACTCATTAAAATGCCTCAATATTTATCACAACGGCTTAATATTCATATGTTTAACCCTTAGAACCCAACTAACAGAAAATGCGTTGATTTTCGCACCCATCAACCTCAGGCTCGTAACTTTGGATAGGTATAATGCACAGACATGAATTGCATGAAACGATCGAAAGAACTTACTTGATCCGGTTGTCCAAGTTGCATTGTGTGCTAAAATATTCCAGAGTAATCCAACGCGTAATAAGGCATACATTTTAAACCACCACTAATAATCCATAAAACATTGATATTAATCACATTAGACAGAAGACAAAGTGCATTTTCATTTCCATAATGATCCCCGTACTACCTGGCTGGGAAAAATATTGGTAAACTTTACTTAAAGCAGTCATTATATTGCATTATACATACCTAATTATATACATTGCATTATGTATATTGCATTATGCATTAATAAAGTATTATAAACACGCCTTTAACTATTCATAAAAAGTCATAACATGTTATAGACATATTTTATGTATTATGAATGCTCTATGAAGGTCTTATCTGTGTTTGAGGCTAAAATGCCGACTAAAAGTTTTATTCTCAAATTTCACATTTCACATATATATGCAGAAATATATATAAAAACCATGCATTGCTGTTTGTCTGATAACTTCAAGTTACCAAATGGGCGCAAAATCAGATATTCATTTCCTCCTGGCACTAACGATGTATTTCTTCACAATACTAAGCCATATAATGGTCGCCAATGAAAACGCTGATTTCCCATATGACGGATTCTAATCTGAACATTTATAACATTATACTTGAAAGTGCTTGCAAATTTTTATAGTACATGTGACTAAAAATTGAGAAATTTTCAATAGGTGCAAGTAGTTTTTCCTCATAAGAAGGATGATATCAAGACCGTGTCAGCATTTACACATCAAATTATGACATATCTGAGTAGTGCAGAATGTCCTGAAAACAAAAACAAAGCATATGCCACTATCTCATGTACATACAGTGTAATAAGCCTAAAATCAAAGGGATAGAAAAACACTCAAAAATGTATAGGATTCAAAGGGTTAACAGTACTGCGATTGGGTGTAAAACGTCCTGCTTCAAAGTTCAAATTCAACCAATAAGCTGTGTTACATTTGTGCAGAAGAATTTATATTGAAATTTTAAGAAAAAATGTCCATGGGTCAAATGATACTGTAACATAAATTTTAGGTGATACTGCATAGCCCCAAGATGGTGCCTATGCTCCACATTTTATAGTGTGTTATGTAGTCTGTTTCTGATCTTGACTTGATCTAGCCTTGCCTTGGTGTTGTCTCGGTCTTACCCTGCCTTGGTCTTGGTCTTGTCTCAGTCTCGATGCACTCTGGTCTTGACTGGCACTGGCAATGACTTGGTCTAGATGGTCTTGACTACATCACTAACATTAAGGTCAAAAGCATCTGCCCCCCCCCAACAGAACAACTGGCCCTAATCTGGCTGCCTCTGTTGATATGGTCTAAAATTGCCACAGGGTTGGACTCATTTATTTACATGTATGGAGAAGTTTGATTTTAAGAGTTATCAGTCTGCACCTCAGTCCAGTGCCAAAATATGTGGTGTGACAAGAGTATAGCTTATGTAAATGGAATTTCAAAAATGCTGAGCAAGGACACTTAAGCTTGTAGAATGTAATTTTCGCAGCATGCAGGTAAATTCTGATGGCAGAATATTGGCTCATAATCGGATTATTATATCAGAACAATAAATGATGATATTTAGAACATATTGATAAAATCAGAATGTTACAGAAATGCCCCAAGGAATCAAAATAATTGAAACAATTATGCAGTATTGGTTTTCATACATTATGCTAAAAGAATAATCATACATGATTATAAATCAGTAAAATATAAATGAATTCACATGTATAAGGGCCACTGGGAATATTCTGGCAACACTGGAAAAAAAACGCTTGGGAAAAAGTCCTAGTTTATTCCTCATTAGTGGGCTAATCTTTAAACAGCTGTAGAGTGGTGGGGCATGTGACTTGTCAATTCAGGTAGCCAGAGGTGTGGCTTTATCACCATGGCAACAGGGCAAAGTCCCTGGGTAAGCATGGAAGAAATGATTAGATTGACCAAGCAGTTTTTATATGCATACACATATGCGCCCACACACGCACACATATATACATACACACCTGGTCATTATACCTCCAAGAACTTTCATGGTATGCCATTCTAAGTCCATGGACATCAATATGGAGTTGGTCCCCTCGTTGCAGCTCTTCTGGGAAGGCAAGATTTTGGGGGGATTTGGGGAATTTTTTTCCCATTCATTCAGAAGAACATTTGTGAGGTCAGGCACTATTGGACAAGAAGGACAATCTCCATTCTAGTTCATCCCAGAGGTATTTGAAGGGATTAGGGCTGTGCGAGCCAGTCAAGTTCTTCAACAGCACACACACCCAACCATGTCTTTATGGACAGTGCTTAGTGTACTGGGGCACAGTCATGCTGGAACAGAAAAGGACCTTCCCCAAACTGTTCCCACAAAGCAGGAAGCATAGAATTGTCCAAAATGTCTTTGTATACTAAAGCATTAAGTGTTTCCTTCGCTGGAACTCGGGAACCTAGCCCTATCCCTGAAAAACAACCCCATACCATTATTCCTTCTCCACCAAACTTTACAGTTGGCATAATGCAGTCAAGCAGATAATGTTCTACTGACATCCACCAAACCCAGACTCATCTATCAGACTGCTAGACACAGAAGTATGATTCTTCACTCCACAGAATGTTTCCACTGCTCCAGAGTCCAGTGGTAGCATGCTTTACACCACTCCATCTGATGCTTGGCATTGCCCTTGGTGATGTGAGGCCTGTATGCAGCTGTTTGGCCATGGTTGCCCATTCCATTAAGCTTCCAGAGTGCAGTTTTTGTGCTGGGGTTAATACCAAAGGAGGTCTGAAACTCAGTTATTCAGTTAATATAATGTTGGCAACTTTAACGCGCTATGTACCTCAGCACTCAGCCACCCTGCTCTGTTACTTTACGTGGTCTGTCAATTCTTGGCCGACTTACTATTAATAACATTTCCACTCTGCAATAATACCACTTACAGTTGACTGTGGAATATCTAGCAGGAAGGTAATTTAATGAACTGACTTATTGCAAAGATGGCATGACTGCACCATGCTTGAATTCAGAGTTCTTCAGAATGACCCATTCTTTCATAAAGGTTTATAAACCTGACTGAATGGTTAGGTGCTTGATTGTATACCCTTGTAGGAATGGGTCTGAATGAAATTCCTGTGTTCAATAATTAAGATGTGTCCCAATACTTTTGTCCATATTCACATAAATGCAGGGTTTTTTCTATAATAAACTCTATCCTCAGTCTGCATGCCTGCTGTCTCATTTGTGTTAAAAACCTGTAAAGTCCATAGCTATATTTGAGAAATATTGTAAGCTCAGTTAGTCCATAATTTCTGGATATAAGAATTAAGATCAACAAAAATGCTGCCTTTTCTAATTTTACCATGCAGTGAAGATGCTCTTACTTATTCAGATTTAAAACTTGCTGAAACAGTCCTAAAAGATTGATCGCCTGATATTTTACAAGAAATGTTTGGTCAGATGTATTCCCTGGATCTGTTTGTTTCTAATATGCTATCATTTTTTTTTTTTTACAAATGCATGAAAATAGAGCAAAATTATGAGTTTTGGTGTGAATTAAGTTTGAGAATTTTCAGTATTGTGGATCACTCTTGCAATGCTACTGCAGAAAATCAACTAGCCGACATGTTTTTTCCCTTAAGCATTTGTTGAATTAAATGAACATTTCTAAAACAGAAGGTGCAGGGCACTTGAGTAATGGGGTTACTGGCCATACACCAGTCATAATTGGGTTGTTAAATGCATGTAAATGCACTGACCAGAAGTATGACTGGCCTTGGTAAGTGACATACAAGAACTAATGTTATAGCCTGCCAGTTGTTTTTACTATATATAGCTTTTGCTACATAAATAGACTATTATCTTGTATAGTTAACTGTATATCACTGCAACAAAGTGCATTATTTGGGCATTTTTAGTTTAACTGAGAAAGTGGATATGCTTGTCATCACAGGAATCATAAGATTGTGGTGTTCTTGCAACTTCGGTGTAGAGGATTCTGATGTATATTGCAACTTTGGCAGTATCTGCTGCCTTACCTTCAAGAAACTGCTCTGCCTGCTAACTGGAGCTGCTACAGTCTGCACATGCGTTCCTCTATACCTGTCGGTCGCACAGTTCCCTTCAATGTTGATAGGCTATTACTCGTGACTTGTAACTGATCAGATAGTGTTGTGTGGGAAGACCACAGAGTGATGATTTCTGACAGAATGAGGTGGCTGCATTAGAGCCCAACTAATGCATTTTTAAATTAATTAATTTTATTTGCAATCAGAAAACAAAAGTAACGATTCTGATAATAAAAACACCGAATGTCAGATCTGATAATTGGCCAGGCTGATAATTGGTCAACCCCCATTTTAAGCAATCACTTTTTCATCTTAAAGATGTATTTTGGCCATCCTTGTGCTGTGTGCTACCTGGGAAAAGCTCATGATCCTAACATATTTTTCCTTATTGAAAAGTGGTCAGAAAATGGATCTATGGATTTTTGGTATAGGTTTCAGGTCTACATTTTGTTACATATATAAAAATAAAATATGATTGCTGTGAATATGAATGATGGTTGATTTGAAGTGGCTGTTTTGCTCAGCAAATAGAACGTTGTCAGACTTTAGATTTACAGCACTGAGATTTTTATGTATACTGTATACGGTTTCAGTCCCTCTGCAGCAACATCAGTATGACTGATGAGACAGAGAAACTTGTGGACTCCTGGTTATATAATACATAGCAGAGATTGCTGCCTGTGTGTAAATTTAAGAACCAGGCCATATAAAGGTATGTAACTTTTCTTCCAGGGGTATTGACTGGCATCTGTCTGAGTCTAGAACTTAAGCATCTTGTTTTAGCTTTTTTAAGGTTATTTGGTTTGGGGTGTTTGTTTAATTTTTTATGTGTTTGTAAGAATTTAAACAGGAGTTCTCCTCCAGAGCTATTCTTGCTTTTTTCTATTGTACTTTGCAACCATTTTCCAATAGCTAGCCCATTTGCCTTTCAAGAGACCTATGTATAATCAGTCAGTCTGCATATTAAATTCACTTTACGTCATATTGCAGAATGCATGAAAAATTTAGTTATTAAAAAAAAAAAAAAAGAACCGACAAAGTGATGTCTTTTAGTTGATTAACAAATTGAGAAATTAAGGGTCAAAGCAGAGTGTGGGTGGGCATGTACATCTTTACAGTACTGTGTGTAGTGGGATAGGTTGTGAGTCTAACACTGTACTGTGTCTCAACATGCACAAAATAAATCAAAAAGTCTCTTGTTTACTAATGTTTGTAGAACGTGCTTACAGTTCTGGATATAAACTCTGTTACTAGAATTTTTTTCTGTGTTCTCAGAGTTGAAATAGTATACCTAATGTGAAATGGATGATAATAGGGTCATGTTTTTCAGAAAAACAGATTAGCAAGTAAGACGCATGGCAAATTGCAAGCATACCTGCTGTTGAGGAGTCGACCAGGTATAAGTGCGGCTAGGCTGAGCTTCCAATGAATGCCCAGTTACAAGTGCACTACTTAACACTATTATTACTATGACTAAACAAAGTGGCAAGTGCCTGTCACGCAATGCCACTGTGTTCAGAGACAGAGTATACACAACACCTTAACACTCTTCTGTAAATAAACAACCTTGAAGCTCATATATTGTGGGCCTAAAGATGGCTGGTATCCATTTGTGTCTCAGGATGGACGGGACCAGTATGAGCTGGCAGCAACCGCAGAGCAGGCAGGCAAGAAGAAGTCCAAAGCAAAGAAGAAAGAGAAGGATATTGATGAGCTAAAGAAAGAAGTTGACTTGGTGAGTTATTGGTACTAGACTTGAGTTTTCATTTATGCGGCGCTTGTGTGTGTCCAATTCTATGTATATGTTTGTTTTGTAGGATGACCATAAGCTTACGCTGGATGAACTTCAACGCAAATATGGTACAGATCTAAACAGGGTGAGTTTCTTACTGAAGTTTTCAAACAGTAGTGTATATATAATATATTCAGGAGTTTTTGTTGTTTTTAATAGCTGCCCTTTTTATTCAGGGTGATTTAAGATGGCAGCCATTCATCTGAGCTAGGCGCTATTGTCAGGCTTGTGCTGTATATATGATTTCCTTCCTTATCAACACACAATAGCTCTGTGTTCCAATTCTTCGCATAAATGCGGCTTTTATTGTGCACAGATCAAACAGAATCCAATCAGTACACTTTTGTACAATTTCATACCATTGAATTAACCACAGACACCAGTTGTGGTATTATACACTCTACTGAATCAGACAGGGGTTGTAGTTGATAGGCAACAAGTCACAACATTAACTAGCAACACCTATCACCTGGGTCCCGTTAGGCTTGCTGGGTATGATAATTTTGTCACATTTGGTGGGAATGTTTCAAAATAACATTGTGCAAACTGATACTGCATGGATAACTCTTGTTTAAAATACGCTATAGATTCTGTTCATTTTCCAGATATGTCTAATGTATTCCAGCTTTATGTGTTTTTTGTGGGTGTGCACTACTGGATGATCTGTTTAATCTTTCAGGGACTGACAGGTGCTCGTGCAGCAGAAATCTTTGCACGGGATGGCCCTAATGCATTAACGCCGCCCCCCACCACCCCAGAGTGGGTCAAGTTCTGTAAGCAGATGTTTGGAGGATTCTCCATGCTGTTGTGGACTGGTGCCATCCTCTGTTTCTTAGCATATGGCATCGTGGCTGCCATGGAAGAGGAGCCTGTCAATGATAATGTAAGAAACCATATGTACTTTTCCATCTCTGTGTATTGCCTGTATATTAGGGATGCACCGATCCAACTTTTTCAGTTCTGATACTGATACCAATACCTGGGCTTTGGGTATCGGCCGATCCTGAATACCGATCCGCTTCTGGAGGTGCTTTATTAAGTTGGTCGTGTTATACTTTGCAGTGCTGCTGCCTCCCCGCGAAACATTGGCTTTGCAGATATTGTAAACAGCCGTGGTACTTGATGGCGCAGCAAGCATGAAATACCTCCACACAGATGACATTTTGTTGTTAGCTCCCTCCATAGTGTTAGCTGTTCTTGTCGCTTTTCTTAACAAAACGTGCTGGTTTAACTGCGCACCACTGATGCATAACGGATTTTGTGCGCACTTGAAGCAGCTTCCACATGTGTATGAATACAGAAAAACTTTATAATTTAATCGAATAGATCGGTCCCATAGATTGGCCCAATGCTACCGATTTCCGATATAGGTATCGGATCGGTGCATCCCTACTGTTTATCATTTTGATTGTGAGATTTGAATTAAAAACCATTCTTATTCCATTCAGTTGTACCTTGGGGTTGTGCTGTCTGCTGTTGTCATCATCACTGGCTGCTTCTCCTATTACCAAGAGGCAAAGAGCTCAAAGATCATGGACTCTTTCAAGAACCTGGTCCCTCAGGTGTCATCTTCTGGAAAACACACACACACACACACACACACACACACACACACATACACATATACATATATATGTATATGTGTATGTATGTATGTATGTATGTATGTGTGTATGTGTATATATATATATATATATTTATTTCTAGACTTTGCTTGCTGGGCCTTACTCTGTGAAGAACTCAAACTCAACTGTGCATGTCTTCCAGCAAGCCTTGGTGATCCGTGATGGTGAGAAGAAGAGCATCAATGCTGAGGATGTGGTGGTTGGAGACCTGGTGGAGGTGAAAGGAGGAGACAGAATCCCCGCTGACTTGCGCATTATTTCTGCTCATGGATGCAAGGCAAGTTGGTAACATTTTTCTGTCTGTACTAGCAGCTATCAGTAAGTGTGTTTCTTGATAAGCTGACTATTCCTGTCCTTGTTCAGGTGGACAACTCATCCCTCACTGGTGAATCTGAGCCTCAGACTCGGTCTCCTGACTTCTCGAATGACAATCCTCTTGAGACAAGGAATATTGCATTCTTTTCCACCAACTGTGTAGAAGGTAGGCCACATGATCTATATAACCTTGTATATAACCTAGATTCCAGTTACTGAAAGATTTTTCTGCAATAAATGACATATCTTTGCTATTCTTTAACAATTATTAAATGATAGTCATTTGGCATTGTGTTGAGGAGCAAAAGATCATTAATCATGTGCATCTTTTCCCAGGCACTGCCCGTGGTATTGTTATCAACACTGGGGACTGTACTGTGATGGGTCGCATCGCTACCCTTGCCTCTGGTCTGGAAGTTGGGCGTACCCCAATCTCCATCGAAATTGAGCATTTCATCCACATCATCACGGGTGTGGCTGTCTTCCTGGGCGTGTCCTTCTTCATCCTGTCCCTAATTCTGGGTTACTCATGGCTGGAAGCAGTCATCTTCCTCATCGGGATCATTGTGGCTAATGTGCCTGAGGGGCTTCTGGCCACTGTAACTGTGAGTGTTGGCCTCAACTAGTACTGTCCCAAGCGATTATTCTTTAAACGATTAATCTAGCGATTGTTTTTCCGATTATTCGACTAATCTAACGACAAATTTTTTGAGTGATCTGGTGATAAATTTATTGAAAAGCAATTATTTTCAAGTTAGTCATTTAATACAATAATTCACCCCCTCCCCCACACACACACCTGGAATTCTCATTAACATTTTAATTTATTAAAACATTTCTTAAACATTAGAGCATTATTAACAAAAAAGGCAAATCTTAAGAGATTCAATAGGATTTCTATGTTAGACTGAAGTTAATAATCACTGCAATAGTTTTTACTTAATTATTTCAGTACACCAATTTGACTTTAATGTTGAAATAGATGCTAAAACATGGAATGATTTCATAACTAGAGAAACATGTTTTTAACAAACACTAGCAAAGGTAGCTTATAGTCAAGCTTACTTCAGTGAGCCAGGAACGATTTAGGCTACAGTGTGTAAGAGTAGTCGTAAACTATAATTTGTATCACTCTTACATGACAGAATAAGTAAACAGAAAATATAAAACACTAGAGGTGCAGAGAAGATGTCATGACTGAAGTACTCCCAAACTTTGGAAGACCGCGTGCGAGCCTTTTTTGCCGTGTGCTTCTCCAGAGGCTCCGTACGCAGCCATGTTGCCTCGTACACGGGGGGCGGGGGGACATGGCAGAGCGGGTGGCAAATTTCCTTTTTGCAGGGTGGTAGGAGATATCTCATTAATATCTATGAGAGAGAAGTGCTGCATGATTGGCCAGTGCATGCCTTACAAAATAGTGTGACACTGCTGGCACCATATTGGAATTCATTGGAATATTGGATTGGAATATAGGAATATTGGAATGTTGGAATTCAGTCTATAATTGATATAGTTTTAACGGTGCCAGGAGTGAAACAACTAGCCAGCTTATTAGCGGAATAACTTTGTATTGTAAATGAAATCCATGCCGCAGGTCAAATAAAATATTGTAGCTCTCGAGTGGCAAAGAGATCATCATGTGGACAGTAAAGTTCAGTTACTAGTAGACTGTTTTATTGCGCAATTCTTAAAAGGACAGCGTTAACATGCTCCCGAAGGGATAAAGTACTTTCCCTTACAATATGTTTAGCTTATCACTCTAGCTTATCACAGTGCATTGCAGTTACAAAACATTTACGTAGTTTCACACGACACGCCAACACATTTTTATAATCGACATCGTCGATTACGTCGAATAATCGTCCCAGCCCTAGCATCAACCCTTGTAATTATAATAAGCTGTAAAGATCAGCAGAGGGAAAATCTAAGCATCTTGTAGGCATATACGCCTGTTTTGCTCATAATATTGCTTCCTTCTCCCAGGTCTGCCTGACCCTAACTGCCAAACGCATGGCTAAGAAGAACTGCCTAGTGAAAAATCTGGAGGCTGTGGAGACCCTGGGCTCTACCTCCACCATCTGCTCTGACAAGACAGGCACCTTAACTCAGAACCGCATGACTGTGGCTCACATGTGGTTTGACAACCAGATCCATGAGGCTGATACCACGGAGAACCAGAGTGGCACCTCCTTTGATAGGAGCTCTGCCACTTGGGCTGCCCTAGCCAGAGTTGCAGGCCTCTGCAATCGTGCTGTCTTCTTGGCTAGTCAGGAAAACGTCCCTATCCTCAAGGTGAGTTCTCGTTCAATTTTCTAGTTTTTGTTCCCTAAAAATGATTTTTCCCACACATTACTGGGTTGTGTATAAAGGGTAATGGCTCTATCCTTAAGATGCATCTTTATACAATATTAATGTGGAGTGGGACTCAAATAGTAAGAATTTCATGAAAATGTATATTGTAGAGTTTTTTCCTCACAGATATGAGAGAGTGCACGCAGTACAAGTGATACTTGGGCCTACTGGCTGAGCACAGCATTCTCCCAAATTTTGGCTATTTGAGCTTGTTCTCTGGGGAAAAGCTCAGGATTTCAGTTACCTCTGAAACATAGTGTTTCTGCTTTTTTTGTGATGTTTCTTGTAATAGCTTGTCATTGGGACGTACTATAAGTCACATGATGTAGGCTAAACTAGCGCTGTTCCTGATATTGTGTTTAAGAGTCCAGCTGATTCGGTACAATCCTCGGTACAATCTTTAAACAAACTTCCCTTATAATAAATTATCCTTCTTTATCACAGTTGAATTCCTATGCCTTATTCGCACATTGTACAATGATCAACACATAATGAAATAAGATTTTTCTCCTTGGAATTATTTGCAATCCTATTAAATGATCGGTGGATATTATAGGTTGCTGATAGGTGGGCCCATCCAGTTAGTGTGAGGAAAAGTTCCTTATGCTTATTTTATGGTTATTTTCATTAGAGGGATGTTGCAGGGGATGCCTCAGAGTCAGCCCTGCTGAAATGCATTGAACTGTGCTGTGGCTCTGTGAAGGACATGAGGGATAAGTATCCCAAGATTGAAGAGATTCCTTTCAATTCCACTAACAAATACCAGGTAAGAAAATCTTACCTTGTAATTCTACAATAATGACCCAAGTTACTTTTAGTGAAAACTTCTTTAACGTACCAGCCTCTCATCCTTGCAGCTTTCCATCCACAAGAACCCTAACACCTCCGAGTCGAAGCACTTGCTGGTCATGAAGGGAGCACCAGAGAGGATCCTGGACCGCTGTTCCACCATCCTGATCCAGGGCAAGGAGCAGCTCCTAGACGATGAGATGAAGGATGCTTTTCAGAATGCCTATCTGGAGCTGGGAGGCCTGGGAGAGAGAGTGCTGGGTACAGTGCATAAAATGTCCCTGAGGATGTTTTCCAATCACTGCCCCAGTGTCTTGTGTGGTGATTGAAGTGTTGATCCAGCAGTTTACATGCTCACATGTCCACATCACAAATATGCTCTTTGATATTGTTTAGTAAATATTAATTTTCAGGAAATGTATCATGAAGAGCTGAATAAATGTACATTTTCATAAGCAGTTTTATCTTGCTAAAAAAATTATGCAAAGTAATGGATAAATTGTGTTTAAGTTGGGGTTGCTTTTTTGTAGGATTCTGCCATTTCTTCCTTCCGGATGACCAATTTGCTGAAGGCTTCCAGTTTGATACCGATGATGTGAACTTTCCCACTGAAAATCTGTGCTTTGTTGGTCTCATGTCAATGATCGACCCTCCACGTGCTGCAGTGCCTGATGCTGTAGGCAAATGCCGGAGTGCTGGAATCAAAGTATGTCTGTCAAGTTCTCAGTCAGCCTTATTTTTGAAAAATTGACCTACTTTAACATTTCTGGCATTTTATAATTAATATTCCTCTCTGGATTTAGGTTATCATGGTTACTGGTGATCATCCAATCACAGCTAAGGCCATTGCTAAGGGTGTGGGCATCATCTCAGAGGGCAATGAGACTGTGGAGGACATTGCTGCCCGGCTGAACATCCCTATTCACGAGGTCAATCCCAGGTAAGATTATTGCATTTTATGGTTAATGGAGTGTTGTATACTTATTTAATGTATCTGCAATTATTACATTGTCTATAATATGGCTTGCCTGTGGTTTATTCAAATAGTTATGAAATGACAATGAAATATCACTATTGTTTATGTAGAGATGCTAAAGCTTGTGTGGTCCATGGTGGTGACCTGAAAGATTTGACCTCTGAGCAGCTGGACAATATCCTGAGGCATCACACAGAAATTGTGTTTGCCAGAACATCACCACAGCAGAAGCTCATTATTGTGGAGGGTTGCCAGCGACAGGTAAAAGATACCATAATAACATTTGTTCAGTATTTTCCAGCGGTTGCATTTAAGTGTGCTTTTATTGGTACAGTTATGTTTGGGTGATGCTTGTGAGATCATAGACTAACCTAAACAAAACCTTGGACCTGCAGCAGTTGGGTTGGGTCCATCTCTCCAGTTTCAGTAGTACCTTGAATGAACTTGTTGATGTGAACTTACAGGGTGCCATTGTAGCTGTGACAGGCGATGGTGTCAATGACTCCCCCGCCTTGAAGAAGGCAGATATTGGCGTGGCTATGGGCATTGCAGGATCTGATGTCTCCAAGCAGGCCGCTGATATGATCCTTCTGGATGACAACTTTGCCTCCATCGTGACTGGGGTTGAAGAAGGTAAAACAAGTTCAAATAAAAGGGCCCTGCCTGCATTTCCCCCAAATTATGTATGTCCTCTCTGTCACTGACTATGTTCTCTATTTTCTCTAGGCCGTCTGATCTTTGACAATCTGAAGAAATCCATTGCCTACACTTTGACCAGCAATATTCCTGAGATTACACCCTTCCTGCTCTTTATTATTGCCAACATCCCTCTGCCCCTGGGAACTGTCACCATCCTCTGTATTGACTTGGGCACTGACATGGTGAGTGAAGAAAATGGCCTTGCTGAGTAGATCAAGCTCCTTATCACTAATATCCTCTTTTTAACTGGCAGGTTCCTGCTATCTCCCTGGCCTACGAAGCTGCCGAGAGTGACATCATGAAGAGGCAGCCAAGGAATCCCAAAACAGACAAGCTGGTGAACGAAAGGCTCATCAGCATAGCCTATGGTCAGATAGGTAAGATCTTGGGTTCACCAAGTCCTTAATCTTGGACTAGAAGCTATAGATTCTGTGGTTTCTGAGGTCTGAGTGTCTGCAGCAGTCTCTTTATTATGGTCTTTTTCTATGGCCCACAAATACAGTCTCTGGTGATAAGCACTGTGCTAGTATTGGGGCTTATTTCAGAACTGTCTTGGGGGTTGTACTTTAAAGGAGACATCTGCTAAGCATATGTCCTGAAATCGTACAGCTGAAAAGTTTTCGAACGCAGTATTTTATAAAATGTTGGGGATAAATGGACGTAGATAATTGGTGATGTCATGTTCGTCAGAGATTACCTTTTTTAACAACTGTATAAAAGTAATGTTATTTTTACACAGCGTGTAGTTGGAGTATGGAATAGTCTTCCTGCTAGTGTAGCGCAAGCTAAAACCCTGGGTTCTTTTAAATCTGAGCTAGATAAGATTTTAACAACTCTGAGCTATTAGTTAGGTTCTCCCCAAACAAGCTTGATGGGCCGAATGGCCTGCTCTCGTTTGTAAATTTCTTATGTTCTTATACAAATCAATTCATCATCTGAAACAAAAACGCCCGTTTTTAGGGTTGCCAATTGCCACGCATCTGGCGTGACACTTAGGCTTTCAAACTCACACTCACGCTAGAAATCTTATGGCAAATATATATTATTCCATTACAAACCTAAAATTGGCGACATCAAAAGTGTTGGGGTAGTTTGCAAACCCTACAGACGATTTAGAAGGTAATAAAATGGTTACATACATGTAAATGCGTTTGCATGTGTGTGCAGACTTGTCTCGAATTGAAAATCTCACTCCAGCCAACTGACCGAAGTTGGCAACCCTGCATTTTCTTTGAAATGAACTGTAAAATGCACTGTTTTCGGCTGAAGCAGCTTGTTGCTCCGACAATTTTAAATCAAATATGAGAAAACATTACCTATGTTTTTTATTTTATGTCTTTTCGAAATAAAACCGCCCATACCTATCTTAAAGAGTACTTAATATATAATAAAATATTTTTAAAATTTACATTTACATTTAAAGGGACATGCTACTCCTCCCAAAACTTGCAAAAAAGTAACCGCGATATAATACATTCACCGTCCAAAAAGTGAAAAATACCGTGATAATAATTTGCGGTCATATCGCCCACCCCAGCACTGTTTGCTTCATAGCTTGGCTCACCCTGACATTTTCTTACTACAAACCAACAGTTTGTGGAAATTAGTGGGAGAACATTTTAAAATGAACTTGAGGAAGCACTTCTTCACACAGCGTGTAGTTGGAGTAT
>JAODLD010000040.1:439396-466585 GCA_026781065.1 Mormyrops boulengeri | reverse complement strand
TCCAAAATATGACCTTTTCCATGAGTAGGAAAATTAATATGCTGCTGAAAACCAAAACTCTCCAGACAAGATGCAAAATCTTTAGTGAGAGAATAGTTGATACTGTCCATGTGTATATTAAAATCACCCAGCAATATTACATTGGGCGAAAGGGTAGATAAATTCGTTAGAAACTCAGCGAAGTCATTTAAAAAGTCGGAGTTGGATTTAGGGGGGCGGTAGACAGAGGCAATAATGGTCGGAGTAGGTCCAGAAATTTGACACACAGTCGATTCAAAGGAGTTGTAGACAGGAACGGTCATCGGCTGGACTTTCCACTTCTCACGATAGATTATCGCGAGACCTCCTCCACTACCAGAGCCTCGAGGTTGAGAGATGTAAACAAACCCCGGAGGAGTAGCCTCGTTGAGTTGTGAGAAGTCATTAGGTTATTGCCAAGTCTCAGTTAAACACAGAAGATCTAACTTACGGTCGATGAGGAGATCCTGGACGAGATGCCCCTTGCTCGTAAGTGAGCGGATGTTTAATAACCAAGGCGTGCAGAAGGGATCCACATATAATAATCCACAGTTGACAGGGATGTCGTCATGGTTGTCGGAGTTGTTAGCCGACCTGGCTAGGCTGGCTAATACCCCGTGGTTAACAACCCGGCCGGTGCTGCGTTGAGTGCGTCGAGAGGTGGACCAGTAGGATTTTATCGGTTTGGAGATGTCAGAGTGAAAATGCCGGCGAGATCCCCGATCAATGTACCTCCTACGAGGCAGGAAAGTAATGTCTGGATGGAGGCGCAACTCTGCCGGCGAAGGCTGCAACAAGTGAGATCGGAGCCGGAAAAGCTCCGCTGCCGAATACTGTAAAAGTCCAGCTCCAGGTCGATAGACGAGGGACAGGAGAGTCCAGACGAATGCAGACAAAACATAAACACTGCCAGCCCACATCTCTGTCTACCCTTTTGCCCACTTGCAAAAAGTAAATCGCCGACAATATCAAAAGAGATTAACGGAGAATCCCTTTTAAAAAGTAAAGTACCGGAGAGTAGCAGCAGCAAGACGCGCCAGCATTCACTCATCCGGGGACCAACTGATCACGGCTTATCACGGCTGGACACGTTGATGGAATGGAACTCCCTCTTAAATGAGCCAGACTCGTCAAAATAAGTCAGACTTTCCCTTAATCCTCTTCATGGAATACCCCCCTGCTCTGTTCCTTGTGGAGTCATTGAATCCCATATGTTGGTTATTCTCATTTGCTGTGTGCTATGTTTGCTTCCCTGCCTGTTCTCTGTGTTACCAGTTTCACTTCGTAGATAATTTTTTTGTTCTGTTAGTTATATTGTTCCCCTGTTTAGTTTTGACCCCTTGTTTATTTTTAATTAGCTGAACAACAGACCAATACATTAAGTGAAGCCACTCCAAACAAGCCGACCTATGCCCACCCCTGCCCATTCTCCGCCCATTATGTGTGTCATTGCGTGGGTTTAGTTTACAGGCAATTCCAGTGCAGTGGTAAATGAGCCCCAAACTTTTTTGAAGTCTGGGGTTTGGTGCTATAGGGTAATAAGTTCCATTGATATGTATTCTTTGAGTAGGTATGACCATTGTGTGATATTTACTGTGTGTCTGGTTTTCCAGTTTAACAGGATAATTTTCTTGGCAATAGCTAAGGCAACCAGTATGGGTTCTGCATTTTCGATGGGTGTGTTTATGTTTGAGAGTTCTCCAAGTAGACAAATAGATGGAGATTGTGGGATATTGCAGCTCAGTATAGAGGATATTCTGTTAGTGATTTCTTTCCAGAAACATTGAATTGGTGGGCAGAGCCAGAGGGAGTGAGAGTAGAAGTACGTAATGCACATTGTGAACGATTTTATAGATCTTGTGCTGGGTGATGTGTGCTCTGTGAATTATCTTATATTGAATTAGTTGCAAGTTAGTGTTTTTAGTCATACTGAAGGTGTTCTTGCATATCTGGGTCCAGAATTCTATGTTTGTTGTAGATGATAGGTCCTTTTCCCAGGCTCCAAATGGGATGGAACAATTGTATCTACATTATAAGTTTGTATAATTTTGAGAGAATTTTCTTTGTGTCAGTTATATTTTTAATTTCTTTTACTGTTGTATGATATATTGATCTTAGATTTAAGAACCAACTTTATTTGGAGGTACTGGAGGTATTGTTCTTTCCCAATGTCATATTTTTCGACAAATTGTTGAAAGGTGGCAAATGTGTTATTCTCAAAAACGTGGTGGAGAGAGGTAGGTTTATCCATCAGTTTAAATCATCTTCATTTTTTTTAAATAATGGGATGAAATTCAGGTGGAATAATTCTGAGAGGCTGGCAGAGATGTTTATGCCTAGGTACTTGATGTTGCCAGTGGGAATGGGGACAGGTGAGTTTTGAGCTGTAGCATTCCAGTACTCACCATGTATAGGTAGTATTGTGGATTTTGTGCAGTTTATGGAGTATTCAGTGACTTCAAAGAATTGATAAGCTTGATGACTTCTTGAAGAGATTTTGATGCGTTTTACAGATAGAGGAGTACATCATCTGCATAGAGGTTGATCTTGTGGTGAGTGTTGTGGATTTGAATTCCTCTGATAGTATTGTTTTGACGTATTGCAGTGGCAAGAGGTTCGATGAACAGGGCAAAAAGTGATGGGGAGAGTGGACATCCTTGCCTGGTTCGCCTTTGCAGTGTGAACCTCTGTGATGTTAATCTGTTAGTAATCACTGTGGCCATTGGTGAACTGTATAATATTCTTATCCAGTGAATAAACGACTCTCTGAAACCAAATTTAAGAAGTGTTTTATGCAGGAATGTCCAATTTACTCTATTGAATGCCTTTTCTGCATCTAGGAATACAATTATTGTTTCCAATTTGTTTTGTTTTGAGACATGGATTAAATTAAACAACCTGCACATATTATT
The DNA here is from genome assembly GCA_026781065.1 of Mormyrops boulengeri. NCBI lineage: Eukaryota > Metazoa > Chordata > Actinopteri > Osteoglossiformes > Mormyridae > Mormyrops > Mormyrops boulengeri. Next base: position 463,655 of record JAODLD010000040.1, on the reverse strand, counting down.
AGATGAGTGTCTACCTTTGATGAACCCAGTTTGATCTGGATGTATTAATGATGGGTTTACTGTTTCAAGTCGGGTGGCGAGTGCTTTACTCATAATTTTGAGATTTCTGTTGATGAGTGATAGAGGGTGGTAACTGGAACAAAGGGTTGGTCTTTGTTGGGTTTTATTTGTACTGTGATGTGCTGGGGGATTTTGGAACTCTGTTTGATGTCAAGTACCACTCTGAAAAGTAGTGGTGAGATTGTATTCCAGAAGTGTTTATAGAACTCAGCAGGAAGGCCACCAGGTCCCGGAGCTTTATTATTTGGGATTTTGTTGAGTGTGATATGGAGTTCCTTTGATGTTGGTGGTTTGTCTAATTCAACTATTTGGTCCTTATTAAGTTAGGGTAAATCTATGGAATCGAGGAAGGAGGTGATATCTGATTAACTTGGCTGTTATAATTTTGTGTATAATACATTGTTTATTTTATAATACATCGTTTATTTCTTTGGATGAATATATGGTCTGTCCTGATGAGTTCTTTAATGCTGGTATAACTGATTTTTCTTTATTTTGTTTGAGTTGGTTGGCCAAATATTTTCCTGATTTGTTACTGTGTTCAAAATGTTCATGTCTAAGCCTTTGAATCTGAAATTGTGTTTTTTTTATTTGTAATATTGTGAAGCTGTGATTTGGTGTCTGTCAGTTCCTTTTCAGCTAGTTCTGTGGGATTTTTAGCATAAATGTCATTCGATTCTTTGTTGAAGATTTTTTTCAAGTACCTGTTCCTTCTTTTTTCTGTATGATGAAAATGATATGATCTTTCCTCTCAGCACTGCTTTTGCTGTTTCCCAGAGTAATGCATATGAGATTTCAGGAGAGTCGTTTATTTCCATGAAAGATGTCCATTCTTTTATGAAGAATGTGTTGGAGTCTGGGTAATTAAGCAGAGATATATTAAATCTCCATCGGCCAATGGATTGTTTGGGTTGGTTGATGTTTAGATTTATTGAGACGGGGGCATGATCACTGTTTATAATGGGATGAATTTTGGGTTAAAAAGTTACTAGTAAGAAAAAAATTAATACAGGAGTATGATTTATGGGGTGGAGAGAAGTGTGAGTATTGTCTGGTATTAGGTGATATTTTAGTTGCCAGCTATCGCCAAGACCAAACTCATCCATTTACTGTTTTAATATATCCGTGGAGTGCCAGTTTTTAGGATTAACAGTAGTGGATGATCTTTCTAAAGCAGGGTTGATAACTGTATTAAAGTCACTCCTTGGGGTGGTGGCCTGGGGGGGGCTCGGGTCTCTCCGGTGTGGGTGGGCTCTCTGCCGGGATGGGGTCCTAGGGGCCATGGCCTTGGCTCCCCTCGTAGGGTCAGCTGTCTGATGCCTTTGGTTCTCTAGGGCTCATGCCCTTTTGGCTGTGGGGGCTGTGTCTGGGGCCCCCCTCCTCCTCCGGCTGGGGTGGGGGCACGGCTATTATTAGGACGTGGGGCCCCGGCTCTTCCGTGCTCTTGGGGGGCTCCGGACATCTTGGGTCCCCAGGGCCTGTCGCCGCCAGCCCCTGGCTCTTGTGGGGCGTGGTTGCAGCCTACCATCCTCGCTATGAAGTACGTTTCATGTTGAAAACACCTGCACACAACACACGCACACATGCTCACACACCTCCCCTACACAGATGAACACGTATGCACATACACTTACATGCGCCCATCCAAGCACACACAACAATTTTGTTTGTATATCTGTTTTGTTTTCTTTATTCTTTATTTTTGTTTGTGTTTATGTATCTATCCATTTTTGCGTTTCTTTCAGATGCTGTTGATCTTTTGCTTTTTTTGTGTGTGTGTCTCTCTTTTGCTTCCTACTTTACTCCTATCTTCCTTAGCTTATCTCTCTCACTTACTCCTCCTTTTCTTTTTTTTTCTTCCTCCTCCTAATCTGTCCTTCCTCTTCGGCCAGCTGAGACACTGCAATATTTTACACGTGCTAAAAGTAAAATAAATAAATAAATTCATTAAAAAGAAATTGACCAACATGAGGGGCCTATACAGAGTTTATAGAGCTCCTCATGGTAAAGCAAATATATTTGGCACAGCAGTGCATTCAGACCATGATCAAGCTTGCTAAAGCTGCTGGACAGGACACATAAAAAAAATAGAAATAAATAAAAAGTCACCCCCAATTACTATTGTAGAGTTTGCCAGAATTGAGTCCATATATGTTGGAGGGTTTTTGTTGTTGATTGCACTGTGAATAATGACATATCGCCCTTAGGGGTCTGTGATTGTTGTGTTATGGATTAATGTAATTGTTTTGTTTATCAGAACTGATACACCTCATTTCTTAGAATTATAAGTTGATAAGTATATTTGGCTAAATTATGGGGTTTTCAAATTTTGAGTTTCAGATTCCGTTAGGTGTGTTTCTTGTAACAAGCATATTTCTGCTTGTAATTGGATCAGGTGGTTTATAATTTTTAGTCGTTTTGCCTCCACAAATGTTCCAGGTTACAAGGCGGTGAACTCGATTAAATGTTATTTTGTTTATGGTGTCCAGTGGTATTTTCAGAGCTGTTTGCATAAAGTGCTCGATTACAGATTCTGGATTATAGGGTGTTTGTTTGAGTATACCAGAGAAAATCAGATTGTCTCGCATGTTGTGACACTGTAGATCCAGTATAGTTTCTTTCATTGTTTTATTTTAGTCTGTGAGATGAGAAACTTCCTCCATTAGTGACTTGACTGATCCTTTAAGCTCAATGTTTTCATTTTGTAGGGTTTCATTTTGAGACTGTGAGAATTTCAAACTGGATTTAAGTTCTTTGAGGTCAGTGAGTAATAATTGCAATATTGAAAGTTTGCTGTTTTTGGACTGGAGAATCACAGTTGTTTCACCCTCAGTCTCAGTAGACCAGTCTACTCGGCTGCTTATTGCTAGGTTCGGTAGCCATTATGCGCAGGTTGTAAAAGCAGTGAAGATGAATAGGTTATCCAGAGTTAAGGAGGGTGTTAATTTCATATCGACTGTGATAATAATGGTAAATGTCAGAGAATATCTAGAGAGATGTCTTGTTGATCTTCTGTTGCTATGGACTCAAACGGAGGCCGCCATGTTTGATCTCACCTACTGTCTCGTGATGGTCTCAGAGTAGCGTCATTCTCCCAAGTTCCTGACATATAACTGCTTACCACTTTAGCTGAACAATAATTAAAGTAACTTAACCTTATAACTCTGCACAATACTGTCACTTGATAAAATTAATCTCAAATTTTAAGTACAAATGTAAACAAACAGCAGCAATCCAAGCAAGCCTTCAGTCAAAATGTGAACACTCTCTGCTAATAAAAATAAAATTAAAAAGCTGTATAAACTTAAATAACATTTGTCTTGCATCGTTTTTTCAATTACCAACAAATGAGGTAGAATGACAGGGCTGGAGCTGTTGTATTGCCTCTAATTTCTTTGGTAAACATAAAATGGATATGAAACTGATCATGATAACATGAAAATTTAGTTTTCAAAGTCTTTGTGCAAATATCATGCAGAAATGACAAATAAAATGAAATAATACCATTTGCATTTTAATTTTCCACTTGTGCACAAGTCATTTGTGAAAAATTAAATGATAAAATAACACATTTTTGTCTTTTCATTTCCCACTTTGACTTTCATTTCCTAGTTTTCGTTTTAAAGTTCACAAAATGCAAATATACTGTTGTATCTTTGAAATAAATGATTGTCCACAACCTCAAAATACCTTTAACAACTTTTACTGGTAGAATCCATGCACATGCGACAAGGTCTCGGGCACGGAAACTGGCTTCCTAGGCCCAATCCCAAACCGGTCCCTACACACTCCGCCTCACCACTCCACCTTTGTTTGTGCGTTCCCGAGACCTGTCGCCATGTTGAAGTGTGTCTCAAAGCAGCAAGGGCTAAGGGGGAGTGGTCGATCATGCCCTCCTGAAGCGAGTCAGCAATGATGCTGGCACGTGCCATTCCACTACCACTTCCATACCCCACAATTCCTAGCGCACAGGAAACAGAACAGCGCGAAAAAAGACATGGAGGACAGTACACATAGAAATTCTATGTTACATGTTATAATTCATCGCTGCAGGAAAAAAAAATAGGAAAGCAGCTATTTGTAGCTGGTCAGTACAGATAGATTTTATCGTGATCCGATTAAGAGAGATTTCATGTACTTTTCAAACTAGAAACCACGTGAAGAAACATTCGTATGCAAACTCGATCAGCATCACACCAGCAATAACAATATATGTTTCATATTTGCCTGTTTTTTCCTCTACAGATCTGATCTGGCATTTGGCACAGAAGTAATGCGTAATGTTTTATGCGTGTAAACTAAGTTAGCTATGTTAGAACTTGTATAATCGTGAATATGGTAGGTAGGTAGAAAACTTTGACATGTATACATACTTCAAATTGCTCAGTCAGTGCAATAAGACGATGTAGCCGTCGTCTTCTCACATTAGATAAACTTTGTGCTTTTTTAAATAGCTGATATGTCATTAAAGAAAATACAATACAGCTTCTTGATGGATCCATTTTGTCAAATCACTACGTAATGCATTTCCCCTTTCTGGTAAAGAAGACTGTAAAAAGGCGCTGCGAAGGCAAGTCTGTCTCAAATCTTTCTTGTGACAATTTCCTTCAGTTTAAGTGCATAGGGCGTGTTGTGAGGGTGACTCAGTGGGAGTGTAACTCGAAATGAAGGCGGAGTGTCGAGGGTATAGTTTGGGATTGGGCCTTACTTTCCTGCAAAAATCTCCCTCTCCACTCTACCTCTACGGCCCACTGTTTAAACCATGTATTAACAATGTAGGAGTGCCATCTACTGGACAGAATGTCTTACACTTTACTTTTAGGGTGCACAAGAACTCTGTGTTAACAGCTACGATATCACATCTCCCTCACCTTTAAGCAAACAACGCGTTACTTAGTTAAAACATTAGATATAGGTCTCACAAATACAAAGAACAGAAACTTCCTTTTTTATAAACACTTTCCTAAAATAGTATGTCCTTGTGAGATCAGAGCACATTGTTGCTCTATTGCTGGAAAAGATCTCAACAAAGTCTTTTAGATGCACAGGTGAATGCCTCTCTTGCCCCAACCCTTCTTTATCTAGCTGGAAGTACATCTTTTCAACATGTGACAGTGTGTGTGACATAAACCCCAATGGGCGCTCACTTCCGTCTGCCATCAGGTCAGATAAATCAGAGCCAACTCATGCAATTCCTCTTAAAAGTCCTTTGATGGTTCTCTGAAACAAAGCTGGGGCTAGCGCTACCCCAAAAGGGAATCGGTTGTATGTGAATAGTCCTCTGTGCGTATTCACCATCAAGTATTTCTTGGATTCTTCGTCCATGAGTATTTGCTGGTAAGCATGACTCATATCCAGTTTAGAGAATTGCTTTCCTCCAGATAAAGCTATACAGAGATCTTCTTCCTTGGGTATTGGATATTGTTCCAGTGAAGACACCGTATTTACAGGAAGTTTGTAGTCTCCGCATAGCCTTACATGTTCATCTGGTTTCAAAATTTGAACAACTGGTGCTGCCCATTGAGACCATTTCAGTGGTGTTATTATGTCTTCCTTTAACAGTCTGTCTGTGTTCATCAAATTTTGCACGCATGTTGTATGGGACTGATCGGGGGTGAAAGAAACAGGGAACTGCATTGTCCTTAACATGAATGGTTGCCTTTGTGCCCTTGAGCGTGCCCAATTCCTCTTTGAATACATTCTCATGCTTATTTAACACTTGCTGTAATTTCATGTTCTCTGTCTTTATGTGTTTCATTTCACAAGTGTTATGATTGGCTTTGATTTGATTCCAGTCTAGCTGAATTTTCTCCATCCAGCTAAGCCCTAGTAAACTGGGGCCATTCCCTGCGACCACTACTAAGGGCAGTTTGCAGCTTTGATGTCTGTATTTAACCTTAACTAATGCAACTCCTAGGACCTTGACAGGATCACCTGTATATGTCTTCAAATGGATTTTAACTGGCTTCATGTCCGGGTTCTTTGCATCTTCCATATCTTTTGGAACATGTGTTCATTCATCACTGTGAGACTGCAGCCACTATCTACAGTATTTGGTGGAATGGTGGAATTATATGGAGCTAAATCAGGGTGAAAAGTTTTGTTCATTTGAAAAATTGAATTGAAACTGAAAGTTCAAATTTTGATGTTGAACTTTAAAAATGACAATAATGTATTCAAATTATAAATAAGTGTATGAAAGTTTTTTCAGTTTAAATATAATTTTGATTCAACTCCTGATTTTTTCAAAATTATTTTTTTCATTTTTCACTTTCATATTGTGGCACTGGGTGGACCGAGGCATTGCGTCCACTAAATGAAAACGCAAAGCAGTACATGAAAAGTCAAATTGGAAAATGAAAAGGTTTTTTTATTTTATTTAAAACCTTTTCACAAATCACTCATGTGGAAAATTAATATCCACATGGTGCAATTTCAGTTTATGTTTCATTTTTGCAGATTCTTTGCGCATAGATTTTGAAAACTAAATGGCAAAGTGAAGATTGCATTCTTAGTTTGTCATTATCGTTTTAATTTTCTTTTTTGCAGGATACACCTCCTATTCAAATGCGAGGGTCCAGCGAGCCAGGGAGTGTTGCATGGATGAGAGTACAAAGAGAGGATCGAGCAAGCGAGCCAGTGTTGTGCAGACGTGAATGCGTACCTGATTTTTGTGTGTGCTCATTTTGAGACTAAATAAATGTGGCATGTTTGGGCTTGTGATCTTGTTGTGCGCCCTAAGGAATGTAAATACATCAGGTCTCTATCACTGATCGTGATATGACACTTTTTTATCACATAAAAATGTATACTGGTATTATCGGGGATGGTATGATATGGCACAGGTCTAATACAGACCACACAAGCCGCCTTGGGCGAGCACACAGAACACCTGTCAACAGAGTGCAGCGCAAAAATACAGAATGTTAGTGGCCTGAGACTTATATGCTTGGTTTGAAGTCATATTCCATATTTATATTTAAAAATGTATTTGTTTTAGCAACAGTGTTCATCTGCAACTGCACTGCAGATTTGTAATGTAATATCAATAAATCAATAAAGTTCTTGCCCCTAAAATGACTTATTTCTTTAAACCAGTGGTTCTCAAACTCGGTCCTCAGGCCCCACTACTCTGCTTGTTTTCCAGCTATCCCTGCCCTACACACTGCTGATTACCTGGAGCAGGTGTGTTCAGTCAATCAGAAGCTGAAAGACAGCTGGGACTTTTGTGTGGGGCAGGGATAGCAGGAAAACAAGCAGGGCAGTGGGGCCCGAGGACCGACTTTGAGAACCACTGCTTTAAACTCTTGGAAAGTATACCATTGGCAGTGATGGCTGCCAAAAACGAGGTAAGGTGTTATGTCAGAGGGAGGATGGAGGAACATGGAAAGGTAAACTTTTTCATCGCAGCAATTTTCATCTTTGTTCAGCTTCCCTTACCAACCTGAGCTTCTTTGAGTAAAGCCTAGATGTGTACAGATGTGTGCATTATTTATAATGTTGTAATATGCACAACGGCAGCTCTGTAGCCCCTTCAAAGTGGCCGTTTGACTTGTCGTCTTAGTCAAGGTTTCTCAGTTTGGTGGGACAACCTGATCTAGGCAAGGTCTTTCTGATTCTTTATCCCTTCCAGGTCTTACTACAGACCATAACAGTAAGTAACGTGAAAATGATTTGAAATCCCATCACTTTCTCTGTCCTTACCCAAAACTTCTAAATGTTCTGAAAGTTCCTTGTGGTCCATTGTCAAGGCATTATTTTGGAATATTCCACCATGTAAAGCGGCTTTACAGGACCTGCCGCCTTTTTCGTACACTAAGCAAATTCAGTTCAATTGAACACAAGTGCAAGTGAACTGGGATAATTTATATTATTTGTGACTCCTATGATAACATCACTTTGGTGTCAAAGAGCAAAACTGACATAATCACCTGAAAATGTGTGATAAACTGTCCAGAGTGTCAGTGTGAAGTGTTTTGTGTTACACCGGGTCATTGTCATAGTTGTGGTTTTTGTAATGTTACAATTATCTGTTTATTACATAGTAGCCCTGCCTTTTAACGGACTGAAGAGCTGTTTTCTATTCTTATCAGAAAGCTGAGACTTACCCAATATTCATCCAGCACATACAAGAGACTGAAGGAATTAATTCTAACAATATCTGTAATACTTCACACTTCCTTGTTTGCTTTTCATTTGCTAAGAAAAGTATTTATAAATTAGTTTTTGATCCCATGTTAATGGGCATTAAATTGTGACAGAAAATATGATTGCTTCTCAGATGAAAGAGCTTTATGTTATAGTAGAAGGCTACGGCAATCACTCCTGGGGGAGTAATGTCAGTCTTAACAGGTGTTCACTGAGCACCCAGCAAATCTTCTACTAAAGGAAACAGACCTATAAATAATTGCCAGTTTATTTGCACCAGGAGCATTGTTCAGTCGTGAAGTTCAGTCACCCGAAAACACTACAAATATCATAAATTCCATCACCATAAAATGTCAGGTGGGCTGGGGTGTAATGGAATGATTGACTGCCTGGAGGCAATTATGGCTCAGATATAGATTTGTTTTTAAACTTCTGGTCTGTTCCACCAAGCAAAAATATATGTGTTCATGTGTAAATGCATAGAACAAACACACTATTTGAGGGGTTCACTTGATTACAGGTCACTGAACACTCCAAAAAGCTTGAATCAATCACATCAGAATATTTTTTAGTAATCATTGAGTCCATAATGAAGATATTTTTGGAAAGAACTATTTTAATTCTTTTCAAAATGCTAGTTTTCTTGTACTTTTCCACGTCACAGGGACCTTCTTAAAAAGGGGAGGAATACAGTGGTGGTGCAGATTCTTGAAATATTCATCCTTTTACTGAACATACTATTATGGGTAAATGATTCTTGCACCAAAGCGTTTTAAATGCTTCAGTTACTTCAGAATAAATACCAGGATGGAAGAAAGGAACAAGGACTCTCATTAAATCTAGGGAGTAACCAAGGAGAGAGGCAGTTCAAGGACAATGGAGCAACAGTGACCAGTTCAACCACAGAGAGGAAAAAGTTTGAGCTGGATGGAGATGCCCAGAATGGAAAACACTGCAGTTTCCAGTAATGTGATTTGAGAGTGATGCAGGATGTGGATCAAATAGCAGTAGAAGTTAAAGAGCTAGCCTGCAGTTTGATGAGGAGCAGGCATAAGTGATCATGAACTGGACTGTATTATGTACTGTAAAGCAATGACCAAAAGGGTTTTAGGTTTGAATCCAAAAAGGCTTAGTCTTCTGCAAGGTACTTAATCTAATTTGCTTTATTCAATTAAACAGCGGCAAAAATTCATATAATTTTAAGCTGTATGATGCTTTGGATAAAAAAAAAAGCCCTGCAAAATAAAGCATAATATCTCTACACTCATACATTCATTAAGGAGAGTTTCAGTGCACTAAACACTTCCAGTATCATTCCCAAACACCTCCCATGAGCTCTGTTGGTATACCAGAGGTGACATTGTGGTGGAATGAGCCCCAGGGCAATCAACAGAATGGCTCACAAATCTGCCCCTCAAACCACAAAGTAATTCATTTGGTCTATTTGTCAGGCATTTATAGCCCAGTTAACTTGACAATGCCTGCATCACTGAAAGATTCATGGCAATCTGCAGTTCATTTTGTAATTTCTGGACAAAACACAATGATTTGGCTTGTATCATGAAAATCCTCCCCTACATTTTATTATGACTGTTAGTATCTTGGGAATATGGGTGAGTCATTCCATATCAAATCACCTAGTCTGAGGAATATTTCCGAAGTCACCCTCTGAGACTCCCATGGAAAAAAAAATCACAGGTGATCCTATACCAAACATATGAAGAAATCCCAAATATTAGGTCTGTATCTCTAATAGTTTTCAAAATACAGCTCTTTGAACTGTTCATTAATTTAATGCATTTTGTCAAACGAGCTTTTCAATTCAACTTTCGACATTCACAGCTCCTATGGTAAGGCATGTACAGCTTTGAAATTGTGTGACTTTGTCTGTAGAATAGAATAAATGTAATCAGCTCAGATGAGCCCCACATTACGCTAAAAAGTCAGCCTCTCTTTTCTCAATGCTTAATTCATATGGTTTCAGTAATCATGTGTAACTAAATTAGCATAACATGCAATTCCCAGTATGTCATGCAAAGCAGTTTCAAGAAGCATATAAATATGTGGTTACTGAAAGAAACAATTTAGTGATTCCAGCAGCCTTATGAAAAGTCTCAAGTATAGGGCATGTAGTTACAATATGGAATTTGATTATTATTACAGTAAGCACAGTGTAAACATTCAGAGGTGATAAGAACTTCTCGCTGTTCGGTACTCTTCTTCATTCCTTGTAATCCTTCAGTTGGTCAAGGGCATCTAAAAAAACACTAAATGCAGAATAAAGAATGTGAGAGAACAAAAGCAGGAAGATGATTAAATGGGTTTGGATGACAGAGGAGTATTTATTATACATAACCAGTAGTTAAATGATTAAGAAGCTATCAGGGTAGATGGAAACCCTGCAGACAGAGCAAGATCCCCAAGCCGGGAGTTGTAGGGGCACAGTGCTAATTAATGGAAAAGGTGAGTCTGCAGGACGCACAAACTGGAGCTTGCATAAAGTGTGCCTTAAGGCTCCTCTTAAACATTGGTTACATTTACACTCAGCGTGGTTCTTGTCTTCATTAATTGACTGTAAACAAATGCTCAGTGGGTTACTCTTCTGGGTAAAAAGTGAAGCAAAGCCTTTGTAAATGAGAGAAAACAGCAATTTCACAGTCAGCTAAGCCTGGCCGCTGTTTACCCCCATGCAGTCTGTTTAGTGTTCCTAACATAAAACAACAGTAGCATGGCCACCCACTTCTGTTCAGCCACCTCCTACTCAGATTTAATTATGGTAGTCAATTCACTCAGCACCTATAGTTTGGCGAGTTTTCATATAGTATCATATTTCAAGAAGTATAGTTTAAACACGTGGTGCATTTCAAAACAAAGATAAAATCAACCTCCATATGAAGCTTGTGTAACCCTACATCCGCACATTAGAGTTAAACAGCTGAAGCTAGGGTTAGGGTTAGAAAATGTATGGCACACTACTGTGTCTTTACCAGTTTAATGTGTACTTAACTATATGCTATAGGTATATACCGTACAAAATATAATACATGTCTGGCATCTTAATGCATGCTTTACAATCCTAGGTAATCAGGTAATAAAACCATTCCTGCATTTTTATTTCAGACTTTTTACCCTTTTCCATCATTGTTTAAAATATCATTATTTATTGAAATATGATATTAAAACCCAGATCCCTGATAATGTAACGTTTATTAATAAGTACTTCACTACAGATTTTGATTACTTTTTCCCCATCTGCACAGCGGAGGTGAATGGGTTAAAGCACGACTGTGGGAAGGTCAGAGCCAGCATGCAGGACCGGCCATGTGCTCATGTGACCCATGCAGGTGCGACAGGCGCTGCCCGCCCAGCACCGATATTCGACAACAACGTGCTATTTTCAAAACAAATGCATGGAGGCCAAACCAAAGCAGAAAGTAGGCAGGAAGCACTGGTAAGCTCCCGTTTTCACAAAGTCCTGTGAGATCAAAGCTCTCCTTCATATACACCCTGCATGTATTTCACACACACTTTCTGCATGCCTTCATGGGGAAATGCCCAGACAGAGCCCAGATGTTAAGATGAAGGTAATAAGGAATTCTTAGATTCTCAACTGCTGAAATAAAATGATTAAAGAAATTTGCTTTTGAGCCCTAAAATGAGAATGTAATCAAGTTTGACGTTAAACAACTTCATCACAGCTGTAGCTGAATACACTTTCCTTGTCTTTGTTGTCAGCTTCCCAAGGCTGTCACACGTCCTGTTTCTCATTCAGCCACTACTACCAGCAACAGACATTTGTATTCTCTTAGTCATGCTCAGCTCATGTTTCAGAAAGGGAAATACTAAGACCAGGTGAACATGTGCTTTTTCAAGAGGGGCTGGATTCCTAAGTTTAGAGGACAATACACCACTCGTCAATAGCACTGCTGTGGTATCCCTGACCAAATCACGTACCTGTACTGTGCTACTGCAGAAAAACTAAAAAAAGAAAAACTGGTCAGATTATCTTACCATCTATTGCTTGTTTAGATTTTAATCATTAAAGTACTCTCTAATCACACGAGTGCCTTTGTGATAAACAGCAGGAGTGTAGCCTGCATCATATCATCAAGTTCCACTGACTTAATTGCCCTCCAGATTTCACCCATACAGCCAATTACATCCCTCAGCACCATTCCATCACTTTCTGCTGTAAATTTTCTATAACCCTTTTGCTGGATAAAGGAAAAATGCCATAAGTTCTTTACCAAACATACAGAATAGTGTCTTGGGGTATTATATTTCAGGCAGGTTGGTCTTTCTGCTTTCTGTGCACTAGTCATTGTGTGTACGGGAACTCAGATCATAAGGAGTTAAATATGCAAGGTGTAATGCAAATAGATATACAATCCTCGCTTAAGGAGGCTTTTTGCATAGTCAAATTAGATTAAGCAATACTGAAATTTGTTGAAGGTTGTCTTGCTAAAAGAAATATATTTGTATCCCTGCAAGTCTGAGAATATAACATTACTAAGTTTAACTATTTAGAGAGATTGTTCAACATAAATAATTAACAATAAACACTACTTCAAGGGTCACCATAGATATTTTGCATAATACTTTCAGATTTTCTAACGAATCTGTCCAAGCTTAACTTGAGGGAAATAATATACCCTCCATTTTTATTCCTTTATCATACTGTCATTATCTTACATTGGCTGACTGAAACAAAGCCCTGCTTTTATAAAAGATCTTTAATAAGAATGGCCTATCAAACAAATGAAAGTGTGTTAAAAGACTGATTTCTTTCTCTATGACAGACAAGTGATTTAATCTATGTTTACTGAGAATGCCATTTTAGCAATTTTAGACTATAACATTCCCTAATGCAGAAAGTTTGTTTTTCATTTGTTTCAACAGATTTAGCTTCTTGTAAAATGATAAAACAAAATAGCTCATGACCACTGCTCAAAGAAGTTTTTTTTATTGTGCACATATATGCAAAATAAAGTAACCATTGTTAGTTAGTTTTAGTCTTCTTTTGTCTTTAGTTATGTTAGTTCTAACGTTATTAACTGATTTTTAATTATGCCTATATAAGAATTGACTTTCACACTATTTGACCTTGAAAGAAAGCTCTGCTTGGAAAATACCAAATTGCTTTATTATCAAAAACATTGCCATGTGTTGCCTCTAAGTGGGGGTATAAAAAAGCACATAATAAGTTTCAGTGTTTAATGGAATATAAATCAACCCTGAAGACAATTCATTATGTTGTTTTCACATGTAATAGAGTAGCACATATTCATAACTATATATATAAAATGTCATGTTTATGTGAATTTCAAATCATATCCTACTTTTGACTGATTCAGCCTTATATGGTACAACGGGCCATCTGTGCTCCAGCTTCCTGTCTCCTGTATTGAAGGACTGCAATAATGAAACAACTGGCTTTATTAACCTAGATGGGGAGATGAAAGTTGAGCGATGAAAGCTGAAGGTTATCCCCAAGCCCCGCCCTTCTGCACCCCCCTCTAAGGATTGCACTGGGAGGGTATATAAGCATCTCTGGCTTTCTGGGATGACCTAGGTCACTCAGAGTGTGCTGCAGATGGCGCAGAGGGAGTGATTAGCTTTTTCAGTGCAGTCTTACAACTCCGAAGCACGTCTGACGTTATTTTTGACTCAGTGTTCAAATCCCTGATACATCAGGGCTGTAAAGATGGGAATTGGGGTAAGTGTTCTTTATTTTTTAGCATCCATTATGTTTTCATTGTTAAAAAGCTAGTGATATGTAAAGTTTTGGTCTATTTATATATTCTCTTTTTGTCCATCTTCATACAACTCCAAAAGAAACTAAAACTAGTGTAGAAAAACTGGAAATACCATCAACAGTTGGCTTTTTATTTTAATGAACTTAGTAAAATAAATTTGAATGACTAGGCAGTTACATTACTGGTGTCAGAAAATATTTAGCTAGATTGCAGTATTTGACAATTTCATGACACAGCATGTTTTTATTTTCACATAACATCAGCTTTTCCTGTGAAGTCAGCAAAGATCATTGTTAAAGATTTCTTAGCTCAGCAGCCTCTCTCAGGGTTAATCAGATGCAGCAGCTTTCATCAAGGGTAATTTACAAGTCTTGGATTCTACAATTGTATTTTTAAACTGCTGACAATTTAGCTGAAATGATTAGATGACTAGGCTCTGGATTGGAGGATCATAGGTTAGCGTGGCTCTTTGCTTAATGGCATTCCTGTTGTCCTGCCCACCCCCCAGGGGTGAGGTTGTATATTATCCTAGTTACAGGTTTTCCCATGGTGTTTGTGGCCTATAGTGCATTGGCATGCTTGCTAGCATATTCAATATCCTGACATAGGCTTCAGGGTCATTGTGATCTTGGACTGGATTTGTGATTTTCCAGAAGGGGTAGAAACGTTATCATTTTATCTTTAAATAGTAACATTCGGTAACAAATCAAGACATAATAGGAGGAATTTGAAGAATAGTAGTCTGGTGTGAATGATTCAAGTATTGGGTGTTAGTAAGTATTTCTCACAAATCAACTTGCCCTCTGTCCCTTACCTGGCACAGAAAGGCCATGAGAAGTACCAGCTGGCAGCTACGACTGAGCAAGATGGCAAGAAAAAGTCAAAGGGGAAGAAGAAAGAGAAGGACATGGATGAGCTGAAGAAGGAAGTGGACCTGGTCTGTGTTCAATGATTGCTTTTATACTGATATCAAAATCAAAGTTTACAGAGTACTGAAACCTACACTTAAAGAATGAATAGAGAAATAAGCTGATAAAACAAACAAATATAACTGGTAATAATAACTGATAAATTGACATTAAAGACTTTAATTACGGTTTTTGGCACAAAATTTCTTGCCGATTTGCTCCTCTGCAGGATGACCACAAATTGACACTGGATGAACTCCACCGCAAATACGGCACAGATTTGAGCAGGGTGAGCTTCTGGTTCACATATTCATAACAGAATCATATATTACACAGATTCATGGAGTATGCATCAGCCTGTACAAATGATGGCGATCCCAGCAGGAGGTTGCCTGACCTAAGCGATAATCATCTCTGTTTTTCCTTTAAAAGCAGCTCATTGCCTTAGTGGGTAGCATTATGGGACTAATTCCACCACATCTTCATAATAATAAATGTTTCCTCTTGGTATTCAAGTTTCCTCCCACAGTCCAAAGGATTGTGATTTTGATTAATTCCTGTTTCACTTTAATGTGTGCTCTATGATGGACTGGCATCTCATTCAAAGTGTTCACTGCCTAGTGCCCTGTGATGGGCTGGCATCTCATCCGAAGTGTTTACTGCCTAATGCCCTGCGATGGACTGGCATCCCATCCAAAGTGTACACTGCCATGTGCCCTGTCCATTTTGAGATACAGGCTCACAGTGATCTTACTGGGAATATGAATGGATGGAGCTTTGTCTTTCTTGCCCAGGGTTTGACCATCACGCGTGCTGCAGAGATCCTTGCCCGTGACGGCCCCAATG
Organism: Mormyrops boulengeri; assembly: GCA_026781065.1. NCBI lineage: Eukaryota > Metazoa > Chordata > Actinopteri > Osteoglossiformes > Mormyridae > Mormyrops > Mormyrops boulengeri. The sequence goes on along the minus strand of JAODLD010000040.1, from coordinate 447,937 downwards.
CCCTGACTCCACCCCCCACCACTCCAGAGTGGGTCAAGTTCTGCAGGCAGCTGTTTGGCGGATTCTCCATGCTGTTGTGGATTGGTGCCATTCTCTGCTTCCTGGCATATGGAATCCAGGCTGCCTCTGAAGATGAGCCTGCCAACGATAATGTAATATCATAAATCATACCCTATATCATTTTTCAGTTTTCCAAAATATAAAATGCAGATATTCCTGGCTCAGCTCAGTGGATAGCACTCTTGCTTCACACTTTCTTCTGTGAGTTGGGGGTTAAGTGTCGCCGCTGTTCTTTGGCTGTGAAGTTTACATGTGTTCCCTGTGATGTGCTGGTTTCCGCTGGGTACTCTGATTTCCACCTGCAGTCAAAAAGTTTGCAATTAGGTCAACTGGCATTTCTATATTGCATATACTGTATGACTGTCAGTGTGTGTTTCACAATTGCATGAGATTTAAAAGTGGAAAATGAATACCCTGCTATTTCAGACATGCAATGTAATATGCCAGCTGTCCCAGCCTTTGAATAGCCAGGAAGAGACAGTATATTTTTCAAAGTTTTTATGTCTGCCCTCTTGTTCCATAGTTGTACCTTGGCGTTGTGCTTTCTGCTGTTGTCATCATCACTGGCTGCTTCTCCTACTACCAAGAGGCCAAAAGCTCCAAAATCATGGACTCTTTCAAGAATCTGGTTCCTCAGGTGTCACCTTCTGGAATATATATAGTGAATATGTTTTAGACTTTTCTTGCTGGGCCTTACTCTGTGAAGGCAAACTCAACTGTGTATGTCTTCTAGCAAGCCTTGGTGATCCGTGATGGTGAGAAGAAGAGCATCAATGCTGAGGATGTAGTAGTAGGAGACCTGGTGGAGGTGAAAGGAGGAGACAGAATCCCCGCTGACTTACGCATTATTTCTGCTCATGGTTGCAAGGTAAGTTGACCAAGCACTTTGGTTCCATAGCAAAGAACCACCATGGATGCTCTTGTCTTCATCAGTTTTCTAAATCTGAGTGGTCATGATTTACTGGGGAGTAGTGGTTAGAGGAATCTATATTAGTCCATCTTTCCATCTGTTTTTAACCAGTTGATCTCTATTTAGGTGGACAACTCCTCTCTCACCGGAGAATCAGAACCTCAAACTCGGTCTCCTGACTTTTCCAATGACAACCCCCTGGAGACCAGAAACATTGTATTCTTCTCCACTAACTGTGTAGAAGGTATTTCGACACAGAAAAACTGAAAAACATTTATGTGGATAAATCATTATGGGTCTGGATTGGATAGTTTATTATAATTAGTTGAGAATATAATAAGACTATCCTGTCAGAATTCAGTATGGAGATGTTTGTAATACTTTTCAAATACACATTTCCTCCACAATCCAAAAATAGTGATCCTATGATACCTTTCACAAGCTAAAATGCTAAAAAGCAAAGAATCAATTATCCTTAATGTATATGGGAAAAATGTTTGAGCGTTGCCACACCCAAAAAATAACTTATCAAATCATACCAAATAACAAATAAAACCTACAATAATACTAATATATGGTAAAAGTAAGAATTATATGATAAATACACAACCTATTTAAAGCAGAAATAATTTATGTACAATGTACTTTCGGTAACCGAAAGAAATCCAAAGAGGATTTGGAGATGAGCACAGATGCTCACAGACATAGTTCAAAGCTAGATGCTAGTTCAAAGCTTGATGTTGAGTGTAGTTCCCTGGATAGGAGTTTGGTAGCGCCACTCTCGCTGATTGGGGTGTGTGCTGCCCCAGTAACAATTTGCTGTAAAACAAACGCTGAACGCTATTTTTGTTTTTCACCTTTTTTCATAAAAGTGAAAATTCTCTTTGGATTTCTTTCAGTTAGCGGAAACAGATACTAATGTAGATTTTTCAATAAAGTGAAGTGAACTTCCACAAAGAACTTCTGTAAAGTGGAGGATACGTGTATATTGCTTCACACATGCAGGGTAATTGTTTAGCTATCACAGCCTTTGAATAACCAGGAAGAGACAGTAATTTCTTCAAGGTTTTTATGTCGGATCTATTGTTCTATACAGTTGTATCTACCCCAAGACACAAATCATTAGGGCTTTCCCCCACTCATAGTGTATAGTTTGCATGTTCTCCCTGTGTTTTTAGTGTCCTTTCTGGGTACTCCAGTTTCCTCCTGTGATTAGAAACTTGTATCTATAAATTGTGTGTGTGTTTATATCTGGCAATGAACTGGGATACTATCCAGGGTGTTAAACTCCCTTATGCCTTGTGTTTCCTGGGATAAACTCTAGACTCAGATTGACAATATATTGTACTTATGGTTGGAAGACGGATGGAGGAACACATTTTAATGTTTGGATTTTTAGTTGCTTTTTCCATTGAATACATTGGCCGTTTTTTCCTAGCTGTAAATTCAGCCCAAAATTGCCCTATGTTTCCTCCTTTCAGGCACTGCCCGTGGTATTGTCATCAACACTGGAGACCGTACCGTCATGGGCCGCATCGCCACCCTTGCCTCAAGCTTAGAGGTCGGACGTACCCCAATAGCCATCGAAATCGAGCATTTTATCCACATTATCACAGGTGTGGCTGTCTTCCTGGGCGTGACCTTCTTCATCCTCTCCCTCATTCTTGGATATGCTTGGCTGGAAGCTGTCATCTTCCTCATTGGGATCATTGTGGCTAATGTGCCTGAGGGGCTTCTGGCCACTGTAACTGTGAGTGGAGTCAACTCCTGTAATCATACTAAACTGTAAATATCAGTAGAGGGAGAAGTCCATGCATATCCACCTGTTTTGCTCATCATATTGCTTCCTTCTCCCAGGTGTGCCTGACCCTGACTGCCAAACGCATGGCTAAGAAGAACTGCCTAGTGAAAAATCTGGAGGCTGTGGAGACCCTGGGCTCTACCTCCACCATCTGCTCTGACAAGACAGGCACCTTAACTCAGAACCGCATGACTGTGGCTCACATGTGGTTTGACAACCAGATCCATGAGGCTGACACCACGGAGAACCAGAGTGGCACCTCCTTTGATAGGAGCTCTGCCACTTGGGCTGCCCTTGCCAGAGTTGCAGGCCTCTGCAATCGTGCTGTCTTCCTGGCTGAACAGAGCAGTGTTCCTATTCTGAAGGTATTTCCCTTTTATGTAAATAGTCCTTAATATTGTAAACCTTCCTCGAAAGAGGATCAATACGTACTCCTCTGTGAAACTGCTCGCCTATCTTCTGATTTCTTAGAGAGATGTTGCAGGGGATGCCTCAGAGTCAGCCCTGCTGAAATGCATTGAACTCTGCTGTGGCTCTGTGAAAGACATGAGGGATAAGTATCCCAAAATTGCAGAGATTCCCTTTAACTCTACCAACAAATATCAGGTTAATAAAACTCTATCCATCTTTCCAGTATAAAGTCCCAAGTCATTGTATGTGTACATTTTTTAAACAGTTTTTGCATACCCAATTTCCTTGCAGCTTTCCATCCACAAGAACCCTAACACCTCTGAGTCAAAGCACTTGCTGGTCATGAAGGGAGCACCAGAGAGGATCCTGGACCGCTGTTCCACCATCCTGATCCAGGGCAAGGAGCAGCCCCTGGACGATGAGATGAAGGATGCCTTTCAAAATGCCTATTTGGAGCTGGGTGGCCTGGGAGAGAGAGTATTAGGTCAATGAATGTGAAATATAAACTCATACTCTCAAATTTGAAACTCTGTTTCAGCATCCATTCTTCAGTCTTACAGTATTTAATAAAAAAAATGCAAAGATACAAATTTTTATGACTTTCAAATGCAATGTTTTTTGTAAAAAAAGTTCACAGACAATGAATATCACTATGTTCTCATACTGCTGTACTGTAGGATTCTGCCATTTCTTCCTTCCGAATGACCAGTTTGCTGAGAGCTTCCAATTTGACACTGAAGATGTGAACTTCCCCACTGAAAATCTGTGCTTTGTTGGTCTCATGTCAATGATTGACCCTCCCCGTGCTGCAGTGCCTGATGCTGTAGGCAAATGCCGGAGTGCTGGAATCAAAGTATGTCTGCCAAGTTCTCAGTCAGCCTTATCTTTGAACATGACCTATTTTTACATCTCTTGCAATTTATAATTAATATTCCTCTCTTAATTCAGGTTATCATGGTTACTGGTGATCATCCAATCACAGCTAAGGCCATTGCAAGGGGTGTGGGTATCATCTCAGAGGGCAATGAGACTGTGGAGGACATTGCTGCCCGGTTGAACATCCCAGTTCGAGAAGTGAGCCCCAGGTATGCTTTTGATAATGGTTTTCAAATAATTATCCTCGGAGACAAAGAATAATCACTTTTGCTACAAGGTCAATTCTCAGTGTGTTAAGTTTCTTTATGCTGTAAATTACAGAGATGCCAAGGCCTGTGTGGTCCATGGGGGAGAACTGAAGGATCTGACCTCAGATCAGCTGGATGACATCCTCAAGCACCACACAGAAATTGTATTTGCTAGGACCTCTCCACAGCAGAAGCTGATCATTGTGGAAGGCTGCCAGAGACAGGTACATTGTGATGTTCTGTTGGAACGTTAATTATAACTCTCCCTTTAAACTGTTGCAAGCACCTGACAAAACCATGCCTTAACCATTCACAGATGAGTATAACTGGACTAGCCAGAAATGGAGGGATATGTTTTTACTGGCCTACTCCCAGTTTATTAAAAGTTCACATAAAACAGATTTTGTTCAGGGCGACTGAAGTGTTGAGTTGCCTGAACTAGCCGCATCATGTGGAAGTTTATATCTTTCATGCAATACAAATGAATTCATTTGTGTTACTCACGTAGTTCTTTATTTCTTTCAGTTTAATCCTGTTTATGATACACGTATGCATGTATCTTTTGTATTGTATTTATTGTATTTTTTCATTATGCTTACTCAATGTATTCATTGCATGAGTTTTGTATGGGGTATTAAGACTGCTGTAAATATCTAGACCTATAACAGAAAAAGAAATTTCAAATAAAATACAAGCAACCACCTACTTTTAACCCTCAGGGTGCCATTGTAGCTGTGACAGGCGATGGTGTCAATGACTCCCCCGCCTTGAAGAAGGCCGATATTGGTGTGGCTATGGGTATTGCAGGATCTGATGTCTCCAAGCAGGCTGCTGATATGATCCTTCTGGATGACAACTTTGCCTCCATCGTCACTGGGGTTGAAGAAGGTAAAGCAAGTTCAAATAATGGCGTGTCCAAACAGTTACCTAACCAGTCTAATTTTCAGCCATTTCTAACTTCAGCATCTACCATTGACTATGATGACTTCTACTGCTCCTTTCAGGTCGTTTAATTTTTGACAATCTAAAGAAATCCATTGCCTACACATTGACCAGCAATATCCCAGAGATTTCTCCATTCCTCCTATTCATTATTGCCAACATCCCTCTGCCCCTGGGAACAGTCACCATCCTCTGTATTGACTTAGGCACTGACATGGTGAGTGAATAAAACAGCCTAACTAGTAGATCGGTGGCTGAATTATCAGGTTCCTCATCACTAATATTCTTTTTAAACTGGCAGGTCCCTGCTATCTCCCTGGCCTACGAAGCTGCTGAGAGTGACATCATGAAGAGGCAGCCCAGAAATCCCATAACAGACAAGTTGGTGAATGAGAGACTTATCAGTATAGCCTATGGTCAGATAGGTAAGATATCACAAATGCTGCGATAACATACATATATCACATGGACTATTGGGATCTTCATCTATATCCACCAGGAACCTCAGAAGCTTAGATTTGACGGTTGTACTATAAATTTAAATTAATTTTAAAATGAATTATGTATTATATCTTTACTCTGTAACACTATATAGTCTTACATTTCCTTTTATTGAGCAGATACTTTTCTCCAGAGTGACATACAGGTGAGGCATATACCATATATGCTCTCGAGGCATAAGTGCAGCTAGGCCAAGCTTCCAATAGATGCCCAGGTACACATGTAAGCAGTTTTACAATCCTATCCGACATCTGATAAACTCCTTAGGCATGATGCAAGCAACAGCAGGGTTCTTCACCTACTTTGTCATACTGGCTGAGAATGGTTTCCTACCCTCTACACTTCTGGGAATCCGTGTTGGCTGGGACGACAAGTATGTCAATGACCTGGAGGACAGCTATGGCCAGCAGTGGGTCAGTACCTCAAACGATTGCTCTAAGACTACATGAGAAGCTCGGCTTCCTCCATAAAGTTTCCAAAAGAATTTAATTAGTCAGCACTTAAATGTAAAATTATTTTATTTGTGATTAAAAGTATAATCTTACTAATTGAACTACAGCACCTATCCTTTCACGGGAATTGCTTTTGCCAACATATACCCTTTGAAGCCAGGATAAAATACAGGCCATAGATAACTACTGACACCATGCTTCACTGGAAGTTGGAAGATTCTTGTATGCTTTGTCTATATAAAGAATAGACAAAACCTTATTGGTCAATCTGCTTTGATGATGTGTTTTCAGAGCCTGCACAGACACCGTGCTTGACTAGGAGTTTCTGAGAGCTTCATACATGGTTTTTAGCTTAGACAACATTGATTAGACAGATAGACTTACAGTCATATATTTTAGAATCGCCTGGAAGCCAGGCATCTCTGCATGGTGTTTGGAAGATATCTTGACAAGACAGGATAAACTACAATAACATTAACGCTCCCGATTAACAAGTTTCACATGCGGTTGAACATGTTGGCTCATAGTATTCATTTGTTTGATTGTTTGTTTAGTGATTTTCAGTAAGTTCAGTAATTTTCTTTGTAGATTAGTTTGGTAGTTAGCTTGGCTGCCTGTATGTTCAAGATGGCCAAATCGCTTGAGAAGACCCCATCCTGGTATGACAGGATAACAGATAATTTCTTACAAAAATAAAGGAGAGCAGGATTTACATATAAGTAGCTGTCTGGATAAAATAAGATGAAGCTGCCAACTGTTGGTACTATGCTTCCCACATTTTGGTCTGTACCCATATGTACCACTCGTTTGACCACTAAGTTTCATGTGAGAATACGCAACCAATGGAATACTAATTTTTTGTTTTTCTCTTACATATCTTAGACCTATGAACAGAGAAAAATTGTGGAATACACCTGCCACACTGCTTTCTTTGCCAGCATTGTGATTGTACAGTGGGCTGACTTGATCATCTGTAAGACCAGAAGAAATTCTATACTTCAACAAGGCATGAAGTGTGTATATGAGGCGTCAGACTTGCTCTTATCATAAGCAAACATACAGTAACAAAGTGCAGCTCTCTCAGCTCAGAAGAGAGTGTTTTGTAGTATAAAATACAAAATGAAATGTGAAAATGTGGCATTTTTCATACACTCCAGGAATAAGATCCTCATCTTTGGACTATTTGAGGAAACAGCTCTGGCTGCCTTTCTCTCTTACTGCCCAGGCATGGATGTTGCCCTTAGAATGTACCCACTAAAGTGAGTGTTTGTCTTTTTATATTTAAAATCATCCACATGGAAGGAGTCCATTACCAGCTCTCTGGAGAACCAAGCAATATGAATTAATGAATGCTTTCCTGTGTGGCTGTCTTCATCTTGCCAGACCGTGCTGGTGGTTCTGCGCCTTCCCCTACTCCCTCCTCATCTTCCTGTATGATGAAGCCAGAAGGTACATCCTTCGGCGTAGTCCGGGAGGTAAGACTACTTATGGGCCAAGCCCGGTAAGAACACCCCCTAACAGAACACTTTAGAATTACGCCACATAACTCTTTGTTTCTTCATTTTCAGGCTGGGTAGAAAGGGAAACATACTACTAAGCAAACAGTGTCCTGTCCAGATCAGCAATTCAATTTGGAATCTGCAACAGATCTGCTTCCGTTGAAGTCATCTTGCACTTATCATAAATATTTTGGATGTGTTTATATATAAGAAAAACAATTATTGAACAAAACTCTTTATTCTTCTTCTCTGCAGAAGTTTGAAAGGTCTAAATCATGGTGTAGCTTTGACATGTTACTAGTAATATAACTGTTTCCATACAGCATCTTATTAAATGCCATTTCTTTAAGTCATTGATTGTACTTGGTGCTGTCCAAATGGTAAGATTTGTTTTAATTTGGTCCAAAGAATCAGCACTCAGCTAATTGATATGATCATAATTTCATCCTTGCGTACAGCCCAATGTTTAAACCAAATATTCCATTTAGCCAAATAAAGTGAATAAGAAATTTTCACCAGATTTTTTTTTTAAAAAAGAGGTTTAAAAACCTCTACGAAAGCACTGCATATTCTAACTTACATAAAATTTGATGACAAGTATGTTATTCTGAATGAAAAAAGATCCCTACCTACCAACAACAGTGAAATATGAGTATTGCAGCGTCATTAAAATAAAAATCTTAACAGGGCTGAAGGCACTTTCATCGGGTGGGACACATAAGTGGAGTTTGATCTTGGCACTTCGGGGGGGGGGGGGGGGGGCCAAAAAAAAAAAAAAAAAAAATATAGTAATTGGGAAATTATGATTGTAAAATAAACAATTATAAAACAAATTGGTAAA